>JAJTJO010000310.1:0-421565 GCA_024550625.1 Dendroctonus valens | reverse complement strand
AGCCAGCAGTGAAGTCTTACATTGTGATTTTACAAGCGTAGAAATAGGTGATAATACAGTTATAACTGACAATAGAGTTAAACAACTGGAAAAGGAATGGTTTGATATAGTTGTATTCAGCTTATTGCTAGAATATTTGCCCAGCCCCGAACAACGACTTAAATGTTGTATGAATGCATATGACCTGCTAAGGCCAGAAGGTGTTTTGGTAATCGTATCTCCCGACTCAAATCATGTGGGATCTAATGCAAAAATATTTAAATCCTGGCAATATGTCCTAGCTAAGCACGGATTTGTTAGAGTTAAGTATGAAAAGCTGCCTTACTTGCATTGTATGTTATTTAGAAAAGCCCAGCTCAAAGCTGTAGCTGAAAGATGGGCTACTGTGCATGAGAGCAAAAATTTCTTTAAACAGATATTTATTCCTCAGGATTTTACAGAAGCAAAAAGTGTAGAATCTAATGAATGTAACAGATTTTCAAAGCAGTGGGAGACTGATAATTTTTTGGGAGAACTTGATTATAGTGTGACAGAATAAATGTAATTATTTTAAATAATGTTCATATTTTTAAATGTTATTAAATATTATTCGCATGGTATATAAGGCTTCGCACCATCGCTTGCAACGTTGCTTTTTCTTAGTTGCGTTGCTATGTGCATCTGGCATCGTTCATAATGATTCAATCACAATATTTTGCACGTCAAAAGTTAGGTTAGTGACAGTCTTGCATAATGTAAAGAAAACTTTTAAAAATACTAATTGGGCCTTTTGCTAAGGATTTAGACATATATTTTACAAACCTTTATACGTATTCTTGCTAATTTATTTAAATGCAAAGACTGTCACTACAAATGTAAAACGAAAAATGAACCACAAAATGTCAATGTTTGTTTTATCTCAAGTCCGAAAAATCTGTACAAGCCCCTTGAATCAAAAGAACCACTATGAATCCCTCGGTCTGGGAAAGACTGCGACTCAGGCAGATGTAAAAAGTGCATATTATGAGTTGTCAAAGATTTATCACCCAGACAGAAACCAAGGGATTACCGTCGATCAACGAGACAAACATTCACAAAAGTTTAGAGATATTACAGAGGCTTATGAAGTGCTAGGAAATGTAAAAACAAGGAGAATGTATGATAAAGGTATGCTGACCTCAGTTTAAGTAATAGTTTCAATTGGGGGTAATTCGAAGTATATTTTATGTATTAGGTCCTACATCTAAACCGAACAGTTAACGCGAAATTTACGATTGAACATATCAAAAACACACCTACAAATACCGCAAAAATAATACAGTACTTAAATGTAACATTTATTAGTTAGCGTGTTGCGATTAAAGTACTAGTTTGCAATGAATATTGAAGCAATAATACGAATAATGAAACTTACTGGTTACGGAAACAGAGTAAGAACTGAAGTCTATAATTTTCTGCAATCAACAATTTATTTGAATAAACCTTAGAATGAGTTATGCGATGCCGTGTTAAACTCCTCAGAACTGGTAGAAAATACCTTCACACCAAGAAACTTGACGTGGTTCTTGCGTTTCAAAAAGATCCTCTCAAGAGCTCAAAACAAATAATACTTGATATCAATTTTCACCATACAGCGATACTTCGAACGCTTAAAAATAAAAAAGTGGCCGGACAAAGAACATACATTTGGTTTGGAATTCTGAGAGATAATTATTAAACGTTACATCACAAAGGTGATTCTTTCAAACGGAGCATTCCTTTATGCTCAACGAACAATTTAAATTTTACTGAATAAACTGTTCTCCCTCGATAATTATTCAGGTAATGTGTACAATTAGATTGAGAACTTAAAAATCAAATAAAAAAACAAGTGTTTCCATTTGAAAATGTTAGATTTATGTTCGTAACTTTTATTGGGGAATCCGCCTATACATGAATTTTCCATCAGAAAAAGCGCAGCCAAAAACAAATTGGAGAGTTTTCCTCAAAAACGACTAACCCCTCAATTTAAAATGAACTTATTCCATACATTTCCACCATAGGGGTAACTGTTTCCATTTGAAATTGCGATTATTCTGATTATAATCAGAGCCGCTTCTCTGATGAAAGAGTTTCCCCCAACAGAAGCAAGCATTTGCATAAATGATACAAACATAAAAATGATAAATTAATTTGCCTCTTTTAAAAACTTGAAATTGATTAATCTTCCAAATGCCGTAAAAAGTTACTTTCTCTCGATTACAGTTCTCTTGATGGGTCTCGATATTTTCAAATACTTTGGGCAAGCTGTTTGATTCAGAGGGCAGATGCAAATTGAAAAAAAAGTGAATAATTGCCCCTACCTCAATTTTCAGAGCCTCAGAGACTTTTTGGCTCTTTCCACTGTTCATAGATTGTAAAGCTCTATCAATTTAAGTTTTCTTGCTATGATTTTTTTTCAATACTCTTGAGTTAATGCTTGAATTGATGAGTCGGGGTTTGCATGCCTTAAAAACAGGAATTATGGCAGATACCCAAAAGAAGGCAATGTGTTTATTAACTTTTCAAAGCCCCGCAATATGGATTTTAAAACTTGGTAAAAATCCCGGCATGTTTTAATATTCAATTATATTACTATTTAAGGTTACTGAGCCACAGACCCAAAGTGTCTGACACTCAAAAAGCACCTGAAGATCCATTATACAACTTTTTACAAATCACGCGAATCGCTGAAAAAGACCACCGAACGTTTATGGGCGACAACCAATCTACAATTTTGATGACTGGGCTCGTAATCCTATGGAGAGTCAATGCGCAAATCACAAGAAATGAAGCGAAGAAGAGCGTGTTATGATAAGAGAGCGGAAGATTGAGAACAGCACAAAGGATTTTCGAAGTTCGCTTCTACGGATTTCTTTTCTGCGGAGTTGTTTGTATGCTATTAAAAGAAGGTTATCAAGCGAGTAAACGTCCTGGAAACCGAAAAAAACATATACACCTGCTGACAATTGATGAAAACTGTCTCTTTAGCCTTAATTCGTTTTATTAGATTTCGATTTGGACCGCAAACGGATCTATAGATATGTTCACTTTCGGTTTCTATTAAATTATAGACAAACAATGCCAAATCTATTCAAAATAAATAGCAACCATATTTAACTTGTCAGAAAAATTAGTTTTTTGATTCACCTTGAAAAAGCACTAATCCAGAAAAACAAAAGTTTTCTAACTTTATATTTTTAAATTTCTGAATTTAAATAAATGTTTTGTTTGTGTATATGTAATACCAAAACATATTACTGATCTTCAAAATTATAGATTTTATATTTGAATTGGTGACCAAATACATTAAACCGAGCATTCGATTGAACGGTTGCTTATTAAATAGAACAGTGGTTTGTATTTTTAGTGATCTTATACTACTGGGTCTTGTATGTACAGTTGTCAAACGATGTGCCTAGTAAGCATCAGAAGCCTCGAAGACCGACGGTCGAGAAATGATATACTTAGCAGACTGTGTAATGTACTATATTAATTCTGTAAATAAATAAATATTTGATTTAATTGCTAATTATTTCTTATCGTCAAGTTGTCGATTAAAAATGATTCGTGTAGAAAAGTGAATATGGGATTTTAGTGAAATCAAGGCAAGAATTTACGAAAATAGCTATAATTAATAAAGGCTTAAATCTTACATATGTATATATTATTGTTTGAAATTATGCACCCAACATTAATCTATTTTCCTTTTTAATATGGAACATATCTCTAACATGAGCTTCTAAGTGTAATATGTTAATTGAATATTACTCTACAATTTATGCTAAAGTGATTCTATAAAGTAAATCTCTTTCATAAAATATTCATTCATAACCAAACGCGCAGTGTCCAAAATATGCTGATTCAATTTGTTCACAACTATGGATTACATTGCTCTACAGTACTATAAGCAATGACTTATCTCTAGTTCTTTTAATCAGTTTCTTAAGACACTTGTTTATTTTGCGCGATAAAATGAAACGTTTAATATAGAAATTTTCAATAATGATTCTGAGGAAAGTTCATTCCAAGAGGAGGTAAAGGCATATTCAGAGGCCCAGTAGGATAAGGCACGCCGCCCATTGGGGGAGAACCTGCGAGACTACCCCCGGAAAGAATCCTCTATTTATATTAACTTGGAGGCGCATTTATATAATTGGGCATTCCCAGCCCTATAGATGGATCACCTCTTTGCAATATTTAGCCAATTTATCCGCTTTGACTAATCGGGTATGCATCAGTTTCTTTTTGTTTGAAACTCATCTAGAAAACTATCAAGTTCAATCTCATTATCTAAGAATCTTTTGCACATTGATCTGATTCCTCTTCCATCTCACTGGCTGCTGTTTGCAGCAAAGCAAGCGCTGTTTCTAAGGAAATGTCGCCTCCTTTGTCTCCTAAAATTTTTTAATTAAAAAAATTAATTAATTTAAAAAAAAATTAATTAAATTAAAAATTTTCAATGTGTTCATCTTTTTATCCTAGCTGGACTTACTAAGTTCTGTAGTTTTTTCATCTAAAACTTTCGTCAAGCTTTCAACTTCATCATATAAGGAATTCAATTTTTCCCTTCCTTCCAACCAATTCTGGCTCTTTGGACAAGTTTAATTCGGCCAAGGACTTGTTTTGCTCTATAAGATTTTCCTTTTCCTCTTCTAAACTTTTTAGGCAGGACTATAATAAATATGAAACAATATTTACAAACCACGAATCATTAGGCATTTCTTTATGACTTGTGTTATCAAAACGGCACCAAATACCTAGATGGTATGCAACGTTATCAATATCGAATTGTAGATACATGCCAATTACTTTATGTGATTAAATACATTCATTATAGTATCAAATCCACCATTAAATTGCAGACTACTGACCATGAGAATTGAATAAATTTGATCTAACAAATATAAGAAGTAAATTTTGGTTGAAATTTGGATTTCTCAAAACAGAAATTTGAGGATAATAAGACATAATTCCTTTGATCTTTTGCAGTACTTAAGTGCATGAAGAAGTTGAACATTTAAAGCAGCTTAATTCATTAGCGTTTCACTTTAATGGGTCAAAACTGAAACGTGAACAAATAAAATCTAAAAAGAATATAAACAATAATATAGGATTTATATTAAGTATTTTAAAATATAATTAATTTCCTTCTCTTTTAAGGCAACTAAAATTAAACGTTTGATTTATCTAATGCGAACTTTTATTCTAGAACGGTATCCGCAATTCTCGTGAAGATTTGTGTAGTGTTGTATTATTTGATTTGAATGAGTTTCATTTATATTACTGAAATTAATGGGGCTTGAAGCAAGTGGTGTAATATTTTGGGTTGCACAATTTTTTTTAGTTTGTACCAAAATTTTGAGATTTGCTTATTGCTTTTTATGTTGCTTTTCAATGTAGTTTGCTTCGAGAAACTTTGTTCTGGTCTGTTTCAATGGGATCTTACATTTTTGATCTCTGAACAGCCCCATTGAAAACTAAAATTACATTCTGTATAAACCCACATTGAGTGATTTCGCTCGGGTAAGACCCAAAAACCCCGGGTTTGATTCCCAATTTAGTATTTATAGTTTGAATAAAAATAACACCCCTAAATACTTGTATTATAAGTTGTTACTAAATAATAGAAATAATTCACATATGGAATGGGGTCTGTTGCTTTTTCTGCATTATTTTCAGATGAAAAGTTTATTTTTATGTATCACGTAAGTAAACAATACAAGAGTTCTAAAAATACAAATAAAAGTATAATGCTCAGGGGTCCCATGGATAATTTTATGGCCAAATCAAAGCAGGAAGATTGATAGCATGCAAACATAACTAAAATAAAGGAAATTAGCCTTTTTACTCACATTTTCCATATTTCCAATAATCTCCAAAAGCTTCTCATTATTGTTTAATACCTCGTCTAATTCTTCGCTAGTGAAATAGGATAATTGTTGCATTGCCTTCTTGGCATTCTCCTGAAGAGCAAGTATAGACATTTTGCATTCTCAACTCTCAGAACTTTAATTAAAATAAACAAAATAACCGATGACTAATAACAATATTCATGAACAAAAATACCACTGACATTAGACAATTAGTGTAGAATGGATAAACACATAACCTAAATTAATCACATATCCAATGTAGGCTCGTTTGAACTACTAAAAATACTTCAATATCAAAGTTTACTTCTACTGTTTGCCAGTTTGGAAACGTCTATACAATTTTGCTTTATTTTAAAGTTTTTTATAAGAAAAGTATGGAAAATCAACGAAAAGATAACACCATCAAGCCCTTGAAATGGCTACATTCTGTTCATGGTAGGTGCAGATCAATGTAAGTCGTTATTGCTTAAAGTATGTACAGTTTTTAATCGTTTTGGGCATTTTAAAAATTTGTCTGTTAAATTTCAATTAATTGAATTTTACATTATCGTTTATGTGTATATAAATTATATTTATATACAAGAAAATTTATTGTAACCGTACAATTGTACAGCGTGCTGTAAAAATTCGTATTTAGACCGAGTACTATACTCTGATCAATCTCATTGCAACATGACGTCACAAAACGTGACGTAAGGCGCCAAATGAGCGACGTCTTTAATTAAGTTGTGTTTCCCAGGCACAGTTGATGTGTTGTGAAATCTCAGCGAACTATGAAAAAGGACTCCCATATTAACATACAATCTAGCAACACTGTATTAAAGGCTATATATTATTTTATTTCTTTAAAATATTTTCGATAATTGCATAAAGTGGCCCTTCGTCTTATATGGTATCAAGATAGTCAGTTTTGTTTTATGAACCCACTTTTGGATGCCGGACCAAGTTCGTCTGAAAGTGTGTTAGTATTCACGGACTCCTTGAACTCATTATCCCTTTGTACACCATTCTTGCTAGCTTGTATACAGTAGATGGTGATACTTCAGAGCATCACATACTCTCTTTAAAATAGTTTATTATGGTTATACAATTTTGAATAAATAATTAACAGAAAAGTAAGGTTTTATTTACATTGTTCACTGAATCCACATGTAAAAGGGGTTTTCCTGCTGCTTGTTCAAGCTGAAAATAGTTTATCAGCTTGATAATTAAACGCTGTTCGCATTCACTGTATCGTTTCGGCATTGTTAATAACAAATGTTTTAATTTAGTTAAATATATATGTTAGTGTCAATGACAATAAACATATAAACTTCCTCGTCGTCTTTTGGCGCTGATAAAACAATACGGAATTAGCTACGACGTGCCCAATGGTTAACACTCATTATCGGACAAAGCGCGACAAGCTGACGTCATCTTGCAATGAGATTGATCAGACAGTATAATAAATTGAAATGGTACACCATATTGCAGACAAAGTGATGAATGCATGAACATTTCAGATTAAATTTGTCCTGATATGCTTATTCAAATTCCAGTAGCACTTTTCCTGGTAATATCAGAGATTAGTTGATATCAACTAATCTCTGGTAATATAGCAAAGCGTGTGAGTCTGAAATCCTAAGAATTTATTAAAATATTGTGTGATTGTAAAACATTGATATATTGCATTTGTAAAACATTGATATATATCATTTGTAAAGCATTGATATATAACAAATTGCATCTGCAAGTTCTGTTCCTAAAATGTTCAACTTTTAGTAGAGTACAAGTCTCAATCTGAAATTCTCCCTATTTCTAGATTGAGACTCAATTGAAAATTTCATTCAAGTTGCACTTAAGTGGGCTACCATGAGACTAAAAAAGTTAAAGTGGCTTTTTTTCCAAACACGTCCAGAAAAATTGATTAGCTGGTCGGAATTGCATTTATTTAAGTATGTAACGGTGGAAAGCACACAGTTACTGTTAGTTTGAAGATATTTTTATTGTAATTTTTTTACAATGCCTCATCATCATGGCCCGAGATACACTGTGAGAATTAAGTAAATCAATAAAAAACGATAATTGAAACTAAAAAACATTTATTTCGACTACAAGATTGAGAAATATTGCAATTTGATCTTAAAAATTAAATTAACCATCTTTAACCTCGGCTTAAACAAAACTAAAACTAAAAAAAAATTTACTCAAAAAAAAGGACAAATTTTGTAATTTTAGTCAAGGGAAAAACACTTAACGAATATTAAAGTTGTTAAAATTTTGCTCAAATTTATAATAGCACTGCAATTTTTTGGTTTACGTAAAACACATGGCGAAGGCAAAAGGTCGGTGAATTTCCCTGACTTCCTGAAAAATTTAACTTTAACTTCTTCGGATCCGTCTAAAAAGTATCATTTTCCTTAGGAAGAAAACCTTCCTATTTTTCAAATTATAATCTCAACTAACACAAAATCATCTTTTTTGGGTTGTCTATCTAATTCCTCGAACGCAGTTGGATCGGGTTCAGGGATCCAATCAGAATTGTCGTCTGAATTCCCAAATGGGTCATCTTCTCCGTCGTCATCGCAAGACATCTCCTTTGTTAACATTTTTAAATTCTTTGAAAAAACGTTTCTCTTCGTTGCTTCTTTTTTGGAAATTTCTATATTGTTCTTCTTTTCCTTTGCATCTCAATACAATTTTCTCTTTTTCAGAAGTATCCGTAGGGATAGGGTGTCTCAAGGTGGTCCCAAAGAAGTTTTTCATGCTAGCCCAGTTACACGTTATAACTTGTTGGTAAATTCGATTTAAAATCACAAAGTTTCCTTATACAATTAAAAAGAACTTACAACACTATATCTACAACTTAAAATTCTTACCTTTAACTTTATATTTTCATTGTTGTGTATATTTTCATGACTGTACTTTAATTTATTTCAAAAAATTCCTGGGTTTCAGTCAATTTTATTGTTTATTATTTAAAATGTTACAAATACGTTTCGGTGTCTTTCTCCACCATCATCAGTTTGTCTAAAATATATATTTACAGTTATCATCAATTTAAATAGAAAACTTTCACCAAAATTCACATATTAAAATACAAATCACACACATATTAAAAAGTACATCCAGAACATTGGTTTTCAGGTGATGAGTCAGGACAAACATGTCTGGGAAAAGACTAGAATCTATTGTTTAGAGATTTAAATTTAATTTTAACTTACGCGTATAGTTGTTTCTACCTTAACATTTGACTGGTTATTGAAATTCCATATTTTATTCGATATCGAGCGAGAGAACAAAAAAACTGTTTATACTTCGCCTTTTCTTTGCATTCTAGGAATTGCTCTGCAATTCCTCAATATCAGGTGTTTATATTTCACTTACCTGGTCCAATCAGTTCATGCATGCGATCATTTAATTAGTGTGTGATACACAGAGCTAAGATTGTCTGTGTCTGATCTGAAATTCATTGCATTCTGATGTCTTTTAATCTGTATCATTTCATGGATTCTTCTCTTATTATAGTTGTTTTCATTGATTAATATTTTTGTGTTATCGAAATCAAAACTATGTAACTTTTGTTGTGCATGTTGTGCTAATGCTGTTCCATTTTCGTTAACCTTTCTTAAGCTATATTTATGTTCGTATATTCTTTTCTTTAAATATTGCCCTGTTTGACCTATGTATGTATTGTCACAGTTCAAACAGTGAATCTTGTATATTACGTTAGGTGTGTCCAACTTATCGCTTTTAGGTTCAAAATTTGTAAAACATTCTTTTGCCAAGTTGTTTTTAGTTTTTTCCGCTATAGTGATATTATGTGGTTTTAAAACATTTTTTATTTTTGTGTTGATTTCTGGTATGTACGGTAATGATACATACTTGATTTCACCCTTCTTTTTTCTTATTTATATTATTTATGTTGTTCCATTTATTTGAATTGTAGATTTATTAATTCTTTGTTTTATAATTGGTTCGAAGAAAGCTTTGGGATAGTTGTTCATTATTAGTATCTTTTTTATTTTTTTCAAAATTTTTTGTTCTATATCCATAATGTGCCAATTTAATCGCTCTATCAGTAAGAGCTGTTACAACACGTTTTTTATATTGTATAGGTGCATATGATTGGTAATTCAAGTATCTACCAGACTATACATCCTTTGTGTACCAGTTTATATTTTCACCAAAAAAATTTGGATCAGAATAATACACGTGAAAAAAAACGTCTTCGCTCACATGCATCATTGTCAAAATCTCAGTCAAGACTGATTCAAACAGGAAAAAACTTTTACCACCGAAATAAAACTGTGCTAGTAATACCCAAACGGAGTAATAGATGTTTGCTCTTATTGTAAAAGAAAATATTGCTGAAAAAAGTCTCATGGTGGCCTCAACACGGCCGTGTCTCGTGGTGGCCCACTCTCCCCTATTGCAAACTGAAACTTCTTTGAAATGATAATAAATTAAATATACAGAAATTCTGATCTGAAAACCCTAAAAATATTGTAGAAAATGTTCCGAACTCTGATTATTATTAAGCTTCAAATTGCTACTAAAAATTTATATTCCTTCTAAACTCCAAACTCTTTTTAAAAAAATGGAAGTAAAAGTAGCAGCTTTAGGTTATCACTAGGGTCCGCATTAAAAAGCACTAAAATTGTCGAAAAAAGCGCTTAAAAATCATATTGATTTATCGCAAAAAAAAGCATTAAAAATGCATAAAATTCTCCCAGCGAGGTAAAAAATTTAATTTTTTAATGTTTTAAATGAAATTCAATGTAATTGAATAAATGATCGAGGTTTCCTAAAATAGATTTCTTCTAATTTTCTTCAAAATACTTTTGCATAAAACTGAAGTTTATTCTAACTAAAACACAGATCGGCATACATATTACAATACGCAGACGACACGACACTTATTGTACATGACAAAACTACTGAGAGAGCAGCTCAAAGACTCCAAACACTAACAAACAACACAATGACATGGTTTTATAAATGGAGACTAACACCAAAACGCGTCACAAAACCAACTTCTGCTCACAAACCACAGACTCAACGCTGACTCCCCTACAATAACTGCAGACGGCCAAACGACACAACCAAAAACGACGTAAAATACCTTGGAATCACAATTGACCACAAACTTAAATTCACTAAACACATACGAAACATCAGGGCAGAAACAATAAAGAGAACAAAACACTTCCGATCACTAACTTACAAAGACAGAGGAATTAGCACAACACCGCCACCGAAATATATAAAGCTATCTGTAGACCCTTGCTAGACTATGGACATATACTCATGACCAACGGAACAGAAAGGACAGAACGTTATATACAAACAACAGAACAAATTGCACTAAGACTAATAACACGATTAAGACACCCCCAAAACCCACTACACAACCCCCCTACCCAACTACTATACGAACGCACAAACATGACAAGATTTCGGAAAGACTCATACATCTACAGACAAAATGGACAAACAACCCCTACAACGGGACCATACTGAATCCCCTTTGTCTTACAAGACCAACCAGACAATCCCGCTTCCGTTTCCCTACAGCAACGCTACTCGAACACTTACAAACGCAACTGACTACTGGACAATAAAATATTTTTTCTTGTCATTGGAATTGGAAAGTTTATTAATAAGATTGTTAAAGTAGAATAAGAGAATTTTCATATTTATTTTTTATTCAGATTAAGACTACATGTATTAAACAAAGGCAGAAAGACCGATAGGTCGATAGCCTTTTTTTTAGAAATAAAGATGTTTACTAATACTACTCTAATTAAAACCGAGAAACAAGTAAGTGAAATTATTATTTCAAACACGAAGTTACTAAATTCTAGTAGAAAAACTTCTCTTCACGCCTACTCTTTTGTTATAGGTGCATATCTAAATTTTGCCGGATTCATAATTGGGCTTTGCACAATTTCTCCATTTAAAACCGAAGAACTTTTGAAATCCTTTGTTTTTTGATAAAACATTGTTTAGTTTTGTTTGTAGAATGTGTCCATTTGGCCCGGGTATGCCCCCCCTTGCATGGCTGAAGTCAATAATTTTTTGAACCGACTCTACCAATGGCTTGATGCTTCTCTAAAGATTTTATGGGTTACTTACAAACTTTAAATTACTTTTAATAAAACGCAAGATTATTGGTCAGTTCTCTGTTTTCCATAACGGCATGACAATCTTGTTGGATATATATAAAAGTATTAATTTAAAAAATTTCCGAAGTTTTATCATCTAGGTAGTTGTATACTTTGAGTCATATAAAGCGCAGCATCGGAAATTATCATCAAAATTTGTTCATATGGCACAGGTTCAGGAAGGTAAAAGTTTTTTAAGGTTTCATTTATAAATCTGGAAACTGTGTTGTTATTTGTTGCGTCCAGTTCTTTCGAACAAATTAAATACCTTTTGGTCGGAACGTCCTAATATTAAACACACCAATAATTAGATTACCAACATCAAACAACACCAGAACAAACAACACAAGCGTCTGTAGTTTCGTCTACGGTAAACCAATTGCTATTGTTACCTACTAGTGTTTTTCTCTGAAAATTATAATGGTGTGTTGATGTTAATGCATATATTTTCTAAACTGAGCAATTGAATGGTTTGTTTTCATTAAATTGTTGGTATTATTAAAATAAAAATAAAAAAAGCCGCAAATAAGCGGAAAAAATTGAAATAAGCACAAAAATGACAAAAAACAATAAACGCATTAAAAAATCCGTCAAATGACTTGTTTTTGCACATGTCGTTCACATTAGCTAACATTAGCTTTGTTCACATTAGCTAGCAAGCACAGTGCTTTTTTTTATTTTTTATTATTTAAAAAAAGCGTAATGCCTTGAAATCCGGGCTCTAATTATCACTGATAAATTTCTAGAACGTTCTTGAACTTGAAACCATGAAAACTTCATTCTGATCACACTGAACTCTGCTTTACCAAATGTTGTACATGTTGATCTGGAAAATAATATAATCGCACAACTCTAAGTTCTCTAGGAAATTCGTACGTCCAATTCTTACAGCCAATAGGCGATAAGCTGTCTCAAAGATCATATTTAACTAATCTTCATGGGTCAAATGTTCTTTACTACATGCCAAACTTTCAAAACAATTTTTAAAGTTCTTAAGCGAGTTCCCCTTAAAGGTATACCTTCAGCGAAACTAACTGTAGAAAGTAAAAAAAAATATGCATATAGGTTTAGTGTACTGAAATGTATTTGTATATGTATATAAAGTAAAATTTGTCTCATTTCAAATGGAATCCTCAATGAACTTATGAGTGAATTTTCATAATATTTTCAATCCATTTCTTATAATAGGACACTTTGACATAGACCCCCGGTTTGTTGGCATAGCCGCAACGTTGTCCCCATGATGTTAACCCATATAACGTGAAAACACCTACGAAATTAAAAAAAAAAAAATTTCCATCAAATGTTTTACCAATAACATTTGGAGTCTTACCGTTGTCTAGACATGCTAGTGGACCTCCACTGTCTCCATCACATGCATCCACACCACCACTAAGATTTCCAGCACAAAACATACCATTTGCAATGTTTTCTCCATAGATATGGGCCATCTTACACACGTCTGCCTTTTGAACGGGTATCCATGCAGCTCTGAGCTTATGAGAATATGCTGAAAATTATATAATAATAAAGTTTTATTGTGCAAAAGCAGCTCTACGAAGCACAGTAGTAATATAAAAAGTTAACACAACTAGAACAAAAATGTAGGTACATTACACAAACAAAGCAATTTGAGAAAACATTAATACATACTAAAATGAACGTGTAAGTAGGTATATAAGGACGAAAACGCTTCTTGAATAGATTAAGTTATCATAGCCCAAAAGGGCCTGTTGAAATTAACAACCCAAGAAAATATTATTTTTTGTTAACAATCAAATCAAATCAAATCAAAATATGCTTTATTGCCACAGGAAAATTTACAAATTTTATGGACAAAGCGTGTAAAACAATATACTACAAAATATAGCACATCTAAGGACAATCAACAATGGTAAATAAAAAATAAACAACAACATAAACCATAACACAAAAAAGTCATCAAATCAAACAGACAAATTAAAATTAAGAAAAACAGGGGTGAGTGAAGTCAAGTTGCACCCTAAACCATAACAAGGAACTAGTCTGTTGACCCTGTTTATGTTATTGCAAGCGGATCGTGATGATACCGATTTGGTAGATATATACTAGTTGAGGTAAGTAACATCCGAGAACTTGAAATTTTGCTTGCTGAACTTGAACCCAATCGATTCCGTTCCGCTTGCAACATGTGGTCACGTTCAATAAATAATAAAGACAAATATGAATTCAGCAAATTGATGACACCGAATATTAAAATGTAACTACTATACAAATAATTATTCGGCCAATACATATAACGTAACTGCCGCATGTGATGCCCAAACGGAAAAGTTTAATTTAGTTAGATTGAGAAGTGGTGAAATTTAGAAAAAGATCTTACGCCACATAAAAATCATTTACAGAATAAAAAGGTCTTTTTTGGAGGTATGCTTTTGTCCCTTCCCGAAACTTTTGAGACGTAGGGAGAGATTTAAGATGCGATGGAAGATGATTGTACAATTTCTTGGCGTTGTAAATAATGGAGTTTTTTATTAATTCAGAGGAGGGAAAGGGAAGATATATATCTTGGCTTAAGTTCCTGGTCGGGTACCTATGTTGTGGCGCTTCTGGAAAGCTGACTCGGTGTTTGCGTATCAAGCAGACAGTCTCTAATATGAATAAAGCAGGAAGTGTGAGAATTTTATAGTTTTCAAAGTAGTACTTGCAATGAGCTCTACTTTTCAGGCCAAATAGATAGCGAATTGCTCGTTTCTGCAGTTTAAAAATACTTTGAAATTGCTGTGTGTTGCAGCAGCCCCAAAAAGTAAGGCCATAGCGGATGTGAGACTCAAATAAAGAGAAGTAAGCGAGTTTGGCGGAGAACACATTCAGCTCCCTCGAAACCGATCGAATTGCAAAACAAGCGGAAGACAGTTTTTTTGTTAAGGAGTCAATATGGGTAGACCATTTAAGGTTGGCATTAATGTTCAAGCCCAGAAATTTCACCGACTCAACGCATCTAATATTGCTGTTATGAAGTAGCACGGGCTCTAAAGCTCCTCTATAAGATAGGTCTTATTCACTTTAAAACCCAGCAAACTAGAGTCAGACCAACTCTTGATTGTGACGAGATCGTTGGAAACCTTAGAGTGAAGGGACACATCAGAATCACTCCATGTTATACTTGTGTCGTCAGCAAAGAGGGTAATCTTGCCATTGATTTTTAAGTAGGTGATGTCGTTGATAAATAGTAGGAAAAGAATAGGTCCAAGCACAGAGCCCTGGGGAACTCCACTGGCAATCAGTTTACACTCAGACAGAGACCCGTTTGCTCTGACAAATTGTTGCCTATTTTCAAGATATGACTTGAACCAGTTGGAAGAAATATACGTATTCCATAAAAATCAAGCTTATCTAACAGAATGCTGTGACTCACACAGTCAAAGGCTTTCGCATAGTCACAGAAGGTTGTAGCTGTGGCGCGATTGCAATTTAGAGATGAGTAAACATCATGAAGCAAGGAAAATACTGCACCGTTGGTGCACTTGTTAGGCGAAAATCCGAACTGCTCTGGTGATAATATGCCATGCTTGAAGATAAATGGTATAAGGCGATTTTTTTATAAAATAATCAGTTTTGTCAGTTGATTTTTGTCAGACTTATTCAAGAACCATTGTAGTTTAAATCTTAATTATAAATCTAACGACATTAAAAAGTACTTTCTGCTTTACAGATAAAAAGTTTGTAGAGGCCAACATATCTCTAATATACCCCTTATATTGGTTCCACCGAAGATTTATACGCATTGCTCTGTTTTGTACGAGTTAGCATTCATTAGTGGCATATTTTCAAGTAACGCGCTACAAAAGTCTAAATGTGATGTGCGTACACAGACACATTATTCCTTATTCTATCAATAAAATCCACTTTTTATGCTTCCCATCTCTCATGCAATATTCTGCATGCGCTAGTAACTTTAATTGAGCATTGAATACAACTCCTAAATATTTAATTTGATCATTGCCCTCCATTTTAGTGTTATTAACCGTAATATGCAATGCGCCACAAATTTAACGCACAACTTAAAGATCTCCTAACTTTTGACTGTGAATATTCTCTCACTCGGTGATCCGATTTGAATACATTTCTATTCTTGAACAAAATTTAAGCTATAGCATAAACAAAAGTATGAAGAAATCATATTGTACAGACAGTCATGTTTTTTTGGTCAAAGTTTAAGTCTTTCTGCGAGCAATAATGGGTATCCCAGAGAGACAAAAAGTATACGATGTTATAGCCGTCTTGTACCTTTGATCTAACTTGGCTCTTTAATCGTCTGTTTATCCTACTCCACTCATAGAACCTGAGGCTATAACACCGGATACTTTTTTCTATCTGGGCTACCCAATATTGTCGGCAGACAAATTTAAACTTTGACCAAGAAAATGACAATATTTAAACACCACAAATGTACATATTGTGCACGGTGTGAGTTTATTACATTTGTTTTTGCTAACATGATACATTTTTGGACAAAATTTAAGCTATGATTCAGTAAAAAAAACTGTTCAAATCACAATACCGATTGAGAAAATATTCAGTAAAAATTAGGGAATATTTAAGTAATGCGTTAAATTTGCGGGGCATGGTATATCTCAATTTGATTCTCAGCAGAAAATTTACAAACATTAACACTTAATTGCCATTTTTGTAGTAACGTTTAAAAAAATCAATGATAAAAAGCAGCTGAGTAATATTTATACTATCTATGGGCAATCATACCTGATCTTCCATTTTCTATAGATCCAAATCCAGATATAGTGCAGTTTAATTCTCGTTCATAATCTGCGTCTTCATCTGGCAAGCAAATCGGTTGAATATCTTGATTCAGTTTAAACCCATTTCCTTTAAGCAGAACCATGGCTATGTCATTGCCCATTTTATGCCCCTCTCTAAACCGTTCGTGAAGATAATATTCTTCGATAAATGCTTGTTGCTCCGATCCTATATAAAATACATTATTTTATCACTTGAATTAAGGCTTCGCTCATTTACCTTCGTTTTCGTCCACGTTATATTCACCAGCAACTACAACATAAGCCCCTTTAGGGTAGCCTTCTAAACAATGTGCGGCGGTTAACACCCATTTAGAAGCTATGACCACTGCCCCGCACCAATGAGCTGTTTTATCTTGACCTTTCGTTCGTAGTGCAGCCTGCACAGAGGAAAATTTAAAATTTCATTCCGAAAAAAATTGTAAATCTCACCTGCCAAGGGTAATCTCCAGGATTAGCTATTGAACCTTTCACTACTCTAAAGTGAACATCATCATGTTCTAAGAAAATTCGGTCTTTCTGATAACCGCAACTCACTGGTTTTGGTGAGGAAGCACTATTATCTGGAAGAAGGCGGTGGTTATTAGTTGCTTAGTTATGTTATGAATGGAAATTGAATATAAAACAAACCCAAGTTTTTGATAGCCCCAGAAAGGCCGCCATTGACATTTTTGGCATTCCTCTTTGGCTCAACAAAGAGAATATTACTACAAATTAGGCCAATATCCTCTTCGTGATCACAATTGTGTTCCCCCCAGTCCCAGTGAGTGCATTTTTCCAAGCTGCTTTCATTTCCATTGCAGGAAACTTGATCAAGCCAAATAGGCCCTTTACCTACAGAAAAAAACGAAATGCAGTTAGTTTGCTTGATATTCAGTTTAAGGCGTACTTTTTCCAAAAAAGCCATTCTTTTTTATGACTACAGATCCGGCAAAACCCAACTGACTACATGCGATTTTAGCAGCGTCTTCATTGAAATCGTCATCGCATACTGAACCCCATATGCCAAGGTGTCTAACTTCTAGTCTTCCGTCATTAAATGATGTACCATTAACAAGTCGCAATGCAGTTGGTGACTAGAGAAGGAATTTAACAAAAACTATATAAATTGAGGAATCGAATGCTTTTTTTGTTTTTCTTCTTCGAAGAATAAATGAATTTATTCATACCTCACAGTATTGATCTGCTTCATCCGAATTATCAGTACAATCATATATTCCGTCACACATGAAATTAATATTAACGCATTCGTTACCAGTGTCGCATTTCCAAAAGCCTTCAGTACAGGTCTCTTGCGGTGTTTTACAAATAACACCTGCAATCTTGAAAAAAACCCGATAAAAATTAATGAGACTCATGTGGATATGTTTTACCTCTCGATCTGCACAATTGTGAATTCCCCAGCCCGCAAAGTTGCACTGCATAAGGCTGGTTTCATTTCCCAGACATTCTATATCGTCCATCATATAAAGTGTGTGATGTTCTTGTAAATCTTTGGCGAAATAGGAATTACCTTAAGAAAATAATAGAGTTGAAAATATTTTATTAACATTCACTTAGTACGGAATAAGAAAATAATGTCACTCACTTTCCAGGTACTGTGTTTACAGTATTGTTTTAGTGTTTTTATTGGGTGTGCAGATTTTATTGAGTGTGCACACTCATTTATTTCAAATTATGAATTTGAACATGTTCCAATCCCATTTTTTTATTATCTCTGAGGCTGCATTAACTGTTTTTCTCAAATTTGTTATAAAATAAATGAAAAAGAACTCACACCGTATAGAAACAAATAGAAGTGTCCGACTTCTTGATATGCCAATATTTACGAGCTCTCTGTTTTTCTTCCAAAATTTATCGTTTGATTAATTAATTAAAGCAAGAAAATGAATAAATACTTGAATAATGTAGATTCAACTGTAACGCATAACTGCTTCAGTCGGAATTAATTGGAATTTATTTAAAAATTTTAATTTTGTACCTCATCCGAAAAAATTAAATTGAAAATAAAAATTATTACAAAAGGATCATTAATGGAAGAAAGTAAGCCATTGCCAATATATGTCCGAATAAACATTCTACCATAGAGCAAACAGAGAAATCAATATTTACATAACTTTTAGGAACATTATATGCTAGCCAGTATTGAGTATTGAGCCAAAATTGCAATATAATTTAAAAATCCCAAAAAGAAAATTATTCCTTATGAAAGAATTTACCTTTCACTTCTGAAGCTCCAAATTCAAATCCTAGTTCCTTACATAGAACATTTGCATCCACAATATCGAATTGATCGTCGCAAATGTAACCAGTTTTTCCAAATACTGAAATGGGACAAATTTAAAACGTACAGCCCAAAATAAATTATTTAGGTCTAAACTACGTTGTCTATGCATTAAAAGTAATATTTGTTTGTTTATTAGTAGCTTAAATGTCCAGCTCATCAATTTTTACAGTATTTATTAGTAAACATCTCTATGATCCAATTTTTTAGGGCTTTAACTTATTTTATCACCGCGATCATCTATTAATGTAATAGTATTTCATAGCTTGTTTAATTGAAATCAAAAAATATTTCTTTTGTTTTCTTCGTAAAACGAATCATTTTCCAGTAAACAAATTTTAATCGAATTAATGCACATCTTAAAATCCTCATACTCAACAGTAATTTTAAATCAAAAATTTAAAATTGTTGACGACTGATTTTAATCAGTAGGTAGCAGAATTAACGTAAATAATAATACATTAAAATACCTCAAGCGGTTCCGGATATATTAATAATTATAGTTTTATGTTTTTTAACAAAATTTTAGCACCCTATATTTTCGTAACGATGTCCTTAAGGACCTTCATTTATTAGAACATTTTTTCTTAAAATAATGCCCGCATTAACATCCCGAAGTTTGGGAGAGTTTTGGGGGAATGTTTCAATTACCCTTTATAGCAATCTAATATTCAGTATTTCTATGTCTAGATGCCTAAACAAAATCCTTCGAAAGCTCATTCTTATAATTGATTTATGTTGTTTTTTTTTTCGTTTCTACGTAAGATTAAGATAATTTTAAATACCTGTAACTTCGACTCGCCCTTCATGTACATGTTGTCCTTTGGATAGCTTAACACTGTATCCAAAGTCTTCGGCTCTACAGCTCTTTTCGTCAGCTCGATCTCCACAGTCATCATAGCTTTAGAAGCAATAAATCCACAAAGGTATTTAAGTAACAGCTAAGTACGCGATTAAACTGCTTACCCGTCACATATTTCCTCCGAAGTTAGACATTTTCCATTGGGGCATTTATGCATATCTAAACAGCTCAAAGATGTACTTTTTCGTTCGTAATAGTCACAGGGATAATAGTCTTTCAAGGCGCCACTGGATCCTACATTTTCATCTGTTAGGAAGCATGCTTTATCCGATCTCCTAACAGATTGAAGCAGAAACATTGCATTAAAAATATCTGCGGGCATAAACCGTCCATACTGGTTTTTACCTATAGTTGAAGGATTTGCAGTTAATCTTTTCGTTGTCCAAACACAGTAACGCACACGTGACAAATGTAACATTCTCCCATTTTTGCTTCTCCAAAACGTCTAATCTAGAATTATTATGCTGTTTAAATTCGTCCAAATATTTCTGGCAATATTTTTCGTCTTTGCCATCTTCGCAATCCTAAAACACGCAACAGTCAATGACTTTTCTGGGGACGCTTACCTAACTACTTTTCTTGAAATGTATGTTCATTCATTGATACATAGAGTAGTATGAATTATAGTTCATACTAGAGGTGTGCACTGTGCTAACCGGTTATTTTTCTGTAACAGGTTACAGCGTTCCAGCTCCACTTTGGAATTAGGTTTCAAAATGCAGTTACAAAAGTAACATGTTATTTTTAAAAATTTTCATTAAAAATTCGCAATGATGATGATGCTAGAAATAGTGATGATAAATAATGATTTAGTTTATTAAAAAATATATATTTTTACATTGGTAAACTAAAAATAGAATGCTTTAAAAACAAAAACAAAACATGGATCATAAGTAACTACTTAAAGAGCAAAAAACTGATAATAAAATAGAATTGGTCTGGCATAGGGGCTTACTATACAAACTATACAAACTACACACACCAACATATCTACTACACACCATAAAGAACTTACTAGAAAACAGACAACTACAAGTACGAATTGACAAAACACTGTCATTTTCTTTTTCCCCTGAACAAGGGCTCCCTCAAGGATCCCCGCTCTCACCGTTTCTCTACAATATATACTGCCATGACATATACAATTACAACTTACCAGACAAAAATCAAATCGACAGATCGGCATACATATTACAATACGCAGACGACACGGCACTTATTGTACATGACAAAACTACTGAGAGAGCAGCGCAAAGACTCCAAACACTAACAAACAACACAATGACATGGTTTTATAAATGGAGACTAACACCAAACGCGTCAAAAAAACCAACTTCTGCTCACAAACCACAGACTCAACGCTGACTCTCCTACAATAACTGCAGACGGCCAAACGACACAACCAAAAAACGATGTAAAATACCTTGGAATCACAATCGACCACAAACTTAAATTCACTAAACACATACGAAACATCAGGGCAGAAACAATAAAGAGAACAAAACACTTCCGATCACTAACCTACAAAGACAGAGGAATCAGCACAAACACCGCCACCAAAATATATAAAGCTATTTGTAGACCCTTGCTAGACTTTGGACATATACTCATGACCAACGGAACAGAAAGGACAAAACGTTATACACAAACAACAGAACAAATTGCACTAAGACTAATAACACGAATAAGACACCCCCAAAACCCACTACACAACCCCTCCACCCAACTACTATACGAACGCACAAACATGACAAAGATCTCGGAAAGACTCATACAGCTACAGACAAAATGGACAAACAACCCCTACAACTGGACCATACTGAATCCCCTTTGTCTTACAAGACCAACCAGACAATCCCGCTTCCGTTTCCCTACATTAACGCTACTCGAACACTTACAAACGCAACGGACTAGTGGACAATAAAATAATTTCTTCTTGCCACTGAAATCTTATTTATTTAATAGTATTGTTAACCTAGAATGGGAGAATTTTCATATTTGTTTTTTATTTAGATTGGGACTGCATGTATTAAACAAGGGCAGAAATACCGATAGGTCGATAGCCTTTTTTAGAAATAAAGATGTTTACTACTACTATTGTTAACCTAGAATAGGAGAATTTTCATATTTGTTTTTTATTTAGATTAAGACTGCATGTATTAAACAAGGGCAGAAAGACCGATAGGTCGATAGCCTTTTTTAGAAATAAAGATGTTTACTACTACTAAAATAGAATGGATTAAATAAAATAAACGATTTACAAGCGAAAATGTTTAAAAAGCTAATTTTCGTTTAAAAATTAATTAACATTTAAGAATAAAATTTCTGGCAGATGCTTTTTACTAAGTCTCGTTCTTCGCTCGTTTATGATAGAACCCGATTTAGAAAATAATCTCTCGCATGGTACGGAAGTAGCTACAATGTGAAATTTCAATTTTACTAATTTTGCAATTATGGAATACAGATGTTGATTTTGTCTCCACCACAATATCGGATCTGCATTTCTGGGAAAGTAATTGGCATCTAAGTATATATTCATTTGTAACAGTACCTCTGATAAAGGTGTGTTAAAAGTAAATGGTAATAAATATCGCAAAAATATTAAAGTAATTAAAAAATACCTGTATTTTTTTGAAGAAACAAGTTTGTCAAAATCTTCCAAAATTGAATAAACTTCTGCTTGTCTATCTTTTAACTGAACTTCCTCTGATTGATGGAACACCACCACTGTTTTTGTAATAGCATTTGAATTATTTACGCGTGTTATTAAGTCAACAGTAAGATTAAATAATCCACTTTAACAGAAACGCTTTCAAACAAAAATGAGTGTTTGGCAATCCCGGATGAAGTTATACTCAAGTTAAGTTTTTTCGGTTTTATGAGACGGTTCCAAATATAACCGGTTAAATCAGCTACCTGCAGCTGCGGTTACAGGTTACACGTCTGGAACACTGTTATTTTCATAGTATTTTCAACTAGAGTTCATAATATGATCTAGAGTTCATACTACTTTCACAAAAAATAATGTTACAAAGTGTGATTACCACTATCATTTACACCTTTTTTTATATACGAGTTTCGTATATTTTCCTGACTGTACTTCAATTCACTCCAATACATTCCTGGGTTTCAGTCAATTTTATTGTTTATTATTTAAAATGTTACAAATAGGTTTCGGTATCTTTCTCCACCATCATCAGTTTGTCTAAAATATACATTTACAGTTATTATTAATTTATATAAAAAATTTTCATCAAAATTCACACATTAAAATACAAATCACACACATATTAAAAAGTACATCAAGAACATTGGTTTTCAGGTGATGAGTCAGAACAAACATATCTGGGAAAAGACTAGAATCTATTGTTTAGAGATTTAAATTTAATTTTAACTTACGCGGATAGACAATCTTAGCTCTGTGTATCATACACTAATTAAATGATCGCATGCATGAACTGATTGGACCAGGTAAATGAAATAAATACACCTGATATTGAGGAATTGCCAAGCAATTCCTAGAATGCAAAGAAAAGGCGAAAGATAAACAGGTTTTTTGTTTCGCTCGCTTGATATCGAGTAAAATATGGAAAATTCAGTGACCAGTAAAATGTGAAGGTAGAAACAACTATAAGCGTAAGTTAAAATTAAATTTAAATCTCTAAACAATAGATTCTAGTCTTTTCCCAGATATGTTTGTCCTGACTCATCACCTGAAAACCAATGTTCTTGATGTACTTTTTAATATGTGTGTGATTTGTATTTTGATGAAAAAATTTTATATAAATTGATAATAACTGTAAATGTATATTTTAGACAAACTGATGATGGTGGAGAAAGACACCGAAACGTATTTGTAACATTTTAAATAATAAACAATAAAATTGACTGAAACCCAGGAATGTATTGGAGTGAATTTATATACGAGTACTTACTTGTTCTCCATCACAAACAAAGTTTTTAGCAATACAGGTTCTCTTGTTACACATAAAATCACTGCTTCCGCATTTAGACTTTTTCCTTTTCTCAACGTGAACATTTTCTGGTGCTAAAGTCACAGGTTCGCCGTCTTCATACTCAAAAACATAATCAGCATTGGGATCAGTAACCGGAAAATCTGGGAACGGTGGAGGCCAAACTTGTTTTTCAGTTTTTGCTTGAGATTTTTGAGTTGTTGCATACGCTATGTTTTTGGACTCGCTCGGGTCGAAAACATCGACATAGTCCACTTGTCTTTGGTTGTTAAATCCGGACGAAGTTTGTCTATCGTCTTTCCGAATCGGTTCTGCTTTTTGATTACTCTGTTTTGCTGGAATTCGCATTATATGTCCGTTTGCTTGTACCCAAGTTGGCTGTTCTGTATCACAAACAAACAAAATTAAAGTAATATTATTACTAATAGACGAAGAACTTTATAAATATTACGTGTTGTAAATATTACTGTCTTTGGAGTAATGGGAACGAGGAAACCTGTGTTTGCTTCATCAACTTGCACTTGTCCATCTACGCGTCGATTGTTAGAAGAACATTGATTTCCAAAGCAATTTCCTGAAATTTGAATTGGAAATGTGAACCTCTTCCAACCATGGCATTGAATGAATGGGTTTCATATATCTAGGATTCTCGCACAAACCTTGATTGTTATAGTTTTCTGGTTGTCTTATTGGGTATATCAGAGCCTTTGCAGTGGTTGGCTTGTAAAACCACGGGCCTTGAGCTTGTGCCTGATTAGTCCATGGTTGGTAATTTGCAGTACATTGCTGCCCTTGGCAAGGAGCCTGACCTACGTTGATTTTTTAAATAAATCACTTTATTTTAGAAATACTCATGATACCTTGAGTGGATGATGGTGTGGTGGAACCTTGATGGACTTGAGAATCTCGGCCTAATAAGCAGAATTTAATAGTGCCAAATCTTCACAAATTAACGTGTTATTTAAATAGTTGAATTTGGGGTTTACCTTGATTTGATATACAGCCATACCCTTGGCAAGGATTACCATTATTTCCTTGATTAAAGGGGTTGGAACCACATTGAGATCCCTGGCATCCACTTGGATTATAACCGTTTTGTTGAGTATTGCTATTTTCTTGTCCTCTTGAGCAACTTTGGCCGTAACATTGAGTATCTCCTAGAATTGAAAATTCTATATAGGGCGATTACATATGGCATTGAAACGATAAAAGGATTTCTGTATTCCGAAAAGTTGCTTTTAAGAAATAAGCTCCTGGCTATGTTTATGTTATGTCGTGTGTCGATTGCGATAAAAAATATTCCTTTTAATTTACATGAGCGGCAAGTAAAATTTCAAATGTTTTTTCAAACAGAATTGTTGTGTTAAATATTGAATGTTCACCTTACAGTTGAGGAAAACCTATGCCTGCAGATTAAATGTTTTGTTTTGTGTGTAAGGAAACTCTTTCGAACGTATTGCCATTTTAAGAAATGGCAGTGGCTCAGTTTCCACAGCAGAAACTTTGAAGGCTAACGGAGAAACGTAAAATAATATTTTTACTTATATACTATATTCAAAAAATGTTTCGTTAAGGAAAAACAGGACGTTCACGTTAAGTGAAAAATATGATTGATTAGTTATTGAAAACGGTTGAAGAAATTCGAATAAAGTAGGCATCAAACTGCTCGAGCGCGTTTTGAAATAAAACAAGCAATTTTTATTTTCTACAACATTATTTTAACGAATGAATCTTCTTTCTCTAGGCGTGAAGTGCTGCATCCATGTTTGAGCACACAAAAATTCTTAAGAAGTTCGGCCAAGAATCAATTTTCCTTAATAGATTGATAGTTTTGTATTATCACGTTTGTTTTCCACATTTTTAACACCCAATGTTAAATTCAGAACTAGTAGTAGTAGTAAACATCTTTATTTCTAAAAAAGGCTATCGACCTATCGGTCTTTCTGCCCTTGTTTAATACATGTAGTCTTAATGTAAATAAAAAACAAATATGAAAATTCTCTTATTCTAGGTTAACAATATTATTAAATAAAATTTAAATGACAAGAAAAAATAATTTTATTGTCCACTAGTCAGTTGCGTTTGTAAGTGTTCGAGTAGCGTTGATGTAGGGAAACGGAAGCGGGATTGTCTGGTTGGTCTTGTAAGACAAAGGGGATTCAGTATGGTCCAGTTGTAGGGGTTGTTTGTCCATTTTGTCTGTAGATGTATGAGTCTTTCCGAGATCTTTGTCATGTTTGTGCGTTCGTATAGTAGTTGGGTGGGGGGTTGTGTAGTGGGTTTTGGGGGTGTCTTATTCGTGTATGTATGTGTTTAGTGAATTTAAGTTTGTGGTCAATTGTGATTCCAATGTATTTTACGTCGTTTTTTGGTTGTGTCGTTTGGCCGTCTGCAGTTATTGTAGGGGAGTCAGCGTTGAGTCTGTGGTTTGTGAGCAGAAGTTGGTTTTTTGACGCGTTTGGTGTTAGTCTCCATTTACAAAACCATGTCATTGTGTTGTTTGTTAGTGTTTGGAGTCTTTGAGCTGCTCTCTCAGTAGTTTTGCCATGTACAATAAGTGCCGTGTCGTCTGCGTATTGTAATATGTATGCCGATCTGTCGATTTGATTTTTGTCTGGTAAGTTGTAATTGTATATGTCATGGCAGTATATATTGTAGTGAAACGGGAGATCGGGGATCCTTGACTTTTCCTTCAGAACTATTTGTTGCGTTTCTCAGAAAATAATGAAAGAGGGAGATTTTCCTTCTAAATTTAATTAATAATACAAAAGGGATTTTTGCTTAATGCAAAAGCAGGGGCTTATCGTACTTTCTTTGATTACTGTAGTTGTGATTACGGAGGCAACTGGAAAAACCAAAGATATGTTGTATTAGAAAATATTCACCCCAATGGAATTTAACGCCTACAGAATTTCATTCAAATATCTCCAACCGTTTGAAAATAATTAATAAATGTAAATTCGGACAGCAATCTATTGCATCGCTGTCCACTTTTACCCTTGTAAAACTTGGATCGATTGTTATATAATCAAAAAATTATCAAAAGTTTAATTGTTTTCTCAATAAAATTTACTTTACTTTAATTTTTTGTTATTTAATTACTACTATTTTATTTTTCGCTCGAAAGCAGTGTGTTGGCGAGAAAAATCAAAACACAGATTTTTTGTTACAAACTGAATAAAAATCTAATAGTATTTTATTATCTGTACGGATGCCACTGGCAACAGAAAATTACCATTATTGGAAAACGTGCCATTTCTTTGACAATTTGCTAGCTGCCCACTAAATATTTCGTGTCGTTTAGCACCAATTAATTAATTTGGTTTTTTAACAAACTTGAAAGTCCCGTATTTCTTTAATGGAGCTTCTTTCGAGTATAATTTATATCGAAAATCATTTTCATTGGTTTTCAAAGATTCTTCTGTTGAAATTGGACCACTACGTACAATGTGGTTGGAAAAATAAAAATTTTATTAAATTAGTAAACACAATTTTTCGGATATTAAAAAACTAATTAAGAATAGGTACTTGATTTTATGCAATTTTAATATATTTTCCCTTTAATGTACGCTGAGAGTATCTGAAAAACAAATAAAACTGTTACCTATAAACTTCCCGTCCTGGTCATGATTTGCCCCATCTGGTTCATAATCCACTGTGGTACTTTCACTTTCTTCATCTTTACAATCTACATTATAGGGAAAGTCGCACACACTTAATATTGGATTAAACACAGTTCCTGGCGCACAGTCTTGAACATATGTAATGCCGTTCGCACAATTCAGAAACTTTTTGCACTTAGTAGGATGTTTCGTGATCCCTTGAAATCCAGAAGGACATTTTGCTTCAGGTGGAGATCGATTGCTATAGCAGTTACTATCTGCAGCGCTGCAGATTTTCTTGTAGTTGGTTGTATCGTTACGCGAATGAGCATTTGCTTGTCCAAACGAATTAGTTCTATAGCTAGTAGTGCCTTGATTATTACTGTAAGAGTTATCTGGTCTGTAAATGGTGTCTGTTGCACAGTTTTGATATTGCGGATTACAAGGTTGGCTTCCGGATAATTGATTGTTCCCAAAGCCTTGTTGTTGATTTTGTATTTGAAGAATGCCTGGATGTGTTTGGCTGCAATCTTGATACAAAGGATTGCAAGGTTGTCCCGACTTTCCATGTGCGCCAGAATATTGGTTCTGGCCTGCAGTACTACTAGAAGACTGAACATTTCCTGTCCCCCCGTAAGATGCCTCGATAACTCCTTTTTGGTATTTAGAGCAATCTTCTTGAAACGGATTGCACTGAACATACTTTATATAGTAGGTACCAGGTAAAGGTTCCGGAGCCGCATGACCGTTACTTGTAGCTGGCATGTTATTTGCCGGGATATGTGTAACGTGTCCGCATTGTTGATTAACAGGATTACATAAAGCCCCTTTTGGTCCTAACACATAAGTACCTTGTTGGAACTTAGAGCAATCTTCTACACTTGGGTTGCACATCACATATTGAATAAATACCCTGTTAGTGGATGGCTCTGGTTGTGACCGGAGATTATTTTGGGTACTTTGTTGACAATTTTCTAAAAATGGGTAACAAGGCTGGCTTTGACTCGTAGACGCAGTGTAGGTGGAAGAATATGTGCCTCCATTAGGATCTACTCCGGTTTTTCGATGCATATTATAAATATTTTGTCCAGATATTATATAACCGCCTGAGTTGCAGTAAGGATTAGTAGGATCGCAGCTAGGCTTAGTATTAGCTTGGCCATAAACGGGATTTAATTGATTTTGATTGAGTAGGGAGCCTTGTTGAGTCCAAGACTGACCAAAATGTGCATTAGTGTGCTCTCGATTTTCTCCATTACTTTCACTGAAACCCCGATTATATTGCCCTCTGTTCGCAGTGTACTGACCACTAAAATCTGAACTTCCTCCAAATTGTTCTGCAGTTTCGTAATCTGATGATTGACTTTGCCCTGAAAAGCAACTCGTTTCTTTGGCATGGTTGCAAACATTTAAGTTGGTATCGAAAAGAGTTCCTGGCGGGCAATCCTTAGCTGTTTGTATCCCGTAGTTACACTCAATAAATTTCGAACAGTCTGTATAATTCGGAATGAGTCCAGTAAAATCATTCGGGCATTTGGCTTGGTGTGAAGTCTGTAGTTTGGCTGATTTTTTTAGAGTGATAGCACTACCGGTGGGACCTAGAATAATGGCATTTTAAAGTTGACTAAACTGGAAAGATGGTTTTGTTCTTTTCCTAATTAGCTAGAAGATCCAATGAATTTAAAGGGTTTTGGTAGTTAACTTTGAATAGGAACTCTTTGTCTATGATTACGTTACTTTTTATGTTATTTTCTAAATTTTACTATTATAATTATTTGAGTTTTTTGTAAATCGATATGAATGGCTAAAACGAGTCAAAAGTGCTTTTGCATGAGTTTATCGATAAATAAAAAAATCAATTAGTTTGCAGCAGTTGTACTACTACATATTCTTCAACTAACAAAAAAAATTTTCAAAACGTCTGGTTTTTTTTTTCTCGAAACAAAAAGGATTTTGTTTAAAAATGCGGCGATGTGCACACTGTTCTCAATATAAGAAGGGCCTTTTGGTTAAATAGGGAAAAAGCTGCACAATCGAAAGACTAATCAAATGGGGCTTAGAAGCTTTTCCTTTTTAGAAAGAAATGTTTGTTTCTCACTTTGAGGAAAAATTTAAAGTCTTTTTTTTGTCTTAATTTAAATTCTTCTACAGAACCTACAACACTTTCTTATAGCAACTTCTTTACCATTCTTATAGAAATTTTAAGTCAGTGTGAAAGCACATGAACAGTTCTGTGATTCGACGTTTCGCTTTCAAGAAACCATCATTAAAATCGATTTTCTTAAATACGGCCTGAATTAGTTCGATCAATTTTTAAAAATATATCAAAACAATTTTGTATTGCAAATGGGGTATTCGTATTCGATGCGAAGACGAAACAATTTCTCAAAACACTAATGTTTGATGTTTCAATCCAATTTGCAAAGAAGGTGGAAGAAATCGTCTTTGACAAAAAAAAGGAAAGCGATTGAAATCAGAGATTCAACACGAGTCATTTTTTCCAGCAAACTTATTCGAATTCAAAACAAGAGAGATGTCAAATAGGAGTTTACTGATAACTACAAGGTAGATGCAATACGAGAGATCTTCTCGAAGGAAATTATTCGAATTTCGTGTTTTACCTGAGACAAAGAACGCAATTGACGAGATGCAAATCAATGGGGGTCAAATAAAAAGGGACATGTAATATTAGACAATTTTCGGTGCAAAACAATTCAGATTAAGGAAACCAAGGAGTCAATTAGCAGTTTAATGACATCGAAAAGATATCCAATACGATAATTTTTTTACGGAAAACAGTTCGATTTGCTAGTCTCATTGGCAACAGTAAATAGCTAAATTGTAATGCGAGATATTATTAATGTCTCGATTATGAGAAAATGCGATTATTATTCCGATTCTTATTTTCTTAACACAAATAGCATGTTCTTACTGTTGACCCTATAACAGGTTTCAACATTTCTGGTTTCATATTTCGAAAAGCTGCAGTAACCAATCCAGGAACTATTCAAGTTAACTCATACACAATTCCTGAAATACCCTCACAAGAAGAAATGCAGTTTAGTGGTATTGGTGTAATCGTGCTTGCCAGTCCGTCTCAGATATATTTTCCCTAATTCAGTACGATTTTCTCTATATGGAAAGAACCAAAATTCCAAGGTAGAGTTCACAATTTTTTCAATATTAATTTTAAAAAGTGACCAAAACATAAGTGAAAATCAACATGCAGATCATCGCAAGATTTTCAGAATTTGCTATTCAACCAACAAGACCGTCCTCAAATAATGACATTATTGATGATTTATTTAAACGAAACGATTTTTTACGACGAGTTTAAGTTGATATGAGAATGTGTAGTCGGATTTGCTCCAGATTTAGTTTTAATGCCAAAAAATAATATAACTGAAATTTCCGGATTTTTAAAAAATCAGAAATCATAACCGATATCTTCTACTGGCCCTTCTTATATTGGGCACAGTGTATCCCTATATTAATAACTCATCACTTTTAAGTTCCAGTTCACTTTCTAGTTTTTTGTAGTTAGAAGCGAGGATTTAATATCGAATGTTTATATAGATATTTCTTAAAATATAGTACAGAATCAAGACTTGAAGTCGCTGAAAACATATTTTTAACACCCTGCATACCTGTTAGACATTCGACTTTTTGCGGAAAATCGCATTCTAATGTTTTCGGGTTGAATAAAGTCCCAGGCGCACAGTTTCTTGGACTACCGCGACCATTCCAACAATCTAAAAATTGGTTACACGAAAGATCAAATACGAATTGGCCAGTAGCTCCTGGTGGACACCTGAAATACATTTATCGAACATTATTGGCTCAAGAAAGAAGGTTACTTTTAATCTATGTCTATCTAGTCGCACCTGTTAAATACAAGCACATTTGTTGATTTCTCAAGTTTTCTCTTATACACTGCTCGGTTGTTTAAAGTGTCCTTTTCCACCACATGTGTATTACGTTCGTTCAGAACACTCTTAATTTTGGCTTTAGTACCATCAGATATGTACACTGGATGTAATTGGGACGCTTGAGCCTGACTGCAAGGGTTAAAAAGTGAAAAAATAAAGAAATTTATCTAGAACTTGAGTGTAGCAAAAATGGCCAAAAAATCAGTTGCCATGATTTAATAACATATAATGAAATATATAATTTTATTACATATTTTGTAAACACTTGCCTAGTTTTTGCACCGTCGTCTAAAAGACTTGATGTATAATTTTTGCCATGAACATGCACTTTGCTGTAATTTGAATGATAGTAAGGTTCCGAAAAGCTTTTATAATGTGAATTCTTTATTTTCAAACCAGTTGTATACGGCTTTGTCGGCTCATCGATTTCATTGGGAGTATAAATCTGTAATTATGAATAAATAAATATCACTGCTACTTGGGATTATCTGCAAATTAACTGCGGCATTTTAGGAAATCTGCTGAATGCCGTATGCGGTAGTCAATCTGAGTGTTAGATAAGGTTAATCTTCACATTGACTAGACAGTGGGCATAATATAATGCTTCGGAGCTTTGTCTTTACTATTGCAATGGAAATTTGCTGTTTAGTTTTGTACAAGTAAACTTTGCTGCAGTTTTTGTGCTGCTGATTGCAACCACTTTGTAAAAATTGACGCGTTAACTTGGTGCCGCCTTTTGATTATTAGTTTGCTTAAATTCTTGTCCTAATAGCGTCTTGTGAAAATATGTGAAAAATCAAAGACAATTTGAAGTAACATACAACATGTTCAGGAAATGATGCGCTCAAAATATTTAAATCTCGTTAATTAAAACATCCTGAGCATATTTTTGTAAATATACACAAAAATCCTTCGCGAATATGATCGTTTATTATGTATGTAGGCAATGACTTGTGATTGTGTTATGTTTATGTATTGTTGATGAATGAAATATTACATAATTAATCTAATTATAACAATTTTTTCCAAATTGAATGAAAAAAAAATACTTAAAAATAATATATTAAAATAAAAATAATAAGCCAACTGCACTTTTTCAGAATTTTGATTATGCTCTCGCTTTTGCCGATGGATTGACACACATTATTATGGTTCTTTTCACTGCATAAAAAAATCATAAAAATGTGTTCCTTTCGCTCGCAATTACATTTGGTAATTGCAAAGAACATTGGACACTAAAGTAAGCAGCAAAGTTTCGTAGCATCTGGTATTCACCGGTGTCTAGTCAATGTGAAGAATAAAAATTTCTAATACTCAGATTGACTAGCACGTACGGAATTTTACATATTGCCTAAAATACCGTGGTCAATTTGCAGATTACCCAAAATAGTAGTCATTCTGCAGAATGCCTAGACATTTTACAGATTGCCGGAATTCGTACATTTCCGGTAACATATATAGCAAAGAAAATACAGAATAGCAGATTAGAACTATCTCTAGCAACTACCATTTGTAATACAAAATTCAAACCAACATATGGATACATTCCTGCACTGTAGCTCACTAAAGCTAGTCAACAATGGTCAACTACACATAAACCATATTGAACAATAACCTGAGCACTATGAAATAAAAACTTATCAGGACGATAAAACATATTAAAATCACGTTTAAAGAAATTAAATTTTAAAATTCATACTTAAATGAATAAAAACATTTCTCTATAAGCTCAAATAAATTAGCCATTTCGGAGCAAAAATGTATTATATGATTTTACCCCCAAAACAGCTCGAAATATTCCGCACAATAACAACCATCGCGTTGGGGTCGTTTTTATTAGCCACATACTTGTTTCCACTTTTACACTAAAACATCTATTTTAGAGAAACACGCACATAATGTTCACTTTAACAAACACCATAAACAGTATGTGGTCAGCAACGTATTAAATGTTGTCAATATCTTATTTCTTAAAAATGTTATCACGTCTTGAAAGGGTCAATAAGTAAATGGTAATTGGACCAAACAAGATTACACAAATTGCTTCCTTTAATGTTTCAAGTTGTAAATATCATAATCTGTCTCTCTTCGTTCTATTAATTTGAGAACTGAACGTTATATATATACATACATTAACTCAACCAGATAAGTTAAATAGAAAAGAAACGATAAATAACTTTTCTGCGAAGAAGAGAAGTGTTGCGAAAACGTATTTGGTCTACCAAGTTAATTTTGTCGATTTATCCATTTAATGCTACAAAAACGTAAATTGTTTAATTGAAATAGGTAACATCAGGATAAGGATATTAAGTAGGTATCTATATACAGGGTGTTTCGGGAGGAAACGGAAATATTTTGGGAATGCGTTCAGGAGGTCAAAATAAGATAAATGAACAATGAAGTGGATGGTTTAATCCGATTCTTAACCGTTTTCGGTAACAAATAATTGAGGTATGAACGAGAAAAGTAAACTCATTTAAAATATTTTCAAAAATACCCCCACCAACTTCAATGCAAACTCCAGCATGCTTGTTAATCTGTCGTGTTGTACGTTATTGCAACGATATTTGCAGCATTAAAAATTCGATTGCGGAGTCCTTCCAAGGTCTCTACTCTTGTTTCGTATACTATTGATTTCATTCACCCCTAAAGACAATAATCCAATGGATTTAAGTCAGGTGATCTCGGTGGCCAAGCATGATGAGGTCCTCCTCTGCCAACCGAATGATCACAAAATGATGTGAATGTGTGAGGAATTACGTATAGAAGGACGTATAGGTACAAGGATAATTTAAACAAAGTGTATTTTAAAATGTATTTATTACATTTAAAAAAGTGTGATGCCTAATTCGTAGCACGTAATAAAAAAATATATATAATCAGGAATCACGATCAATCAGCACTAGTCCTAGAGAAGTCTTGCACTTTGCTCCTTTTCTTTCCAGTATTCCGATTTCTTCAATATTGCATATATTATGATGCTAAAAATAACAATACTAGAAAGTAGCTGCACCATACTAAATGAACATAAATTTGTGTTTTGACATCCTGAAACAGAAAGCAATCGAAATAAGTAACAGATTTGAAAGTATAATATGGTTAATACGTACATCACTTAAGTAATTATCTACCCTGGTTTTTGTTGACTGAAATACCATGTGAGTCATATTTCCCTTGTTGCAAAACTGGGGATCATAAACTTTCGATAGCTTAGAAATTAAGAATCCTTTTGGTCGCTGAAAATATGTCAATTATAAATTAAATTGTTTGTGGCCAATGCTTAGAGCATTAATTTTTGGTACATCTGGCCTTACTTTAGATGATTCAGTCAATTTTTTGGGCGTGCATAAAGGTTTACTAAAATACGGTAAATACTCTGCTGGTCCTCTAATTGTAACACAAATGTCCACAGCCGAAGCGTTTTGTGTTGTAGATAGTGATGGAACATCGAACTGTATTTCTACATTTTTTATTGGCGTTGCGGCATCTTGGCAAGATATGGACAACCAGCCTAAATGTAGTTTAATTGATTGCAACTATTTCTTTAACAATATCTAAATAAACGAGGAATAATAATGAAATTCAATCCTAACTTTTAAATCATACCTTGCATTGTTAGAAAACCGTCAACTTGAGACCAGGAGTTGATTATATTGCTTTCTACGATACTGACTTGAGTGAATACCGATATTTCATTGGTAATTTGCTCATTTTCCTCTAAGGTCTGTATTTCATTGTTCCATGTGACAGTATTAATGCAAATATCCAATTTATTGAATTGTTTGATCATTTCAAGCCAGTCCTTAAAACATTAAACTTGGAGGTTTGTAGAGTATTAAGTATGCAATTTAAATAAAGCATTGTTACAAAGTGTAAAATAGTCAAATTCAATTATAACCTCAGCAAATAATTAAGGCAATGTAATATACGACTGGGCTGGATCTTACATGTTGCTTATCGCTATTCACTATGGAACCATCGGTTTCCATTTGGAAAGTAAAATAAAAAGTAGAAACTGCTAAAGCTACTAAACAAATCAGAAATATCACCACCGGAGGCTTGCTCTTTAGGAATTCACTTAGGTTTTGTACTGGATAAGACACCATAATAAACACAATGTTTGTATGTTGTGTATAACAATTGTTAATCACTGTAAATATGCTAAATATCCAAAATATTGCATTGTTTATCTATGTATAAAAAGTCAGGTTACGTTATAGTTAAGACGTCAAAATGCTATTGTTTACATCGGAGTGCTGAGAGAAAGAGAGAGACCGGAGGCTCGTTAGAGAAAGATCTAATGACCCAAATGTTTTCTTGAATGCAATTATTTAACAACAAATAATACACATATCATTTAATACAATATGTATGAAATGTTTTTTAATAAATTAAATTTTGTTGGTTTGGTGTATAATTGTATATAGAAGGTTTGCGGGAAAATACAATTTCACTTTTTATTTGGAGCTTTTCTCAACATTAATTCAACTTAATATAATAATATAATAATATATATATATATATATATATATATATATATATATATATATATATATATATATATAATTATACAAAATATAATTAAACAAATAAGAAAGAGAATATAGTTAACAAAGAAAAAGTTATATTAATTTGTTATATGTTTAGTATGCATAATATCAGAGTAATATAAAAAACGACATGAATTATACTAAAATAAACGCGACAATGGAATAAGGCATTAACAAATTTTCATTTTAATTTTAATACGAAAATACATTTTTGGATAATGATATACATTGTTGAAACTATCTAAAAGTACTTTGAAATTATTTTGGTTTGTAATATAAAATATCATTTTTACTAGATTTTACCAGAACTATACCGGGTGTCCCACCGGGAACCGCCGGCAAACTGGCAAACTATAATTAGGAGAAATTTGAAAATTGGACAGTATACGTAGATCATTGGGGGCAAGCGATCTAAAATATTTTCAAGATGGCCGCACTTCCGGTCATACCGGAAGTAGGTATCAACTTGCTTGTTGTAAATGGAACACCTTATATATTATTACATTTTTGAGTTATACTCTAAATTATAAACATATTTCATGTACAATATCATATGCCTAAGTCTAACCGTTTTTTATATATTTGAAATTTTATGTAAAAAATGACAGTTGCAGCCACTCGAATAATTATACTTTTTTCTATAAGGGAATATGTACTACTTAATTTGAGTCGTATTTCCTCTTGAAAAGGACTTACTTTAATGGAATATCGATAAAATTTGTGTAAAAAAGTGTTAAAAAAATAAGTATGAAAATGACGTTGAGAAAACCGTCCAAAATCAATTTTTTTTAAATGGAAACCCCCGTTTTTGATAATTTTATCTTATTTAGTGTTAAAATTAAGGGTAAGTTTGTGTAAAATTGTCTATTTCAAAAGTGTTTATTTTTCGAAATATTGCCAATTTAATGTTTTTATATGGCTATTTTGTCGCATCTTATTTTAAATACTGTCACTCTTAGTTGCCATGACGAAAGTGGCCATTTTTAATGCAACCAAATGCCAAAGGAATGCTTACAGCTGTCAGTTACCTCTTAAAATTATTCTTATTGATGCCCAGTCGCTTAAATTATACGAATGAAGATTTTTTAAACTTATTTATTACTTATGGAGAATGTGATAAAGTTATATCAAGAACATGTGACACATTTGCCATTCGATATCCACAAAAACAGAAGCCTTCACGCTGTGCTGTTAAACAAATTATAGAAAATTTAAAAATTTTTGGATACGTCTAAATAACAGTGCATGTTCAATTTATAAAGGCAACCAGAAAAATTAGAGAACCCTAGATTTAAAAAAAAAAACTGTTTTTAGTTCTTGATATAATTATAATTGATATAATAATAATTAATAATATATAAACCATTCTTGATATAACTTTATCACATTATCCATAAGTAATAAATAAGTTTAAAAAATCTTCATTCGTATAATTTAAGCGACTGGGCATCAATAAGAATAATTTTAAGAGGTAACTGACAGCTGTAAGCATTCCTTTGGCATTTGGTTGCATTAAAAATGGCCACTTTTGTCATGGCACCTAAGAGTGACAGTATTTAAAATAAGATGGGGCAAAATAGCCATATGAAAACACTAAATTGACAATCGTTTCGTATATTTTCCTGACTGTACTTTAATTCACTCCAATATATTCCTGGGTTTCAGTCAATTTTATTGTTTATTATTTAAAATGTTACAAATACGTTTCGGTGTCATTTTCCACCATCATTAGTTTGTCTAAAATATACATTTACAGTTATTATTAATTTATATAAAATTTTCCATCAAAATTCACACATTAAAATACAAATCACATACATATTAAAAAGTACATCAAGAACATTGGTTTTCAGGTGATGAGTCAGGACAAACATGTCTGGGAAAAGACTAGAATCTATTGTTTAGAAATTTAAATTTAATTTTAACTTACGTATTAAAGTTAAAAAGTGTTACTATTTTCTATATTTCTAGAAAAAACGTAATATGAGTTTATTCTAATCTATTAAATTTGATTATAGCTTTGCAATCGGTTTGGTGGCAAGTGATTAGTGTTTAAATAAATACTTCTAGGTATCTTACTTTCAGCCATATAACTCCATAAAATTGCGTATTTGATCAGTATAATTTTCCAGCCTTTTTAATAAAAATATTATAAATATCTATTTAAAAAATGAAGCGAATATCTCTCGAGTTTCTTAAGTATGTATAATTTTATTATTAATTACTATCTGCGTCTGAATCCACTTTATTTGTGAGCGAGTGCTTTTCTTTCGTTTATATATTTTTTGCATCCTTTTCTATTTTTCGCAAATCTCCCTTTATACATAGCCATGTAGTGGTATAAATTACAATAATTTTGATTGACTCTGTTAGAGTTCATAAAATTATCTTTTGCCTTTAGGCATGTTTCAATTTTTGCGTTTCCCAAAAAGTGTATTTAACAATTTATTGACTTGAGAATTAGTGAGGTACTTTCTTAATAAGACACATCTAGAGGCTATTGTCGTAGACTTTGGAACTTTGTGAAACTGTAGTTTAAAAGCATTTTAATAACGATTTGTTACTCCATTGTGTATTAATTTTTTATTTATAGGAAAATTATGTTGTTCCTTTAATTCTAAGGTGATTGCTAATTCTCCTAATTTTACTAACAATAATATAACACAGGGAGAAAACGCAAAAACAATTTAACTTACTTAGTCAACAACATTTGTTTGTGAAATAACAAATTCTAATTTATATAATCCTATAATTATTCAACATTTGTTTGTGTCTTATAATTTGGGAGTGATTTGTCAATAATCCACCGCTTTTGTCTCTGATACACTGATATTTACACCAAAAGATTTTATATTCGTTGGAATTTATAAACTGGCATCCAAGGGCGAGGACTGGATATTTTGATTGTAAAAACTTTTATTAAAGCCTTGTTAACAAATAACTATAACTCCTAGTATATTGTTTCTTAAATAGTGTTTATAGTGAAAAATTGGAAACACTCAAATTCCTAATATTTTAAGAAATCACTTCAAAAAATGCTGCTTTATTGGGCTTTCTTCAGCCTTACTACTTGCTTTACCAATGCTCTTAGCTTAACCGCTTCATGCTTTTTGTGTCTTTTCGCTTTTACGTAGGCAGTTGGACCATTTAACATTTTCACTACTTCAGAAGGAGATTTTTTTGGATTATTTGCCTCCATATGTATATCTAATGCGCCGTTCATTGCAATTGATTATTAATCGTCTTAAGTATGACTTAAAGTGGTTTCTAGTCATGTGGTTTGTATCACAAATTTTTTTGGAAATTTTACGAATTTACCCAAAAAATTAGCCACTTTAAAATAGTTGATTGATAATCTGCGGAATTCCTTTTTGCAAATTTGAAACGAGTGTTACGTGCTAGTTATGAATAGAGAGGGTAGTTTTGTCGGTATTTACCCCTTCTTACTAAACAAGGTGCATACAAAATTCACCTGTATGTTTCTTATTCCCCCTAAATTCGCAGGCAAAGGGTCATTTACTCTAGTTGTGTTCAATACTGTTGCGGTAAAGTCCAGTGTTACACTTTGTTGGGCTTAAAACGCTAGTAGATTGCCACTTATAGTTGATTATGTTCGAAATTTGAAATAAACAACAACTAAGGTAGGAATAAATTAATTCAATTTGCGGCTTTTGATAGATGATGGAATCGTGTGTGTAGATCTTTATTTGAAAAGTATTTTTTGTGATAATTGCTTGTTTTTTTTTCATGTTATTTCATATTTTATTACTCTCATTTGGCAGTTGTTCCAAAACTGATTCGGACGCAAAGATTTTATCTTGGGCATATTGCTAACAAATAAGTAATCAAAATTTACCCAAATTTACACCAATATAGATCATAATAGCACTTCTTTCCTCTTCTATCGGTGCTTTTCATTTGGTTTTGGTTTGATGATCACATAGGCTAACATGTTCAGTAATGCCTGTAACGCTGTTGGTTGAAAGTAAAAGTTGATTCAGACCTCATTAGTCGTTTGTTCGTTGTTATTGTTTATAACTTTGTTTTGTATGAGTTGTGTTTTAACCGTTGATAAGTTTTTAAATAGTAGTTAATACGTACTACTACAGCTTATAAGCCTACTAGCTAGTTCATCCAAGGTATGCTAGACAAAATACTAAAAGTTAGTTTAAGTTAGGCTCTAATAATTATTTATTTATTTTGCATATCAAATACTTGTGTTTAACTTATCTAAAACAAATTAAAGCACTAATTAATCAAGGAAAGAGAATGAGAATTCTATAAGTCTTTCTCGTGAATTTTTTAATGTAACTTCTGCCTAAGAGCTGATTTGATTTTGAACACAAAACACTAATATCTACAAAAATACGAATTTTGTTTGTTTCAACTTTGCTATCAGAAATTGCATTCACTATTATAATGCGTTAGCATATAATTGTATGGCCTTAAGCCACCTCTGCTTAAGCTCTCGGCTTTAAAATAATACGTACTTGCAGTTGAAAATAAAAAAGTCGAATGCAAATTTCAACTGGACGATTTTAGTAGTTCTATTCAACAGTTCATTCAAAATTAAGGACACAATTTTCATTATAATTTCGTAGCGGCAATAATTGCTACATAGTTGAACTAATTACGCTACTTCGTTATCAAAAAAGCATTTTGTCAAAGGTGTGATTGTGAAATGTTTATTGTTTTATTTATAATAGAAAATTAATCTCACCTTACTACTATACAGGACGTTTCCTTGATATTGTAACCACATGTTCTACACAAAAAAGATCATTAAGTTGTTAAACACACGATGGTCTTTTAAAGTATGGTTTTCAACCTTTGGAAGTGTATTTTCTTGTACGTTTTATATATGAAAAAAATTTAAATATGTTATAAGTATAATCTTTGTACGCTTCTGGATTGTCTTCAAATAGATAAAACGCTTGAATGTTTTAGTTATTATGGAAGAGAAAGGATCATTGACTCTCTACTGAATAATGCTCAATTGTAGAGCAGAAAGTTGAAAGAAAAAAACCTTTAACTGTTCACAATTATTTTATAAAAGGATCAACAGTATGTAAACTTTTCTGCCGCTTTTAGCTACAGTTGGTGCATAAATGTAATTTTTATGTAAATGTTATCCTTAACTGAAGCTAAAACTAGTAAAAAGCAAATTCAAAATGTACTTTGTTTCTTTAAATTGCGTCTTACGATTTCGAATATATATTTCATTTGAAAATTGTGTTAATATATTTTCGAGCACTAAATATCATTTGAATTATTGTGATATCAGGCTGCTTTTCGAAGTAGTAATTTACTTTCGTTAAAGACAAATATTTTATTTGGTTTTTTTATTGATTATATTAAGAAAACTGTTTTTGTTTTTTTCTGCGACATTCTTTCTGGGTTTATTGGCCGACGAAAGTTTACAAAATTGATCACCTTTAGATTTTATAATAACACTGATTACAAATTCAGCTGAAGTAGTTTTGTGTAAGCTTTTTTCATCAGTTCGTATGTGGAAATGTCTTTAAAAGAACATCAAAGAGACTTGTCAATCGAGTTAAAGCCTATACTTTAACTCAATTTTGATAATAATAAAAGTCTAAAAAATTACAAAAACGAAGAATTTTCTTAACAAAAAACTAAAAATGACTTACATTTAGACACTGTAAGGAAAAACACACAAATAATGCTTGGACCTGGAAGAACATTTATTGAAGCCTGTAACTCGATAGCGGAGTAGTTGCGATCCTATACTTAAAGACCCAACCATAAAAACATTAAAAAATACGATTAACGTGGGGAATAAAAAAATATATTAGAAGAGCATAACATCTTTAACATTAAACAATGAGATTATGAATTCATGCTCATTTGAATTTTTTTAAGCAATAAATGGACTAAAATTTGCGCAGCAAAATGAGCTCCAAGCCTTAAATGTCTGACAGCTTTTATTAAACTGATATTTAAATTAATTAAATGCTTTTGTTGATCATAAAAATTTTTATGGTTTGGATGGATTGGATTAATTCATAGGTAAAGACACATAGATACTAAATACAAGTTTTTTAATTAGCTGCCGTTATTACAGAGAGATCCGCTTGTATTTTTAGTTCAAAGTTTTGTTTTCGAAATGTGAACATTCCAAGAAAATGTAATTAAGACTGATTGATTGATTGATTAATAAATTTTTTACTGCATTAGTAATCTAATGCTATTTGTTCACTTTGCCTATTTTTCTCTAAAAATCACATTCTGTCGGAAAATTGCAAACATTCATAAATATCCAAAACCTGACAAGTTTTATATAAACCGCGAGTTCAGTATCTTCCACTTGCGTTCAAACACATTGTTTGAATATTTACCCAATATTTATCATAATTATAATAATTTATTTTATATTTTTATTTTAGATTTTAGTGCACGTAAAAATAAATGAATGAATTGTGAAAGGATTTTAAACTTTGGTGTGTTGCATGTTTTAATAAAGAACAATAAATATATAAACATGCCCTGCATTAATAAAATACTCATTTTGTTACTGATAAAGAAATCGTCAGCTTTATCGTGGGTCTAAGACTTAATATTTATTTTCCGTTTAGGTTTTATTTTATCGGTTCGTGTTCCGTCTGAATTTATTTTCTAAGTGCCTGATTTGCTATCTGTAAGACAAGTAGGTGCCGCAATTCTAAATTTGCAGGTTTAATTAATTTTTTATCTATAGATACTATGAAATAAATGGATTTAGATACTTAAGGTAAACTGAAAGAAAAACACACAGAAATTAATTATAAAAATAAATCAATATTCAATACGTTGTTGGATTTTGCGTTAATGTTTTTAGAGTTTATGAAACAGTAGATATAAAATCTTGACAAAAATCATCAAATAATTCGGCTGATAAATCTTTATCAGAAATTTTGTATTAGTTTAAATCGGAATTATAACAGACATTTCTTGTTGAGTACTTTGCTTCGTTTCTTATTTGCATCAATAAGGAACAGTTGGTTTACGGTAAATCGTAACCTTTAATTATTTAATGATACAGAAAACTTGAGATTTGGGTGAAGATATAGCGCAGTGGTGATTTCCATATAAGATTGACCCTAATTTAAGGGCTGATATCACGACTTGAGTAAACCGCTAGAATTAGATAGACACAATACATTGTAAATTTAATTTGGTTTATACACGAACACCGGCTAGAATTTCCATTATAGAAATTAATCATTATCCTGAAACTGGAGATTGCGTTAGCGATTATTGAAAATAGAGCAGATTTCTAGATTTACGCGAGGTCGCAGTTCGTACGTATGGAAATCGTTTGACGTCGCTAGAAGAAGTAAAAAGAAAAGCTTCGCTTTTACTGTTTGTGTGAATAATCGAATTAAATTAAGTATAAACGATAAAAAATGTCATTAACGCCCTACAAGACTGCTGGGCAGAGGCTAACTTTATTAGATGTTTATCAAAGGCCTGTTCTCTCCTCCTGAGAAAATAAATTACATTAGCAGAGAGTTGAAATTAACATATTTATTACATTAGAACAACGCTAAGTTGCCAAGCTAATATTCATAAAATGTTCTTCAAAAACCTCAAGTCAATATGTTATAGTATAACAAAATCACAAACTAAGTTTTGTGGGGGAAAACAAAAAGGAAACCTTTTTGTAACGGCTTTCCATCATTTGGCCACTTCCGGTCTTTCTGCTGGACCTTGTCACGCAACTATGAAGGGCCAATCCGAATAAAGCTAGATGTAGGGCAAAAGATTCAAAGTAAAATTAAAATATCGTCAACTGCAAGTAGGCCAAGATAATTTTTACAAATTTACTTGCATTATGATCATGCAAGTTTAAATATACTTCAATAGATTAAACCGATATGTAGCATTTCATCCGGGTTAATTGTTCGGTCATTGATCGCTTTCACCTTGCTTATATAATCATTTTCTTCGTTTTTAAGTGTCTTAGTTTTCCTGCATCCACGTCCGTATATATTTTTAACGAAACGTTTTACAAAAAGAAAAGGTTTTTGAATCGTCCGGTATATTTTTTACTGACATTAAATGGATATATGTACATATATGTACAGGGTGGGCCACTAAGAGAGGTGCTCGTAACCATTAGTCGTATCGATTTTAGGTAAAAAATAATATTAATAAAGAGACCACGGGAAATTGCTGAAAATGACTTTCAAGTTCGCAAAATGGCCGCTAGAGGGCGAAATTGTAACAGTAAATTTTAAATACGGATTTTTTGAAGTTTCAGATAAGCTAAGGTATGTTGAAAATACTTTAGTCTCATTCCTTAGAGAATTTGACTTATTTTTTGTTGGAGTCTCATTCTTCTACCTAGTCAAATAAAGTTGTGGGGGAAGGCCAAATAATGGTTCAAAAAGTTATTGATAGCTCCGTGTTTGCTTAACAAAATTCAACGCTTAAATTTCAGTTGAAAAGCTCTTTATTTATCTTAACACCTGCTGTAAAATATTCGACCATATGATTGCCACTTTGGCCGCCAGAAGGCTCGTTATAAAAGGTCGTCAAACTTTTTCGTTTTTCTTAAATTTTTTAAATGGAATGATATATAATATTTTAGCTGCTTAGAAAGAGGATAAAAATGAAGCAAAATAGTGAAAACCGCACACCGATATATTTATTGCAACCGAAGGTATAAACAATTTGACAATAAGAATGATATTATAATAATACATGGCAATTATTGATCCTGATAAGAACCGATTGCTATATTTCACGCATTATGAGTATTCCTGCGGATCAAATACATCTTGGGATTAAAACCTGCTTAGATGCTCAAAATGTTTTCCGTCATTTCAAGCAATGCATTGCTCAAACCTGTTTCTCGTAGATAAACAGCACTCTCTACTTCTGCGACAAGAATGTGATGAATTGCACCCTTAATTTCGCTTAATAGGTCCTGTTTGGAAGTTGGTCTGGTTTGGTAAACAATCATCTTTATTCTCCCCCACATATAAAAGTCCATACACGTAAGATCGGGTGACCTAGCTGGCCACGGGAATAAACTACCTCGTCCCATCCATCTATCGCGATAAGCGTTGTCAAAAAATGGACGGACATTTACGGAGAAATAAGCAGGGCCTCGTCTTGTTGAAAAAACATGTTTACTCGCTTTCACAACGGTATGTCTTCTAAAAGTAATGGTAGTTAGTTTTGTAAGAAGTATAAATACATATTTCCATTTAGCTTCTGTTCAAATATAAATGAACCAATAATTTGTCTCCCAATTATGCCGCATCAGACATTGACACTAACTGATGACTGAACTTCCTGCTGAAGATTGTCAAACAAATGCATTTGTTATTACGAATACTTGACGTTAAAACGGTATAAACTGTATTCGCTATAAAATTAGCTATATCTTCGGTTGCGAAAAATTTATCGATATGCGGTTTTCACTATTTTATTTCATTTGCCGTTCTCTTTCTAAGCAGCTTAATTATTATATATCATTACATTTAAAAATTGAAGGAAAACGACAAAGTTTGACGACCTTTGATAACGCGCACTCTCGCGGCCAAAGAGGCAATCAAGAAGGCGAATATTTTATCGCATGAGTTAAAGTAAATAAAGAGCTTTTTAACTAGAATAACAATTTTGAATTTTGTTAAGCCAATACAGAGCTATCCATAACGTTTTGAGCGAATATTTGACTTTCCCTCACCACTTTATTTGACTGGCTAGAACAATAACACTCCCACAACAAATAAGTGAAATTCTGTCAAGAATAGAATGAAAGTATTTCCAACCTACCTTAGCCTGTCCTAAACAGCTTAAAATCAGTATTTAAAATTTACTGGTGCAATTTCGTCCTCTAGCGGCCAGTTTGCGAATTTGTAAGTAATTTCCAGCAATTTCTCTTGGTCACTTTACTCATATATTTTTTTACCCGAAATCGATACGATTAATAGTTTGTGAGATACGGCCGACCACCTCTCTTAGTGGCCCACCCTGTACAATAAATGGATATAACAGAGCTTTTTTCACACATATAAATGCGGTTGATTTCGTACTTTGACCATGCTATTGACTATTTTTTCTAAATTCAAACTAAACTCGCACAGTCATAAATGACTCTTCTGATAAATTTATAAAAAATCTAAACTCATCAACGTTAGTGTGCATTTTGTGCACTAAAACGGTATTATACAGGGTAATTAAACAAGGTACTACGTGAGTTTTCCTACAGATTTTTTTTCTTTCTCCTTGCTTTGCCCAGTAAATCTCCATCTGAATAATATAGCTAGCTGAGACTACCTTTGGATCATCAATGTGTGAAAATGTGAAAAAAAAACGAAAATATCGGTCACATACGCTCGTTTTTTTGCCTCGCTCCAATGATTGAGCGGAAACGCAGGCTCGTCATTGTGAGTGATCTATGTAGGTGCCAATTTCCGGGATTTGCACACAAAACTGAAAACGCTTCTGTTATTAACTACCTTCATGTTGAACAACGCTGCAAATCAGCATTTCTAGTAGTTAAAAACCATGAATATATTCGATATACATATTATTCTTTGTGGCCAGATTAACTGTTCCATTGCTATATTTAATTAAAATCGTTTCATGGAAACTATAAGCATTACCAAATTGATCCGTAACGAATACAATGGGAATCCGGATTCTAAACAATTAAGTGAATCTAAATAAAAATAATAATTAAACATAAAAATAGGTACGCACTTATTGTTGCGACAGGAATGAATCATAGGAATACATGTAAAAAATATTACGCATAAGTCATGGCCATTTCTAAGAAAGTTCAAGAAAAAGTTTGCGTGTGACACCATTTCCAAGACTTATTGCTTTTGCTACCCTTAAAAAATGCCCAGCTTGATGTAATCATGGATAAGGAATACTTGTTTTATTACTCAGCGGCTTAACAGTTCTAACAGAATTTGAATGTTGAACTTCGCTTACATTAGTTAGCACAAAATCGAAACGTTTTTAAAAAATATACAAATGAATTGAACATTTTGCAGATGTGGTGGAATATTTTAGTGACTCTTTTGGTCCTTCCAAGTATATTAATGGCTCAAAGCGATTGCTCCCATAATGAGTACGATCGATGTATTCGAATAGCAGATCCTTTAGTTAAGGTAAAGATATCTATAGATTAGTTTATAACTTTTTAATAATAGGTATATTTAGGGTTTGCTTTGCCTACGTCTTTAGAATCATTTTAAAATATCTCCCAATTTTAAGATATTTTTTTAGCTCAAACCCATGTCAAAGTTTTTACGTTTTTTTTTATTCGATTGCAGCCCCATCTGTATAATTCCATAATTTAATTTTCTTAAAATCTTGAATACGAGCAAATCATGCTAATAGAGTTTGGCAGTAGCTTTATTATCCAAATTAAAAAATATATTCCATTCATTTGATGCTTTTCACTAGGCATATTCTATATGAAATATTGTCGGTTCTTATTCATTACTATTATCTATATTTTGACTTTTCAGTTTTTCTTTTAATGAAGTTAATTTATATATACATATATTTTCTTCTGGTTGGCTACTTTTGATTTCCTTCTTGAATAACATTCAACTTAGCAGTAAATCAAAACCTGAATGGTTTTTTGGTACCTTCAAACTTTAATTATTATTGTGTATACTTTCCTGACTGTATTTTAATTTTAATTCAAAATAAAATTCCTGGGTGTCAGTCAATTATTTGTTTGTTATTTTATTTCAAATACGTTTCGGTGTCTTTCTCCACCATCATCAGTTTGTATGTGTAGTTGTTGCTACCTTCAGTTTTGGCATGAAATTATTATAAAGTTCATTCAAAAATTGTTCTTACTCGATTTGTTTTCGAAAGACCGCAATATACAATTTTGTTATTGTTCTGAATAAATAGAAAGAAAAATTTGAATAAATTTATAAATTGGAAAACTTACCGATTTTGAGACAAATTTCGATGTAGCTTTTTCGACTTATGAAGAAACAGTTTTTTGGTTTCTAGATAAAATGAAAAACTGTAGGTAGATATTTTAAACATTGCGAGCGAACTATGTTTTTTTTCTTCTTCCATCTTTTTAATATCATATTTACCTCACTAGAAGTTTTGTTTTGCATCAAATTATTACCACTGGTTTTGGCACATTAAACATATAATTTCATTGTGCGCTAAAATTTTTAATGCTTTATCTCAAATGATGCATCTTATATAAAAAACTAACGAATCTTTTTTAGTTTAATGCTAATGGCGCAATAAAAAAATAATTATGAACCAAAAGGCTACTAATGATTAAAGTAAATAAACTATTATTTTCAGTTTTATAAATATCCTACTCAATATTTAAAACAATATTGAAATATCGCGTTTAAATTAAAAAACGTAAAATTTTAAAAGCAGATTTTATCAAACAAGAACTGTTACTGCATGACTATAGTACCTACAATTCAATATTTAGTTCTTCGCCCTTAAAACGGGATCACACTGTATATTTATTTGCTATTAACAAGTTTTTGAAAACTTTGTCATGTTTCATCAAATATAAGTAGATTATTGAATTTCCACTCATTTTTTGCTGTTTACTTTCACATTTTCAACATTCATTCTCACCCCGAAAAAATTTCAAAATTCGAAATTTTTAATCTTTAGTTTTAGCACATTTAGTGCTAAATTCAAAATGTCTTCATAAGGGTTTGCCTTGTAATTTTACTTTCTCTAAAATATTTTCAAAAAAAACAGTTAACATGTTTCTGAGCGTCTCACTTGAAAGCTTGCCTGAACCGGTTTCAGCTCAAGACATTAAAGTCTGAGGTTTCCGTCTTATAAGACCTCATTAGATGGGTTTAGTTTGCAAATAAACTAACGCGATATACGATATCAAAGACCTGCACTTTTTAGCATGTTACGTTAATATTTATTTATTAATATATACTCATGTTCAAATGCTTGCAGTTGCAGTGCTCATGTTAACTTGCTGGTCGCGTTAAGTCATTCATTTAACTGGAACTAGCGGCATATCATGCAAAAACTGTCTGTTTTATGTTTTAGGAAGCACACTTAGTATTTCCAGACAACATCGGAGATATCGAGCAGGTTTGTAAAATATGGAATATGTTTGTAGACTGTTTGAAAGCCTTTACCGACAACTGTTTCACCGATCAAGAGAGGAAAAAATTTAACAGGGCTGTAGAAAGTCCCATTGAAAGTATTCATCAAATGTGTATGCACACCAGTTATCAAAAAGGTGAAAATTAGGCTTAGATAGTTGCGAATGTTGTTATATTTTTATCATTTTTTAAAGAATATCTTCAATATGCGCCATGTATAAAGAGTACGATAATCGAAAAGAACTATTGCGGACCCCATTACAATACTCTAGTAGATCAAGCTGAACAAGGAGAAATTATTTCAAAGTCAACGCTTTGCTGGTAAAATCTTACTATAATCAACTCTTGTGCGGGAGGGATCCCCTAGTTTAAATAATATATATTTTTCTTAGTTCTCATGGTCGGTTTAAGCAATGCGTCTTGAGGGAGACCAGGAGAACCTGCGATAGTGGCAAATTTGATGGAAGAGCATCTAAATTTGCCTCCCAAATATTAGATAAAGCTTTCAAGTTCTTGCAAGATCAATGTATTAATTATATGTAAGTAACTAACTCATTAAATCAAAAATGTATTAGATGTAAGTTTTGCCCACTCCACAGCCCCAACTCTGGTGATTGTATTACTACGCAAGATTCGGTAATTTCTTATTCCGATCGATCCGATCCGTCTTCAGTAATAAGCACATCATCCAGTGAAGTTTATCCTTGGAGTACTATGCAACAAGAAATGGGCGGACGGGAAGTTTCTTCTTCAAGGAGCCCTAAATTATCTACTTCTGGTAGTTGGTTACCATCCAGCGTACCTTCGAGAGCTGACGAAGTCAGTTCTGCAGGATTAGGTAAACTATTTAACAAAGGTTTTGATCATTTTAAACGCATAATTCTTCATTCTCTATTTTTTTCGTATGCTACTAAATTCTTGGCTAAAACGTGTGGGGTTTTACACAATGTGTGCAATTGTCCTCTTTAAAGGTTCTATAGCTCCAACTCAAAACTTGGGCACTCGTACGCGCCCTGCCTCATACGGCCGGTCCAACAGTTGGTCTTCCGATCCTACTTCAAGCAGCACCGTTCCTGCGAATACTGCCCCAATGTTTCCAGCAATGAGCAGTACTCCTACCAGTTTTCGGGATGTTTTTGGTACCAGACAATCATGGAATATTTACTCCGGGCTTAATAACAAATTGGACGGCAAAGCTATTTCATGTAAGTAGTTTCAATTGCTTAGTGATCTAGCAGCAACGCTTTGGTCCTGATGTAGCTGAGCCGTGGAGGCCGACCGATCATCCATCAACCACCCCTCAATATCAGTCACCATTGTGGAATTCTTTAAACACGCCTACTACGAATACATGGTATCCTGCTGCTGGAAATCAGATGACTAATGAAGTGGATGAACCCAATCAATTGGGACTAAGTAAACCCGAAAATGCTGCATGGGAATGGAGAAATCTGGGGGCAATGCATAGAATATTTACGATTTGCCTAGTTGCGCTGAGAATGTTGGCTACATGAATGCAGTTTATTATTCAGTTATATTTCGCAATAAATACGTCTATCCATAATTCTAAAAAAAACGCTTTATAGATATAAATTGTCGTAGAGAGTAAACTGTTTCGTGTTGAAAGCTGAGGAGAGTCTGAAATATATTTTTTTCTTAATTAATCTATAAAAGCCTTAAACTTGAAATTTGTGCGCGTCATAATAAGTTCCGAATTAAAGGTCAATTGACAAAGAAAACTCATTTTCGAATAATTGGTTTCAGTGCAAAAGAGTGGCGTGAATAGGAATAAATTATCACACAGTTTCTAATAATATGAGATAAATTGTTGTTATAATAAGACTCAATTGCGTCGTTTCACTCCAAAAAATGATGTCTATAGCAATATTATCAAATGTTAGTTATTGTTTAGCTCCTAGCTAAAAAAAATAGTTCGTACACTTCTATATACAGGGTGCTTACAAAGAAGATGCAAATATTAGAACCCTATATCCCTGCACTTTTTGCGTAGCCATTCTGTATAATATATTAGCCTTTACTAAGCTACGTCCTTCAGAAATATACTAGTCACTCAATACATAGGTTATATACACTTTAAGATGTATTTTATTATATTTGGAGTTGATGTTATATGCAAAATATAACGTATATTTTAAACTTTTTGTGTTATGGTTTTTTACTCAAATTAACTCTTCAAAACTTCATTTAATTAGCATTTAGCACTTTGTATAAATCAGCAATTCAGTCTTTCATTTGTGTAATAGAACTATAGTACCTACAAGGTTTTAGAGCTTTGATGCATTAGCATAGCCATTTGGTAACTTAAGAGGTAAAGAGACATTTACTGACTCTTTACTGATGAGAATTCAGTAGAAAATGATTATAACGAATATCAATTAAGCCCGAAGACATGGACAAAAAAATCCGAAAAAAGTCAGTTTGTCAGGCATTTTAGGAACAAGAATTATTCTAATAAGTATTAAAATAGGAAACTGTATTATTTATTACATTTTTATGGCCATTGTCAATAGGTATCACAGTATTTATGAAATATTTTTGTATTGGAATATCCAGATTTTTTTAAATATTTTTTCTCGCAAGTGAATTCAAATCAACTGTAATGTTTTTGAAAATCTCAATCTCTTTTAACATAATTAAATTAAAGAAAAAGTCAAATAACTCGCATTTCTAGAAATTTAGATGTGAAGAAGAAAAGCTATCAAAATAAAAGAAAATCAAAATCCACATCAAAAATTTTTTGAAGGAATACAAATGAAGGGGTTAGAGCAAAAAGAGTATAATAAGTGGCATTTTTTACGTGTAAGAAGAAACTGAAATGTGCTTAACTTAACTAATAAATTTCTATGGTATTTTTTTCCGATTTTAGTTTTCTAGGCAAATGTATGCAGACAGGTATGTAGGCAAAAATCTGTCTAAAACATCCATATTTTTAAAGAAAGAAAAATATTTGGAAGCGTAATTCTCAAAAGTAACTGGGATTATACTCTTAACTCTACCCCTTCAAATTAATTACTTTAAAAAGTACGAAAAAGAAACATTATAAAGTGAATTTTGTGTGTTTAAAAAACTATCGTCTGGAAAAACGAATAGGGGATTCTGCAATATTTTCTTTTAAAATAAGAAGAGACATCTATTACCCGTTTGGATTATTAGTAGCACAGTGTCGCTTCGGTGGAAAAAGTTTCTTCCTGTCTGAATCAGTCTCAGTCAGATTTTGATAAAGATTCATGTGAGCGGAGACGTTTCTTTTTCACGTGTAATAATTCCAAGCCAATTTTTTTAGTGAAAACATAAAGTTAAAGGTAAGAAATTTACGTTGTAGATATAGTGATGTAAATGTTTCTTAATTGCATAAGAAAACTTTGTGATTTTAAATCTAATTTACCAACAATTTAAAAAAAAGTTATAATGTGTAAATGGGCTACCACGAGACACTTTTTTGAGGCCACCTTGAGACACTGTCTTATGGAAGAACTTTTAAGCTTTTCAGAATTAATTACGTCATTTTATATCTTCAGATGTCAAGGGGTCGCAAAAGAAAGTCCCTGAAGTGTTCATCCCCAGAAGAAAATATGAAACGAGCAGTCCAAGAAGTTTTAGTGTGAGTAAATGCAGTAAAACTCTTATTGCGAAAGGCATCTGATCGCAATGGTGTTTCTTTTCAAGCAGTTCACAGATATGTTCGTAACGCGAACTTAATAATAATTCAGTCGATAATTTGCCGATGAAGAGTAATTATATACATCAAAAACTTTTTAACGAGTCAAATGTTCGAAAATGTGTTATGGTAGAACAACTAAAGACACTGACGTATTAGCTTATAAAATGGCAAAAATGAACTAAAAAAAATGCCCGCAAGCTGGGAAAACGCAAACAAGCAGGAAAAGACTTTTTAAATGGATTTTTGAAAAGACACCCAAGACAACCAGAGGGTTGCAGTCTCTCAAGAGAAACCTCGTTTAATGAACATAACGTAAATATTTTTTATGATAATCTGGAAAAAGCTTTCAATCGTTCTACAAAATTTTCGGACGGCACACACATCTATAATCGTGACGAGACCAATACAACAACTGTTCAAAAACATAAAAAAGTTTTATCTATGAAAAGTACTAAGCAAGTTTCTCAAAGCATGAGTGCAGAACGAGAAACTTTAATAATAACGTGTTGTATAGTTAATGCATCTGGATATTTCCTCCCTTCGGCTATGGTGTTCCCTGGAAAAAAATTTAGGTCACACATGACCAATGGAGCGCTACCTGGCACATTAGGCCTTGCTTCTTCTTCAGGTTGCATGAACGGAGAACTTTTTTCATCTGTAATGGGACATTTTATTCAATACAGCGGAGTATCATCAGAAAGCCCTACTGTTTTTATAATGGACAACCATGATAGTCACATTTCCATCGAAACAATTAATATAGCAAAACAGAACGTGTCACAATAGTTATATTGCCTCCTCATTGTGGAGATAATAATAAATACTCCCTTCTGGGGGTGTTTTGGGAGTACAGGAAAAATAGTAAAAAAAATTAATTCCTATTAAAAACTGATTTTTGTACTCTGCCTCATTAACATTACGTAAATACCTGCTGCTTCTTAAAGCAATGAATAAATAATTTCGAGTTGCGATGGTTTGAGTGAAATCTTGCAAATTTGTTTCATCAGTTTCATGGAGATCAGTATCACGTCTTTTTTTTAATTCGAATTTTAATTTAACAGGATCGTTATTGGACAACGCCCAGTGGATGATCGCAAAGCTGGATGGATTCTAACAAAATGATGCCTTCCAAGCCCCACCTGAAGACTAATGCGCTTAGGATCGGTTAGTTAAGTTACCAAACATAGTAAAGAGCAGAAGCATGTCAATCAATTGTTGAAAATAAAAAATTATAAATGGCATACGTTTTTTCTTTGTTCCGTTATTTCCTTTGTCGATTAGTGAGACACTATTCTCGAAACCTTGCTGATAAAACCGCACACTTTCAAGAAAGTAGCGAAAGAACCTATTTTGCGAAAAATCCGGTTTGCATCAGGAGAGCAGAATATTCAAGGAGCTAACGAGCAGATATCAAGAGCAGGATTTTAGCGTTCCGTAATGTGTGGATCTAGTAGCTCTCTATTAGCAAAATTTGAATGGCAAAACGAATTTTTTTGTATCAGGGCAGCAGCATATAGGAGCAGCAGCTCCTGATATCAGGAGCAGGAGTTTAACGTTACGTTATTTTTTACGTGGATCCAGTAGCTCTCTATTAGTAAGATTTGAATGGTAAGATGAACTTTCTATATGTATCAGGGCAGCAGCATGTTTAAGGGGGTAGCGAGCAGATATCAGGAGAAGGAGTTTAACGTTACGTTATTTTTTATGCGGATCTAGTAGCTCTCTATTAGTAAGATTTGAATGGAAAAACGAACTTTCTATATGTATCAGGGCAGCAGCATGTTTAAGGAGGTAGCGAGCAGATATCAGGAGAAGGAGTTTAACGTTACGTTATTTTTTATGTGGATCTAGTAGCTCTCTATTAGCAAAATTTGAATGGCAAAACGAATTTTTTCTTTGTATCAGGGCAGCAGCATGTTTAAGGAGGTAGCGAGCAGATATCAGGAGCAGGAGTTTAAGGTTACGTTATTTTTATGTGGATCTAGTAGCTCTCTATTAGCAAAATTTGAATGGCAAAACGAAATTTTTCTTTGTATCAGGGCAGCAGCATGTTTAAGGAGGGCGCGAGCAGATATCAGGAGCAGGAGTTTAACGTTACGTTATTTTTATGTGGATCTAGTAGCTTCTCTATTAGCAAAATTTGAATGACAAAACGAAATTTTTCTTTGTATCAGGGCAGCAGCATGTTTAAGGACGTAGCGAGCAGTTTGTATCAGGATAATAGAAATTAAAAATAGATGTTAATCGCAAATAACGTCACGCTAAATAGCGTTACGTTAAAATCAAACAATAAAAATGGAATTAAATCAATTTTATTAGGCAAATAAACACAAATAATTATTAATATTATTATTAACTAAGGCACTTTCTCTGCACTTTCGATGATCCTTCGCAGCGCGATTGATTCCTATTTTATCGTTGTGATGATGTATGATTGTCGAGAACTCGGGAACTGAAAAAAAATTGAAGAAACTGTAATTATGTAATGAAACTATAAATATTATCAAAATCCATTCTCAAAGAAAACTACATTTTGAAACGTCTTTGTGCTTTAGAGAGGATTTCACGACGTATAATAAGAAATCACCGAAAAATGATCTAATAAAAGTGAAACTCACCAAAAAAAGTTGATTCCAAATCCATCTCAGCAATTGTCGGCGACACTGACGGGAAATCTGCAAAAAGATACAAATATAATACTCTTACAAATGTTACAATGGCTTTATCCACCTATTAATGTCTTTGGATGTAATTGTTGGCTAATAACGCGAGTCCACACTTCCAGCTCGGTGCGTCCAATTCTGTCAATCTAATTCCGGCGACGCAGGCTCAGCTGGGATCCGGCTCGTTTGGTCTGGACGCACCATAAGAAATGCGTGTCAGGAAGAATCGTCTTTTTTCACGAAACAAATTGTATGTTAGGAAGTTAAGTACCTAAATGATATAATACAATACAAATAGTTCAAAAGCTGCAAGAAAACGTTTTAATTAGTAAATAGAGAAATTTTGAATTACCTTCCTGGTGATTTTTTTTTTGGTTTGCCCGGCGGCTGGAGGATAAAAATCTTCTCGAAGACACCTGGTATCCCGCGATACCAGGTAGTGTTGGATTTCTACCAACTAAAAAACCCCCAACTTTAGACTGCAAGTTTTTAAAAGCTATTCCTTAAAACCTTGCAGTTCTCTCTAAGAATGTATCAGCTCCGGCACCCGTATGCCATTACATCACATTCTCTCCATACCAGCTGCTTGCTAGCATGGGCGTCTTTACTAACGCAAACTATACGAAAAAACTTATACATCTGAGCAATCCCTAACTAAGAGTTCAAGAAGCGTTTAATTTAGAGTGTAATTCACAACAGAAAAACACTAATAATTGACATCTTTGCGCTGAAGATAATTGAAGATGTGTTCGCAGCAGAACACTTTAATTTTACATATTAAAACAGTGTACTGTGGAAAATCTGATCATTTAATGTTAAAAAGTTTAAAAAAAATGTAATTTGTAAATCTGAGCAATTCTCAATGAGAATTCAAGAAACTTTTAATTTAGAGTGCAATTAACAGCAGAAAAACACTACTAATTAATTGTTGTGTATATTTTCCTGACTGTACTTTAATTTATTTTAAAATATTCCTGGGTTTCAGTCAATTTTATTGTTTATTATTTAAAATGTTACAAATACGTTTCGGTGTCTTTCTCCACCATCATCAGTTTGTGTGTCTAGTTGTTTCTACCTTCACATTTGACTCTTGAAGTCACACCGAAACGTATTTGTAACATTTTAAATAATAAACAATAAAATTGATTGAAACCCAGGAATATTTTAAAACTATTAATTAAACAAATCGTTTAGCAAAATAGAAATTGTTTAAATTTTTAAATTTGGAAAAACAGTCCGAAATCTAAATGGTTTGACCAGGGTAGCACGCAGCCTCTTAAGGCGCAATTCTCCAATAATGCAATAAACAATAAATAGAAATAAACAATGAAAATGTAATTCTTCGGACGGATCCTTGCCCCTGAAAATCCCTAACACGACTCGTTTGTCAAAATAATAAATTAATCATCTATAAATCTGGCCATTTATTGTTGAAAAAATGAGAGAAAAAATTGTAATTTGTAAATCTGAGCAATAAAGCAGAAAACCGCTTGTCGTTTCTTAAATAGATAAATAGACTATCAAAGAAAAACTACAACCCTGGTTACCATCTACTTCTACAAAATACAATGCTGTCCGGATCCAGGTCGCTGAAATTCCCTAAACTCCGATTTTTTCTCGAAAAACTCAACTCAATTGAGTGTCTTAAATTTAAAAGAAGAACCGCAAATCTGGTAATCATCTTGATCTGGACCACTTACAGCCAGCCTGAAGGGCGCTGGACAGCAAAAAAAACTGGAATAGTCGGACGGATTCTGGCCGCTGAAATTCCCTAGCACGAATCGATTGGCAAAAATAATTTGTTTAGTGTGTGAAATGGGGAAAAAAACAGCGCAAAATCTAAATTATTAGGCCAGAACCACTAGCAACCACTGTAAGACGCTATCCGCTAGACCGTCACAAAGTAATAAATAAGATTCACCTACCTTTAGGCACTTTAGTCTGGATTCTGGGGTATGTGTACATTTCGAAACAGAAAACTATGAAATTTACCGCGGAAAAAACACTAATAATTGACATCTTTGCTCTGCAGAAAATGAATTGAAGGTGTGTTCGCAGCTGAACGCCCCTATTTTACATATTAAAGCAGTCTACTGTGGAAAATTTGACGATTTAAAGGAAAAACTGAGCGAAAAAAGTAAAAAAAATTTAATCCGAGAAATCACTACTGAGAGTTCAACAATCGTTTAATTTAGAGTGCAATTAACAGCAGAAAAACACGAATAATTGATGTATTTGCTCTGCAGAAAATTAATTAAAAGTGTGTTCGCAGCTGAAAGCCTCTATTTTACAGAATAAAGCAGTCTACTGTGGAAAATTTGCCGTTTTAAAGTTGAAAAACTGAGCGAAAAATGTTGAAAATTGTAAATCGAAGAAATCACTATTAAAAGTTTAACAAGCGTTTAATTTAGAGTGTAATTAACAGCAGAAAAACACTAATAATTGATGGGTTTGCTCTACAGAAAATTAATTGGTGGTGTGTCCGCAGCAGGACACCCCTATTTTGCATATAAAAGCAGTCTACTGTGTGTGAAAATTTGACTATTGAGCAAAAAAGACGTAAGTATAAAACTCGAACTCTTCTTCTTGAGAATATGTACAAGAACCGTTTAATTTCGTGTTTAATTCACGGAAAGAATAAGTTATTACCTGGTGTTGCGCTATCTGGATTTCGATAATAAAAAGTGAGTTCCGTTGTAGATTTTCCCTTTACTAACACTTTTTTTTAGTGACACTCGCTTTATATTTATATTTCAAAGATTCATATAAAGAAACTTCCACAGTAGAAAATCTGCCTAGTTAAAGTTGAATAAATTAGATAAAAAAAATTTCTAATTTGAAAAATCGAGCGGTCCTTATTGAAAATACAAAAACCTTTTAATTAGGGTGTACATCACAGGAAAAAAAACGTCAATAATAACGCCAACTTTCTTATACGACAATAAAGTGTAGTTCACAGCAGAACTAATTGATTTTACATTTAAACTGAAAAAGTTCGTATAAAAATCGATTACCATTGAAAACTTCTAGTTTGAGAATAAAATGTGACTTTAAATTAGTTTCAGAGAAATCAAATAAAAACTTTGAAAAACCGAACCCAGAATCCAGAAACTCCCTCGTCGTTCTACGTCGAATAAATATGACAAGCAATTATATATTTATTAAAATACAAGTCAAAAATATGGGACTAAAATCTACATCTCCGTGGCAACCCGGGGCAAAGAATGCATAAATAAAATTAATAAAATTCCCTAAAACTCAATTTTTTCCTCAAAAAACTCAATGCCATTTATTAGCTTAAATTTAGAAGAACAGGCGCCAGTATGATTATAATCTTGATCTGGACCACTTACAGCCTAGGAAGGTACTGGACAGCAAAAAAAAACGGGAATTATCGGACGGATCCTGGCCCCTGAAAATCCCTACCACGAATTGTAAAAAAAAAGAAATTGTTTAAATTTTTAAATTTGAAAAAACAGTCCGAAATCTAAATGGTTTGGCCAGGGTCGCACGCGACGTGTTTAGCGCTATCCTCTAATAATGCAATAAACAGAATTATATGCAATTATTCGGACAGGCCCTAGCCCCTGCAAATCCCTACCACGAATTGTTAAAAAAAGAATTTGTTTAAGAATTTGTTTAAATTTTTAAATTTGGGAAAACAGTCCGAAATCTAAACGGTTTTGGCCAGCGTCGCACGCAGCCTCTTAAGGCGCTATCCTCCAATAATGCAATAAACAATAAATAGCAATAAACAATAAAAATGCAATTATTCGGACGGACCCTAGCCTTCGAGCTTATAGACTTACCGAAAGCAGTATTGTACCACATGGGAAGAAAAAAAAATCTGTGGTATTACATAAACTGAGTCTAAAATGCAGTTATTTGATTGGAAAGAAAAAGAAATAGAGAACTGAATAGAACTTCAATTGTTTCTGGAAAAACTAAACCCAGTTGTTGAAGCTTTGATAGGTTTATAATCCCTCATACCTGCTTTTCTGCAAACTAGTGTTCCATTCTCCATTGTCTATCGATGAATACCACAATAAGTGTCCACACGGAGTTGAGAATAAATGTGGATCAAACTCAGTAGTTAACAAGCAAGATGATCGACCGAATTTGCCTAAATGGCACTAAATAAGCACATTTATCCAGTTTATGAACAAAGGACCGACGACGGACTTCGTCCGTTGCCCACAATAAACTGGACTAAATGTACAGCTTTTCAAAAAAACTTCGTACAGGTCTTACATAATGATATAATCGTTTGTTTGCTGGCCCTTAGTATGACTCATGGCTATCATTTGTTGCTCGATTTCAGTTTGCTTATTCTTTACTTTTTTGTAGAAAGTGGCTGTTCGCATGGCAATATTTCCAATATAATAATAAAATACAGTCAGGCAATAAAGTACAATCAGGAAAATATACGTAACAATATTTCCAAATACAAATTTCGCGTTCCAACGTAAAGAAAGTCAACAACAACTAAACGAAAACCGCTCCAAACGCCGATCTATCACCAATTTAATTTTACATTTTTGTCTGCATTTCATTCAGCTGCAGTGATTAATGCACAACGCCAAAACTAATTTTTTTCGTATTGACGATTTTCTAGAAATTTCCAGTTCGCGATCGAACTGGTTTGGATATTTGCCGTAAACAAAGCAGCTTTTTCAGCCAAAGATAAACAAACATAGCCGTTCATGCGGCCACTTTTGTATGCTAAATTAAATACTCGCTCTCCGATCAATTTTTTGCTCAATTTTGCTGAAACTTGAAAATCTTTTTAGCTTGATCTGTTGTGAGAGGCTGCACAATTGTTAGCAGAGCCACCAAAATCAAAGTAAAGCATTCACAAACCATGCCATGATTTGGGAATGCTTCAATTTAATTGCACTATTAACACGTAGAGTGCCACCATGATAAAACCGTTTAGCACTTCCTACTGGCCATAAACTTATTTTTATGTTAAAATATAATAATATATATAATATAATTGTTAAAAGGCTTATGCGTAACGAAAACGCACATAGTTACTGCAAAATTCACTTATTTTTGGAAAAATACGAAAAAAAGAAATGGTGGACAACATTGACCCACCGCGGCCAAAACTACTCAAATTTCCACTGCGGCCGCGGTGGACATGCGGTGCAGACATCGACTGACTCAATACTCGTCGATTCTTGCTCAGTTCTGGCTACACGGTCGTAGCAGTAAGTTATTTTCTATGTGATTACGAGTTGTAGTTGTTTGGTATAAGTGAATTGAGCTGATTTTGGAAACAATGTCTTACGAAAAAGATCAGGAAAAACTTAGAAAATTGTGGAATGATGTGTTATCTGATGAGTCGGATTTTTCACCAGACGTTTCCGAGTATGAACCAACTGATTCGGATTCGGATTCCGATGAGCCTGTGGCACCGAAAAATTTTCGACGAGCAGTTAAAACCAAGGACATGGCGGGCCCTTCTGTACAGCCTCATCACTCGTTTGAAGCAGTTCAGAGTGAACCTAATGACTCTGATGTATATAAGAATGATATTGAGAGAACTATAGAAGAAGTGATTGCTCAGAACACGGTTTTTCTAGAATTTTATTCTTACGAAAATTTGTCAATGGATGAAAAGTTAGGCAGTGTAGAATGGGGACCCGTCACCGGAAATAAGATGAAACACTTCATATTCTCTGAGAATAATCCAGGAATTAATTATTTTTTATACGATGATTATCAAAAAACCCCATACGACTTTTATAAGCATGTAATTTCTGATGATATATTCCAGTTATTTGTAACTGAAACGAATCGATATGCCGCCCAAGAGAAAACCAAAGGACATCCTAAATCTCGGATACAAAATTGGAAGGATACCACAGAAGATGAGATGGAAAAATTTATACGATGTATTTTGTGGATGGGGATCTTTGCCCTCAATATCTTCATACTGGTCAAAAAAAAATTATTTATTAAAATAGGATTTCTCAGGTAATGTCAAGAAACCGTTTCCAATTACTTTTGAAAACCTGGCATTTTGCAAACAACGAAGCTGCTTTAGAAAACGACGATAGGCTGCATAAATAAACTCCACTTTTGTCAAAACTTAGGCAAAGTTTTCAAATGCCGATAGTACCAGGAGAATTTCTGTGCATCGACGAAACACTGGTTCCCTTCAAGGGGCGATTAAAATTTAAACAATACATCAGTAATAAACGGTACAAATTCGGTATAAAATTGTTCAAATTATGTCTAGAAGGTGGATAGTAGTAGTAGTAAACATCTTTATTTCTAAAAAAGGCTATCGACCTATCGGTCTTTCTGCCCTTGTTTAATACATGCAGTCTTAATCTAAATGAAAAACAAATATGAAAATTCTCCTATTCTAGGTTAACAATACTATTAAATAAATAAAATTTCAGTGGCAAGAAGAAATTATTTTATTGTCCACTAGTCCGTAGCGTTTGTAAGTGTTCGAGTAGCGTTAATGTAGGGAAACGGAAGCGGGATTGTCTGGTTGGTTTTGTAAGACAAAGGGGATTCAGTATGGTCCAGTTGTAGGGGTTGTTTGTCCATTTTGTCTGTAGCTGTATGAGTCTTTCCGAGATCTTTGTCATGTTTGTGCGTTCGTATAGTAGTTGGGTGGGGGGGTTGTGTAGTGGGTTTTGGGGGTGTCTTATTCGTGTTATTAGTCTTAGTGCAATTTGTTCTGTTGTTTGTGTATAACGTTTTGTCCTTTCTGTTCCGTTGGTCATGAGTATATGTCCAAAGTCTAGCAAGGGTCTACCAATAGCTTTATATATTTTGGTGGCGGTGTTTGTGCTAATTCCTCTGTCTTTGTAGGTAGGTTAGTGATCGGAAGTGTTTTGTTCTCTTTATTGTTTCTGCCCTGATGTTTCGTATGTGTTTAGTGAATTTAAGTTTGTGGTCAATTGTGATTCCAAGGTATTTTACGTCGTTTTTTGGTTGTGTCGTTTGGCAGTCTGCAGTTATTGTAGGGGAGTCAGCGTTGAGTCTGTGGTTTGTGAGCAAAAATACCTGTATTTTTTGACGGTTTATGGTTTTTTGACGCGTTTGGTGTTAGTCTCCATTTATAAAACCATGTCATTGTGTTGTTTGTTAGTGTTTGGAGTCTTTGAGCTGCTCTCTCAGTAGTTTTGTGCCGTGTCGTCTGCGTATTGTAATATGTATGCCGATCTGTCGATTTGATTTTTGTCTGGTAAGTTGTAATTGTATATGTCATGGCAGTATATATTGTAGAGAAACGGTGAGAGCGGGGATCCTTGAGGGAGCCCTTGTTCAGGGGAAAAAGAAAATGACAGTGTTTTGTCAATTCGTACTTGTAGTTGTCTGTTTTCTAGTAAGTTCTTTATGGTGTGTAGTAGATATGTTGGTGTGTGTAGTTTGTATAGTTTGTATAGTAAGCCTCTATGCCAGACACTGTCAAAAGCCTTGTTAATGTCCATAAACAGGCAAGATGTCTTTCTGTCAGTTAGGTGGGTAGTTTGTATATTGTTGGCCAAAATAAAGAGCGGATGAACAGTCGAGTGATGCTGTTTGAAACCAAATTGGTAGGTAGGTATATATTTTCCAATCACTTTTTCAAGCCGCTGCTTTATTATGTATTCAAAAATTTTGCTTAGTACTGGAAGTAGTGTAATTGGTCTGTAGTTGCTCGGTTGTGTATTGTCCAGTCCATTTTTGGGTATAGGGATTATTAAGCCGTTTTTCCATGTTTCTGGGATTCTGCCATTTGTGATGCAGTTGTTGAATTCAGTTAGGATCAGTTTGTGTGTTTCTTGAGTTAGGCTTTTCAAGACTTTTGCCTTAATTTTATCCTTCCCCGGTGCAGTGTTCTTGATGTGCGCTAGGGCTTCATCGTACTCTGTGTCTGTGATCAGTGTGCAGGCATAGTTTGGTGAGTTGTTAAAATAGTTCAAGTACCAGTCGTTGATCAAGTTCCAGTTGTCATTGTCGAAGTTAGGGTTTGTCGATGTACTGAAGGCCCTTTGATAGTGTCTGGCGAATGCGTCCGCTTTCTCTTTGTCTGTGTAGCGTTCTATTCCGTTTTCGTCAATTGTGTCAGTAGTGCCAGTCTTCCTGTATTGCGCCAGTTTCTTAATTTTTCGCCAGTATGTTTTGCCTGTGTCCTTCTGTATTTCTTTACATGTTTCTAGCCATTTGTCTTGTCGGTATTGTCCAATCATAGTTTTAATGTTTCTGTTAAGTTGGTTCATTGTCTTTTTTAGGTCGTTATTTTGAGTGTTTGTATATAGTCTATACAGTTCTCTCTTATGTTTTATTAGTCTCAGTATGTATTTGGGTAGTGTATGTCGGTAGAAAGCATTTTTTATTTCCGGGCTAAATTTTCCTATGGCTAGTGAAAGTTGTTGTTGTATGGTTTCTATTAAAATGTGCTGTGCTTGTGATTGAATGTAGTCATGTATATGTTGTTTCACTTTGTCTATGTCAGTCTTTGTTAGGTTTAAGTTTTTCTCTATAGGAGGTGTATTGGAGGTAGGTTGCGTATGTTGTAAGTCTATGTTAAACGTAATAGCCAGGTGGTCGGATCCCAGCTCGTTGGTTAAGTTTATGTTGTTGATGGTGTTTGTCAAGTTTCTTGTGTGCAGTAGAACGTCTGGTGTTGAGTCTGGGTTTGCGGGCATCAGAAAAGTTCGTGGGGTGTGCTGTTTTATAAAGTCGGAATTTTGCAAAAATCTTTTAAGTTGTTTCGTTTTGTTTCTATTCAAGTTAAAGTCGCCTATAATTATTGCATATTTATAGATGCTCGCCTTAGTCAGTATGTTTTGTTCTAGGTTGGAGTGCCCTGTATATAATATTTAATAAATATGCAAATGCGAACTTGGAACTTGGACCAAAAAAAATTGTAGAAGATCTATATCAAGTGGAAATAGATTGTATACTATAATAATACATTCGAATAGTTAAAGAGCTATTTAATTAAAAAATTATAAATCAAGGTTATGTCTGAATCAAAATATAAACAAATATTACATAAACATAACCTAATTATGTTGACCTATAAATGCTATAATAAAAAAAATAATATTACTTAATATGAAGCGGGATGTGATTCAAATGGTGTTAAAATCGATGCTATGTCCCTATAACAGGCATTTATCCACACAATTGCATCAATTTGTGCCAAAGCACAAGCCTGTGAGTGAAAGTGATGTGAAACGATTGCAAGAATTTATATATAATTCAAAAAAATTGCTGGTCTTAACTGGAGCTGGAATATCTACCGAATCTGGTAAGCGAATTTAAAATTTACCCCATACGTTTTCGATAGTACACAGTGTTAAACAATAGCTGGTCAATTTCAGGTATTCCTGACTATCGTTCCAAAGGAGTAGGATTATATGAAAGAACCAACCACAAACCTATTCAGCATATAGAATTTATGAAATCTTCAGCTGTGAGACAAAGATATTGGGCTCGAAACTTTGTGGGATGGTTTAGGTAATTTGGACTAATTAACAAACATTCTGCAGGCAATTTCATGCTGTAATTACAGATTCTCAAAGAGTCTGCCCAATTCTGTCCACTTTTCTATAAGGGACTTGGAAATTGAAAACAAAATCGTTCATAGTGTTGTTACACAAAATGTGGATGGTTTACACTTGAAGGCAGGAAGTAGAAATGTTATTGAATTGCATGGAACAGGATATCGGCAAGTATTTGAATAAATAAAAAAGCATTGATAATATGGATGTCTACTATGTAGTTAGAAGCCATAGAAGAAAGATAGATTTGGTAAAATAGATGGGCTTATTTTGTCACCTTTTTTGTCTTCTTGCATTTCTATATATATATTTTTTATATTAAAAGCCTTTGAAAAAATTCCTGCAATTTAACATTTCTCAATTTGGCTTAACTTTCAAAACAGGATGAGTAGATGCAATATTGTCAAATATATGAATCATAATAATTGCAATTTCAACAATATTTGTGTGAATTCTGGACAAAAAATCGCATCTTCTTTTAAATTGTAGTTCCATATGGGTTCATCCACCTTCCCGTCTCCCAATTTCTAGCGGCTTTAAGCACTTTAAGCTGGTACACGTTGAGAGATTAGGTTGTGCTTATTTAAATAAAAATTGAATATTATACATATACTTAGGTCGAAGCATGAACATTATTAATCGAACACTTTTTTATTCTGCGGCGATTACCTAAAAAAGATACTTTCTCAACCGAAGTATAAACAAAGTGTGGTACCAGAGATTAGTTAATAATCTCTGGTGGTAACTACACAAACTGAGCTGTACGGTCTAACAAAATGTTTTAAAAAAATGGTATATCGTAGAATAAATTTACAGAAGATATATGTTGATAATATATTTTTTACTACTAACGATATGAATGGATTGTTATAAAAAATTGTTTGTAACTTATTTCAGGCTAATGAAAATTTATTATAGATTACACTAATTACAAAGATTACACAAAAATAAAGCTCAAAACATTCAATAAATAGTTGGAAGAGGGAAAAATACTATTTCTCATACATGCCACTTACTGTGTGGACATTCCGAATTTTATATATGTTCTTGCTTAAAATTAAGTTAACAATAAAAAATGCAGCAAAATTGTTCATTCCTTATCTTGGTTTTCTTATTATTATTATAATTAACCTTGAGAGAGAAATATCGCTTCTCATTAGAAGAATTGAGCAATTAGTGCTAATTTATCAGGTTAGTAGTAGAAAAAATATGAGATTTTTTCTATATTCATTGTTGTGTATATTTTCCTGACTGTACTTCAATTTATTTCAACAAATTTTCCTGGGTTTCAGTCAATTTTATTGTTTATTACTTAAAATGTTACAAATACGTTTCGGTGTCTTTATGACGGTTATGACGGTTATATATGACGATAATGGGGAAATAAAAACAAACTGGTACACAAAGGATGTGTGGTCTGGTAGATACTTGAATTACCAATCATATACAATATAAAAGAAGTGTTGTAACAGCTCTTACTGATAGAGCAATTAAATTGGCACATTATAGATACAGAACAAAAAATCTTGAAAAAATAAAAAAGATACTAGTAATCAAAAACTATCCCAAAGCTTTCTTCGAACCAATTATAAAACAAGGAATTAATAAAATCTACAATTCAAATAAATGGAACAACATAAATAATATAAAAAAGAAAAAAGAAGGTGAAATCAAGTATGTATCATTACCGTACATACCAGAAATCAACACAAAAATAAAAAATGTTTTAAAACCACATAATATTACTATAGCGGAAAAAACTAAAAACAACTTGGCAAAAGAATGTTTTACAAAATTTAAACCTAGAAGCGATAAGTTGGACACACCTAACGTAATATACAAGATTGACTGTTTGAACTGTGACAACACATACATAGGTCAAACAGGGCAATATTTAAAGAAAAGAATATACGAACATAAGTATAGCTTAAGAAAGGTTAACGAAAATGCAACAGCATTAGCACAACATGCACAACAAAAGTTGCATGATTTTGATTTCGATAACACACAAATATTGATCAATGAGGACAACTATAATAAGAGAAGAATCCATGAAATGATACAAATTAAGAAACATCAGAATGCAATAAATTTCAGATCAGATACAGACAATCTTAGCTCTGTGTATCATACACTAATTAGATGATCGCATGCATGAACTGATTGGACCAGGTAAATGAAATCTGATATTGAGGAATTGCCAAGCAATTCCTAGAATGCAAAGAAAAGACGAAAGATAAACAGTTTTTTTTTCGCTCGCTTGATATCGAGTAAAATATGGAAAATTCAGTGACCAGTCAAATGTGAAGGTAGAAGCAACTATATACGTAAGTTAAATTTAGATCTCTAAACAATAGATTCTAGTCTTTTCCCAGACATGTTTGTCCTGGCTCATCACCTGAAAACCAATGTTCTTGATGTACTTTTTAATATGTGTGTGATTTGTATTTTAATATGTGAATTTTGGTGAAAGTTTTCTATTTAAATTGATGATAACTATAAATATATATTTTAGACAAACTGATGATGGTGGATAAAGACACCGAAACGTATTTGTAACATTTTAAGTAATAAACAATAAAATTGACTGAAACCCAGGAGAATTTGTTGAAATAAATTTTTTCTATATGGAAGGTTTGCAAGATGTTTTATAGAACATCACCAGTAAGCGATAAAATCCGGGATGCTTATTTTTAAACAAACCAGTCGACCTCGACGTATTTTCTATTATGCCTTTCCGTCATTCTCTATAATATCAATAAGACTTGCACGTGCTTATTCTCTTTTAAAGCTCTTAAATAATTGCTTTTGATCATTACATATTGATACCTATGTACAAAACATAAGGAACTTTAAATGATCGAATATTCCGCTTAAATAAAGAAAGACATTAAAAAAATGTTTTTTCTAAATCAATTGCTATAACAAATCTAGTTTCTAGAGTTATCTGCTTGATGTGCGATGCTCTATATGACCGTGACTACATCCAAGGAAAACTGCTCAAAAATAATTGTATAGATTTTGAAGAAACTACAAAGATGATTCGGCCAGATGGAGATGTGGAAATTGCATCGGTGACATATCCCAAATTATATACTTATATAGAAATGAACCTTCATGATTTCCCCTCTAGGATTTTATTAACGATTTTATTCCTCCTGTATGCGAATCATGTGGAGGAGTTTTAAAGCCAGATATAACATTTTTTGGAGACAATGTACCTAAACAAAGAGTAGATCTGGTGAGACAAAGGGTCTCTCTAAGTGACCGAATATTAGTGTTAGGTTCAAGTCTTTCAGTGTTCTCAGGTAAGTAGCTCGCATAATGGTAGCTCATAAACTATAATATGATGTCCCCCTAAGGTTATAGAATCATTTTGCAAGCTCTCGAGGAGAATAAATCTGTTTGCATAGTCAATATTGGATCAACGCGAGCAGATAAACTAATTAATTTAAAAATTGAAGCTAAATGTGGAGACATTTTACCAAGAATTAAAAGCTAGAAAATTGATAAGAACGTTTTTTATTTTTCCATCACAGTATTCAGAAATTCCAATAAATGCCGCCTGCTTAAGAAATTGAGTAACATTTGCATAAAACGAAGTTTACAGCTACCGATACTTAAGTTTTTTCTAATTCAATGGCTAGAAAAACTAAACAAAAGCATACAGACGAGTGAAATAATGTTCATCCGATAAAAGAATCATTTCTATTATTTATAGCAAAGGTATGATAACATTTTAATTGTTTATCCATTGAGTAAAGTAAATATATCCCCTAGAATATTGCATCTCTAATACTTACTCTGACTAGGTGCTGAACATACAAAGAAATATAGTTCGTTCAACAGATTATTTGACTCCATATTTTATTTACCAAAATAATTTTTGCACGACTTGTAAAAGAATTTGTTATAGTGTATAACATACATATTTAAGGGACATACATAAGTAAATTAATGCGACGACTGATCAGCATCTGCAACCGCGTGTGCAGAATCAGAGTCCGAGCTCAGCTCATCTTTAGCCACCGCATTGACTATTTCTGTTTGTATTTCTTCATTAGTTTGTTCCGTTTCACGAAGAACTGTCATTAATTGGGGAGCATACTGTTCTACTTTGTCTAACAAACTGTCTGGGTATCCTGAATAGAATAGATATTGTTGCATTGAACTATACATAATGAGAAAACTTTTTTGATACGATTGAAATTCACAGACTCACTTAAATTGATTGTTTGTCTTCAATAATACAATACATTTAGAAGAGTTGCTCAGTGTAAGTTAAAGGGATTATTATTGTGTTGCTTTATTCGATAGTGCAGTGGAATATTTTTGTCAAGATCTTTTTGCCTCTGAACTATAAGCGATGCTACATAGAGTAAGGTTTTCGAGGCCATTCCTTGAAACTGGAGAGTTTTTCGGGTTTTTAGGCCGTCGTAAAATAGAATTTCTTCCTGACGTTTCATCAGTACAGTGTTTGCAAGCAACTCAAGCAAACCTCTGAAGCACCTCTGAAGATGCAAGTCACTCGTGCTTGCGAAACGTCAGGAAGAAATTCTATTTTACGACGGCCTAAAAATCCAAAAACTAACCAGTTATAAGCGATGCTGTTTCAAAAATAATGTTTTTAGTGAGAAGCATATTACGAAAAGAAACTTACGGTAAATCAAAATCATTAAGGAAAAACTGTTTATTTAATTAACAATTTAGTATAATTTGGCATGGAAATTTGATTTTATTTATTAGTAGGTATGTGAATTTAGTGATCCGGCGAATTTTGCAAAAAGGAAAGATGTGTTTAAAAGTTGTACATCAATAGGTAATAAAGACGCAGTTAATTGTAGGTATATATCAAAGTCTTATTATATTTGAATGTTAACAAGTTAATATGATGGAAAAGAAAAAAAAGTTGAAAATACTTCCGCATTAATATTGAATCAAATTTCTTGAAAACGATTTTCGGGAAAAATGTTGCAACAACATTTGATTAAAAGGAATGTAGATTAGATTACCAAATTACAAAACTTAGTCACTTCTATACGATTGTTAGCAGATGGCGATTTTATAAAGTGAGTTATGCCAAAGAAATTGTTATTAACGTAGCACAAAACAGAATGGCGAGTCAATAGAAGTCTGGCGTCAGCAATTAGGACGTAAGCAGTGGAGGAACCATTAACATTTTTAGGTTTAGAAAGAAAACGGTGAAGAATTTTGATGGGCTGCACACCATAACTTTAGATCCCAAGTGCCTTCGTGACGAAGAAAGTTTTTCTTTGAATTGAACAAAAAATTAAAAAAAACGGGTGCAGACAAAGAAGAAACAACGTTCATCGAAAAAAGTAAGGAGAACAAATAGACAAAATTTGAAACAGCAATGAGGATTAATTATTTGAAAAATGAACCGTGGATCAGTAGATAAAGTGCTGCTAGTGACTTTTGGGTGAAGTGAAGTGTTGAAGTTTGTTCTCCAGAACACATACTGCAGTAGACTGAAATCTCAAAAAGACAATAGATTGTTGGCAACATTATGAACATTCTAAAATCGTACCAGAATAAATTTTAGAAACGAACTTAAGGAGGTATGGAGACGAATAAAAAGAAACTACTTTTAGCAGCAGCTTAATTAGCAAAAAAAAAACGTAAGATCTTGCGATTTAACACAAGCTCTAAGACCTTTGTTCTCTAAATATGGTGTCTTCAAAATGAAAAACAATAAATAAAAAGTATTATGGAAAAAGCTGATGAACGAATCAGAAACTGGAAGTAAGTACAGCAAATGTTTCAAATATTTGTACAAGCGGCCAGAAGACAAGTTAACGGTCTCAAGATTAACCAACACCACCACACTCTGATTCCTGTGTGCATTATTAGACCAGAAAAGAGAGTCTTATTGTTGCAAAATATGTGCAAGATTTTCTCATATTTTGAAGCAACACACGAAAAATTTTGATATTTAAAGAAAAACTAAAAAATTCTAAATAAAATGCTTGAGTGAAGCTGTAAATCAGAACAAGCAGATTGATAGACAAAATATTGACTATTAAGGAATGAGGAGGGTTAAAATTAATTTTCATAGGACATGAATATATTATCTAATTATACCGAATATTTGCTCATTTTGAAATTGATACTAATCGTGTTTTCAAATGCCTTAAAAGCAGGCGCCTAGTGGGAGTTTACCTTTTTAAAGGTCACAGAATACTTAGATCTTGAGCAGGTACGTATCGTTGTAAAGTTTAACTTAATAAATACGTATTATTTACATACTTACCTGGAGAGTAAAATCTGACAATTTCTTCAGGAAAACAGGAGTTTATCACTGTGATATATTCCATTAACGTCGTGCCAGGTTTTGCATTTAACATTTGAACTTTTTTCAAGCCCCCCGAGGTAACGAAGAGTCGTCTTGCTTTCGGATCATTTGGAAGTACCTGAAACAATCATGAAAAACTCAATCTATAACTGATCTGAAAATAATGCTACTGGAATACAGGGTGTTTCACAAGATATAATATGTTAATCGGGTTCTAGTCGATCGACTTGATATAGAGTGAAACGTTTTTATAAATTCAGGCCAAAAACCTCCTATCGAGCTACAGTTTGTTTCACAATTTTTTTACTATCCCAGTTTCCTGTGTAATAATTGATTGCATGATTTTCTTAAATTTTTTGTAACTGAAATATGTCAGCAAAAAATGTTCGTGCTCTGATGAAAAAAAAATTAACAGAAAGTATTTGCTATAAAAAACGGAATTTTTTTAAAAGAGAGGGAGCAGAAAAAGAAAAAGTGTTTAGTTTCTTAGAACTTCAATACTGCGTTTAATACATTTCTGTCAAGGAGGCCTTAATATTTAATGGACATTAAAGTGGATACTCCATAGTAAGTAGTGGTTAAGAAAAGATCTATTCTCCACTTCCGAAAACTGACAAAACCTTCAGAACTATACCCATCCACTCTATAACTAAATTGTGATATATTAATAATAATAAATATAGGTATAAAACAATACATGATAAATTTTAAGTTAATAATAATATAGGATTACTCTATTGTTTCGAGTAAAGTAGGTACCTCTCTGCGCGTTTAGACAATAAAACAATGTTTGATAGTCTGAATCATTGAATTTGTGGATAATAGCTAGAAAATCGATGTCGCTTTCAATTACTTGCGGAAATAACAGTGCGACTCATGTAAATGGCATTATAACGATGGCCGGCATTAATTATGTAGACCTACCCATGTCTGACTTTTCATAAAAAGAAGTTCTAGGCCATCAGTCCAATCATATATTTATCGAAAAAATATTACAATTTACAATCTATTAATTACGTACAAACTACTAATTTTGATTCATGTTAAAACCTATTGGTTGAGCTTGAAATATTAGTTAAAAAGTTTTGTAAAGCTTTCTGGATTTTAATTTTTCAAACTAAAATGCCAATTTCCTTTGAGCAGACTTTCGAGTAAATTGTTTATTTTAAAATTGCCCCTACGCACTTATAAATGCCATTACTAAAAATGATCTTTAATACAACCATGATATTTTTAAGTATATTACATAAATCTGTGGAGGAGTATCTAAAACATAAATTCCGAAAATACTGCTCTCGATATAAACACAAGAAATGGTGAATAAGATCTCGTGTTTTTCCCAAAATATGTCCAGGCGCATCTTGAAAACACATACAGAACTGATCGTAATTTTTAATCGAATCTTTAATAAAAAAGTATAGGTTTATTTATCGAGGGTGCTAAATTTGCAATAAAATCGGAAGATTTATGCAGATTTGTCGATTTTAGTGATGATTTCCTTCTAATACAATTTCCTTTGAAGAAGACCTATGATAATAAATTTCACGTGATTGAAGCTTTTTATTGAACAGTTTTTCATATTTATTTGCAATATTACATCGTTAGGAATTCCGGGATTTTCAATTATTTGTTGTTGTACTGCGACATTTGAGTAAAACATGGCTGGATAAATTTCAGATTCGATTTTCTGTTTGTTCCAAACAAGCTGAATGAGACACGACCAACACAAGATCCTTTCAAATCGATAAGTAGTTTCCATTTACAATTAATTACAAAATGAACCACATGAAATGGAAAACGCATTTGCCGGCATATTCAGTAGCGCGGGCTTGGATTTCTGTTAATTTAAACACAAACAGAATTAATTAAGTGAGAGCATACTTACAGGCTAACATTATCTAAAGAAAAAGACAAGATAGAAATTAACTTTGCCTTTGTGGTTCGAAATCAAAGTACAAACAGCAATTTATTCATCACACAATTTACACTACTACTGACTTTTTCTACTGACTTTTTTTTATTGCACACATGAAATAACTAAAAAGGGACAGGGAATAATGGATACCAACCAGGCTCCAAAGTACGTATTGGTGATATTTGTATGTTCTCTTCAGAAATAAGTATCGTAAAATCAGGGGTAAATAGAGCTTGCGTAAATATGAAAAAAATCCAAATATACATGGGTCCGGAAAAGCTTCGTTTTCGAAATACAGGGCATTCAACTTTACTTTGAAAAATACCAATTTATAAATTTCTACAAAACGGTTTTATAAAGTTTAATGACACTTTCTGGGTAGTGAAGGCTGTAAGAGGTGCTTATTTGAAATATTTTTACCAATGGCGTGCATACCGCTATGTTATTGAATATTTTTGAAGCACAAAATCGTAGGCCACTGGTTTTTCGAAGAATAAAAAATACATATTAATTGGCTGTTCAACTCTGAAGAAAAGGGACTCTTTTATTTCTGTCATACGACCAACCGTTTTCCTGTAAAAAAACATTTTCTGATTGATTACTTTCGACGGATACCGACTTGCAACATTAAATAACTTTTAAATGTCGCTAAATATATCTTCTTCTTCTCAGTTTGTATTTATCCTTCCCTGGATGTAGGCTAATATTAATAAGTGCTTCTTCAGCCCTTAGTTCTATCGAAATAGTATATTCAGTCTAAACAATTGCAATTTGCAGCCAATGCAAAAATGTCCTAACTTACCGATAAAATACTCGGAAAGAAATAGAAAAGATATCATAAATCTGCTATATTTTACACTCTCTTGCAATACATACTTCCAAACCCTTCCAGCTTCATTTTTTTAAAGACGCCTATTTTGCAGATGTGCAAAAATTCACACTCCAGTATACTCATCAGGTTTAAGACATTAGGGAGAACATTTTCGTGTAAAGATTCATACATAAAAAGATATTACATATCCTGAACTGGAATAATTAAGAACTAAATTCCCAACTTCCCAAGAAATTATGGGATTCAAATTTTCGTTTAACTTAGAAACTAAAACGAAACTGAATATATAATCGTTTTTTCAAAAAATTAATAGTAGATTTTCTCTTTATACTAGATCTTTAATAATGATTCTATCTGAAGAAGAAAAAGCTTAATTTCTCTAAAAAGCTCCGAGAGTGGACTATTAATGTTGAAAATAAATAATTCGCTTCTCAAAAAAAATAAAAGATTAAATCTTAGAAAAGTTCTCGTGAATTAATACTGATGAAAGCTTCGTTGAAGATATTGAATCACTGAATTAAACAAAATTAATCGCAAAACTTTATATGAAGTAACAAAGCAATATATCTACAAGTATGTTTATGATATTAATTATTGTGGCAATTTAAATATGTATTTCGCTATAATTTATTAATAAACATAAAAGTATAAAAACGAACATAAGATTAAAAAATTCCGACAAATTACCCCGTTTTGTCGAACTTAAGGAGAGAGGCAGTATGAAATATATTCAAAGTATCAAGAACAGCTCATTTTAAAGTCCTTATGTTCCTTTGCAAAGAAAATTTCGGCTCTCACGCAAAGCTTTCATCACTAAGGTAAATATTTCGGATGAACTTTGAAAAATTAATTTTTTAAGATTGATGATATGAATTATTATTCCGATATTTGCATTTTCAACTAGAGGGATTCCAAGGAAAATGAAATCAGAGGGCAGAAAGACCGATAGGTCGATAGCCTTTTTTAGAAATAAAGATGTTTACTACTACTGAAATCAGAAACTTTTAGTGCGATTCATTGAAAACTTGAAGAATCGGCGAAACCTAAATGAATATAAAATGTAATTATTTCACAGTTATTGCCTTATTGCTCAACATTTTCAAAAGTGTATTTTGCATTTGCAACTGAACAATTTTTTTCTCAGGTATTTTTGTGAAAAAAGTCTCTCACGAACAGCACACGTCTCAACGAGTTCAGAAATATTTGTCATTCTTCTTCGATCATCTTTTTATTTTTTTATTTCATCTCTATTTAGTTTCTTACTTTATGTATAGTTTTATGACAAATTTGCGCATACATTTATAAATTTTCTCAGTACGATATTTGCTGCATCTACGCTACTGCATTTAAATATTTCAACGTCGACATTGTTACGCAAAACCCATATGACTTCAACGAAAGCAAGATAAACAACAAATTTAAAATCGTCGCGATAGAAGATCAATTGCAAATAATAGAACATGCACTGGATAATGAGAAAATTAATTGAGGTTTTCATTGGGAGGTCAACCGCAATAAATTGAGCTCTGTCGTCTGATCGGTGTTTACCTAATCGACTTTTATGTAACAGTTTTATTTTACAGACTGGTTTTTAAAAACATGTTAATTTTTTACGGGTATTCACGAAATTGATGTTGAAAAGCTGCCTATTTGTAGAGTTCGTTAGCGATTTGTGTGAAATATAATATTACATTCCATGCATTGACGATTTATACATGGTTTAGGAAATTAGGATAAAATTTATTAACTGCACTATGCTACATATGTTGCCAAATTAAATAGGACGTTGTCCGCAGATAAACAAAGTGAAGTCTTCTGCCAGCAGTTTTCTTAAGCAATAACGTATTCCGATCTTCCGATTTGAGGTTGTTAAAATACCATTGTCGCAAAAATGCAGTTAAGCAAATTTCCTGTATATTTTTACTTTATTTCTGTTCGTCGAATAAATATCGTTTGATTTTGTATATCTGAAAACATGTTATTTGTTTACGGAGATTGATGAAATTGACGTTTAAAATCTGCGTATTTGTCGAGTTCCCTATTTACTTATTTTATTTTGGAATATTTTGATGTTCAACGAATAAAAAACGTTTGGTTCTGCAGAGGAATTCACTTTACCTTAAAAAAGCATTTGTGTTAGCATGCTACTAGTTAGTAACCGTGTAACGCAGTGTAATAACCAGGTAAAACTTTTTAATATAACGATATTTCAATCAAAATACGAGCAGTTTTGTTATTGCGGTTGATATTTATTTGCTGCGTCCATAGCGGATAATTTCTGCTTTAATAATTTATAACTCTTGCCTGTTTTGCTTTATAGCCATAAATTGAATTGCGTGTTAACCTGATGACGATATCAGATTGTATTTATTTACGCTATTTTCATTTTCATGTTTCATTTACTTGACACCGGCAAAAATAATAAAAGTAAAAGTCTGACAAAAGAACAGACGGCTTTGTTGTCTGTTTCGGGATTTATATTTTCATAAAAAGCTGTTTTCCACCTGACTGATATATGTATAAAGTATACACAGGATCGTATTTTTAAAAGCTTGCAATATGCGGAAAATAAACTAGATTACAAAAATTCTATAATTCATGAAACCACAAAACCATCTCAACGTTCTAATTTTTATTAATTTGTTAATTGAAATGTTTGTAGTATAATAAACTTATTTTTATAACACTGCGGTTATTAAACAATTCGACAATCATATGTCGACCATAAAATATAACAATTTCAGGTTTTTTTAATGTCATTCTGTATGTTTTCTATTAGAAACGAAATAATCAAGACAATGGCTTTTAAACAAACATTTAAAGTTGAAACTGTTTTTCTAACAGTAATTAAAAGTTATGTTTATTACGCCGGGAAATCGAAATTATCAAACTTTATTTCACATGCATCGAAAGCGATAAATGATTTTTAGTAAGAAATCATATTTATTGCCATCGTTCAAGGAATTTTACGGTTTAATTTGCCTGTTCAAATCAAGATTAGATTCATTTTCCGGAATGCGTAAATAACTGTTCGTGGGAATTGCCAATATTTTAAATAACAGTTAGATATTAGAAATCATGAAACTTAAAATGTAATTGTTTAGGGAATTTCTAAGAAATAGTCCGGGATTATATTGGATGGGATCCAATTAAGGTGTTTTCACAAAACGAAAATATTTCCAAAGCGTTCTAGGATATAATTTTTAGGAAAATTTGAGGCCAATTCTTTGAAACCAACATTTCGATTGATTATTTATCTAGTTGAAATTCAACATTTCCGGAATTTTGCAAAGAAAACTACTTTTGTATTTTTCTCAAACGCCATATCCTGAATTGATGTAAATATTAATATATCCAGAAATAATCGTAGTGTATTAATAAGTGTACCATAAACATAAAGTGTTAGTTAACACCGATTATCATTTATCTTGCAACAGGCTTTCCAGTTAATTAATAACTAATTAAAAATCAATGTCAATTATGGGAATTTGAAACCGGAAGGATATTTTTGTAATGTTTTATATAGGGCAACTTTCTTCATTTTGACGATACCCACACATTGTTTGCAATATATCAACGATAAACACTAAACGTATGATATTATCTACTGCGTTCACAAATATGTTAATATGTAAATATATTTGCGTTGCCCGTTTCCCAACTAAAATTTATATATTAAATAAACTTCGACTATTGTTCTCAAAATAAGTATTCGCACAAAAAGACTAACATCAGCTGCAGCTGTGCTGAAATGCTTCCATTCGTTTGCTATATACAGGGTAACCCGAATAATGTGGGCATGTTCTCGATTTCAACACCCTAGACCACATACAAGCAATGAAACTACTCATCGAAGAGACAAATGACACCGACATACACCTGGCCTTCGTAGACTATAAAAAAGAATTGAGATTTGGGCCATACTTAGAGCACTGGATGGAGCTAGAATAGACTTAAGATACTCTAAACTAATAAGCAATATCCACGAAAAAGCATCCCGAAGAGTACACATTGATGAAGACAGACACAGACAGCAACAGACAGACAACAGACAAAATTCCCATCGAGAGGGGCGTCCAAGAAGGAGACATAATGGCTCCGAAACTATTTACCCTAGCTCTGGAGGAAGTCTTCAAAAAATTGCTTTGCCAAGATAAGGGAATTAAAATAGATGGGACATACCTGAACCACTTGCGATTTGAGGACGACATTATAGTGATCAGTACTGAGAAAAACGAACTAGAAACAATGCTGCATCAACTCCAACAGGCATCAACCGATGTGGGACTGCAAATGAATATTCAGAAGACCAAAATCATGAGCTGAGAAAAAATACAAATAAACATAAATAATCAGTTAATAGAAAACGTCAACCATTACGTATACCTGGGTCACAAATTAAGGCTAGGGATAGAAAATCAGACCGCGGAGGTATCGCGAAGAATAGGACTGACATGGGCGGCTTTCGGCCGGCTGAACTACATTTTTAGTAACCCTACAATACCAATTTGCCTCAAACGGAAAGTGTATGAAACGTGCACACTGCCGGTGGCTACTTATGGGTTAGAAACTGTCACGCTTACAGAAAAAAGTGCAGAAAGGCTAAGGGTTACACAAAGATCGATTGAGAGAAGAATACTCGGTTTGAGCTTAAAACAGAGAATTCGCAACGAAATCATCAGATAACGAACAGGCCTAACAGATATTATCAAAAGAACAATAACACTCAAATGGCAATGGGTAGGACACGTTGCAAGGCAGAATACAGACAGGTGGACAATAAGACTGGTACATTGGAGACCTAGGGAAACAAAGAGAGTGTGGGAAGACCGCAGAAAAGATGGTTGGACGATGTCAAAACACGCCCTGGAAGACAATGGTTCCGAGTAGCACAGGACAGAAATTCGTGGAGAGTCCTGGGAGAGGCCTTCGTCTAGCAGTGGACCGAGAGAGGCTGAAGAAGAAGAAGAGAAGTTCTCGATGCATATGCCGGGTGTAAAAATAATATGACAAGTTCCTATAAAAAAATATACAAACCGTCGCTACCAAGATATAGGCCTCTAAAAAGCGCCGCTCAAAATCAATTTTTATTAAATAACTTCTAAAGTACTTGGTATAATTTCATATCATTTTTGAAATGTTGGCGGGATATGATATTAGTTAAGGCCTCTTAAAATGGTTTAATTTTTGGTACGACAGAGGCGTACAGGAGGAAAAGGCACCAGTGGAGTTTGTAAATATTAATGCTCATATTACATACACCCTGTATGATAAAAACGCTAAACTATTCTTAAATTGCCTGATGCTTAGGCTAAAAATGGTACTCTTGCCTAATATTGATAAAATGAACCGGGTTTCAGAAAAATATCAATCCACTCATAAAACTGAATTTTTGGAAATAATTTTCGAGGCTGATAGATAACATTTTCAATTTTGAAAATATATCACATCGATTATTAACTCAATATCTTTACTCTAGAAAACATTTTTATGTGAATTGTCAATGCTTTTCCGAAGTACTGGATACAGAAAAAGACCTGAGATTTAGCCGCTCTGTTCTTCAGACTTAAATCCATTTAACTTCTATCTCTATGGAGGAAATGATGGAAAGAATTATGTTTTATTCTGATCGAATAAGTAACAGTGCTCGGACCAGACTGCAAAAGCTCATGTTGAACCATCTTCCACTTAAAAAGTTATTTAACTAATAGGCGTATACTTTCCGGAAATCGGTCCATTTTATCGATGTCAAGCAAGAGTACGTTTTTTTTAGCTTAAGGTTCAGGCTATTTAGAAATGGTATTCTGAAGTGTTGATCATACAGGGTGTGAAAAATATGATCATTAATGTATATAAGCTGGTTGGTTCCTGTATATGTTCCAAAAGCATGCCCACATTTTCCGGAACACCCTGTATAAGTGAAGTTCGGTAAAATATATGTATGGCTGCTTAACATTATTGGAAAAAACAAATAAAATCAAATGTTCGATTTAAAGCCGTAAAGTTTCCGACTAGGTCTCTGGAGCTCTTGGAGTTCTACTTTTTTTAGTAATTTTCTCGTCTCTTATACGACGTGATTTACATTTAAAACTCTATGAAACTAACCCTATCGAAAGTGTAAATGAGTTACTAGAAATTCAATAGAATCCCGATTAAAGTAAGATCGGAAATTCCTTATTCAAAAATGGTTAAATAGTATTTTTTTATCAAAATTGTGTTGTGTTGTTTTTCGTAATCAACGATAACGTAGAATTAAATTTTCTATTAATATGTATTAATGGCCACGCATTCTGCATAATTTAATTATCGACTTTATCGAAAAAGGGCGCTGATAAAATTAATCTCATGCACCAATTCTCAAATAAATAGCGATTGTAAATTTAGAAATATCTAAAAAGAATTTTTTTCCCTAAATATTTATTTTCTTAATTGTTATTACATGTTGGCGTTGAAATATATTATATCAGTTCAATCATTACTTATCATTTAGGTACTCTGAATTTTCACATTTTAACATAAATTACGTTTGCACTAGGTACACGTCGTTATTTAAGTGCGTATCGGCATAATTTTATCCGATTACATCCAAAACGCATTTCAGGTTTGAAATAAAATTCCAACGTTTTTGGACAGGATCCAAATTTGAAACGCATGTTGTTCCTACCGGAATAAAAATATATATATTCACTGCGATTTTCCAAAAATACATGTTTGAAAATACATAAAAGTATTGTTTATCAGCCAAATTTAGATTTTATATTGTAGTAGGTCAACATCGTTATTTTGGCGTTTCTCCTGCGTCTGGTTTCCAACATTGATGTTCGTGTAAACAGATAGACCAGCCCACGAAAATTGCTTGCAGTTATTAACAAAATCTTTAATTCAAAATGACCTTTATGTTTTACTTTGCGACCTCTATTAACATTGAGCGCATTGATGTTAAATTACTATAAGGACGACGATTCGTCTAAAAATCACGAAATGTGTCCATTCAAAATTAAAACCATTTGTTAGAATGTCGGTTTCTTTAACTTAAGCTCGGGTCAAAATTTGATGAAGTTTTTCATCCTAGAATATCCAAAATTACTTTTTATTGGTTTGATTCCTTTTTACCTTTGGCAATGTTATAAAGCTAGCAAACACCATTTTAATATAAGCAATGAACAAGACAAATAAAACCCAATGCAATCAGATGATTAGTTAAAGCTATGCACACAACAGTGCCATATAAAAGGAATGAAGCAACGAAATATTCAGAAAATAATTCAATAAAAGAAAACATTTTTAGTTTTGCTTACGAAAGAACAAAATTTTTTTTATATTATTACCTCATCTTTTTTTTTCAAGTATATAATTAGTATCGTCAAATATTTAAAAAATGTGATCGCGACCGGCCTATAGATACTAGTTTATTAATATTTTCCCAAAGCTTCAACCAATCAGACGAATTTCTTGCCCGTATCAATGCGAATAAAACCCAAGGCGCCAAAAATGTGGAATTTTCGACTATTTTCGGCGCCGCGACGCGCAATATCTTCAAATACGAACGGATCCCACTAAACACTTAAAGAGCTTTTTAAACATTAATACGGAGCCGTCAAGTTGAATGAAAGTTCTATAAATAAATGAACTGAGAAGTTTTTTTCTTAATGGCAGAGTAAGTACTGAAATAAAATTGTTGCTAATTTTAGTGGCGTATGTGCGTCAGTTTGTTTAAAGTCTTTCACATATTTGTCGAGCAAATCCTGGTTATTTGCACTTTATTAAGATGTCTTCAATATGGATATAATGTGGAAAAATTAAAAGCGGTATTGTCTTGTTAGGGGTGGATTGATTACAATTCATGTTCTTGGCTGGGTCAACTTTCATTCCCGCATTCAAAAAGAATAAAATTTTAAATATGCACACATCGTTGATTAGTGAACATCTAGATAACATTTTAGCAAAATGAAATACATAGACATTTCCTAGAAGCAAAAGTTAAATTATTATATACGTCATGTTTGTTGGCGGATTGTGTTTCAGTTGACTAAGATTTATCTGATTGATATGTTGATTTTTACGTGACGGGTTCAAATTTCCTAATGGAATTTTTTGATTGTCAACATCGTAAAACTTCTCACACATTCTATTCATAAAAGCGACACAAATAGACTTTGTATCACAATATAATAACTGATGCGAAATCGGGACTTGCTTTACAAGTGAAGATGAGCAAAAAATATTTGTAAAGTAACATATACCTTAATTAGGTAAAATATCTTGCTAAATACAAATCCATGCTACTATTTCCTTTTAACGCGAGTAAAAAGCAAAACAAGTATTTGCCAATATGAAATTTGATGATAAGATTTAACTAAATTAAAGATAAAATAGAACATAATAATGCTGCTATCAAAATGAAGACTTTGTCCTATTGTTTGTTTTTATATCCACTATTAATACAATGAAAGCACTTTATAGTAGATGTAAACTTCAAACCATTATACTGGAAACGAGTTTCAGTCAATTTTACCCTTAACACTTGAATAGTTGCAATTATGCATGCATAAGTGTTTTCGTTTCACATTTAAAATATTTATGATAATAAGGGTACAATTTGAACCCTGCTGTTGATCTTACATAAATAATGAAATTACCAACACGTGCTTGTATCAAAAAGTGTTCGAATCAAATGAATGAAATGAAAAAAAAATTAAACAAGTGATGCATCTTAAAATGAGTGAAAAACCAAATAATAAATACTCACTAAAAACGAACTATAAAATAATAAGCTAAAACCATTGAAATTGTATTAATTCCGATTGAATAAAGCGTGAAGAATTTTCAAACAATTTTCAAAAATTTAGATTTAACAAATACCTACCTAAAATGAACTCTTCAAAAACAAACTGACTGTCGGTTTGTATACTGGGTGGTCCGGTTTTAATCGTAAAAAATTAAACAGCACTTGTGAAATTAATTTGAATTAATTAAATTAATTCAATGAAAAGTTCATATTAACTTCGGTCGATAAACATCGGTAAGAAAAAGACCTTGCATGAAATAAAGGCGTACGCTACAGACTTATATAAATATTGTAGTTATTATCCTTGTAATCGTGATTTTAAAACTATATCAAAGCCAAAAAATTTTTAAAATGTTCGTTTTAAAGCATCTTTTCGTCATTAAAGGTACGATAATATGCTGATTAAATGTGTTAACTTTTTGTGTAAAAGCAGATCATCTTACTTTGGCAATCAGATAGTATGTCTTTGTATAGTGTTAATAACGGATTGAAAAACCACCAAAAAGTCAAAATACCACTATTTTTAGTAAAGAAAACTTTAACTTCCTATTGAAATAGTAATCGTTTCGTATAAATTGGAGTGAAATAGTAATGCCATCGATTTATTTAAAACGTGAAAATTAAATGCAAAAGAACTAGCATACAAATCGCAAATTCTTCACGATTAAAACTGGGAAGCCCATTATATTTAAGAAACGGAAACAGGAGTTATTTTCAAAATATAGATATTCAAATAACAAAAGCATTGTTTTCTGATATTACTATCAAGCCTAAAACATTTCTCTGGGCGTGAATACAATTTTCAGCTATCTGAGTTCGAGACAAACAATAGTAAATGTTCGAAATAATAACCCAAACCTTCCAACCCCCCACCCAACTACTATAAGAACGCACAAACATGACAAAGATTTCGGAAAGACTCGTACATCTACAGACAAAATGGACAAACAACCCCTACAACTGGACCATACTGAATCCCCTTTGTCTTACAAGGCCAACCAGACAATCTCGCTTCCGTTTCCCTACATCAACGCTACTCGAACACTTACAAACGCAACTGACTACTGGACAATAAAATATTTTTTTCTTGTCATTGGAATTGGAAAGTTTATTAATAAGATTGTTAACGTAGAATAAGAGAATTTTCAAATTTATTTTTTATTCAGATTAAGACTACATGTATTAAACAAAGGCAGAAAGACCGATAGGTCGATAGCCTTTTTTTAGAAATAAAGATGTTTACTACTACTACTAAACCAAACCACATAATTCAAATTATCTAGAATTTTAACAGCATTTTGGCTATTTTTATTTATTTTCAATCGTTAATTTCCATCATTCTTACATTTCTCCTATGTAAATACAAAACAGTTTTATGCCAAATGCAAAAAGGACCAGATAACCCACGTATGACTCAAGTTTAAAAAAAAAATAGCTAAAAAGCAAGTAAATACTCGAAAATTTCTTATTTTCTTTTAACGGTATTTTTTTAGTAGGAAACATTTAAGTTTAAATAAATTTAATAAGAACGTTTTTGAAGGTAAGCAATCGACAGCGCTTACTAAGGGCCGAATGAATTTATAGATACAGTTGATTATTTTATAATATTTGGTATATATTTCGTAAAACCTTAAACTCCTTAGTTTTTATTTATTTTCTATTCCAACTCTTAGCTCTAATTGATTTGCGACTCTCATTTTGTTTTATACTTTCGACATATAATTAATTTGTTCTGTGTACTCTACTTTGAACTCTAATCAACTCCTGACATGAAAATGTAAAAAATGGAGCTAGCAGGTAGATGTTGAGTTAATTTCTATCACGATTGCAAATTCAAGTCTATACGTATAATAAAGCAAAATATTTTCCAATTGCACAGAATTTAACATAATGCAGAGGAAGAGTAGAATACAGGAAATATATCCAACTAAAGCGCTACTCAACTATTTAAAAATTAATAGCATTTGAGAGGCAGGGTAGAAATTCCTTCCCGGTCTGCAACGGAGCACACATTTAAATGTTTCCTCTTTTAAATAAATCAATTTACAAAAAGTTAGCTGACCTATTGACATGCTTAAACCACCAACCTTGATGAAACAACTTGTGAAAATTTTCACCGGTATCAGTGATTTAAAAAACATTAGGTATCCTTCTTATGGTAAACTTAGGTTTGCAATAGACAAGCCAAAATTACATAATGTTTAGTATAGAACAAGCGGTTCTTGCTGTCCTCTGGAAATCCTGTCCGATCCGTTTCTGCATTCCAGACCAACGCTATCGATCGTCCCAAAGCTGGATCGCTTTTCCTACCAGTAACCGACTGAACTTTTCTGCTTTCACAACTCGACGTTCCCGATAGTCTGATGACAGAATTGCCTGACTTGTTTACATTGATTTTCCGCGTTATTTTTGAGTGAACTCTACCAATTTTGTGAGACTGAATGAACTTACGTAAAAGAACCTGAGGAATTGTAGTCCTTTGACTGTTTTTCCGCCAACATCTGTGCGGAATTAGATCATTTAAGTTGCTGGCGTTTAAGACAAGGAAACATGACTTAAATCGCTTCAATTCTTCGAGATCTAGATTGTATGCAAAGGTATTGCAGTGCTAAGAGTATAAATCAAGAATTGTCAGAAGGAGAGCATGAGAAAAAGTGCCCTTAGCACCAAGAGCGACAAAGTCTACAATCCGAACATCCTAGAGCTTACTGGAAATAGAATTCTACTCATATCGCCTGAAAAACCCAAAGTGAAATATCAGCCATCTAAAGCTGTAAGTAGAAGAGCTCTTAAAATCGACTCTGTTGAGCAGCAGCAGGTAGCATCGCATATCGTCCACAAACCTTGTCAGCCTCGCGAAAAGCCACCAAAAGCACAAACTTACAAAAAATCATTGAAAACTTCGGTAACTGAATATACCAACTCGGAAGTTTCCAATAAATTGCTAAAGCAGATAAGGGAAACATCTACAGTTACGGACTTTGAGAAGATTCTTCAGAGTCTTTGTCAGAGTGAGCAGTTTTTAAGCAGCAAGAGCTTTCTGAAGAGAAATAAAAGAGATAAACTCCTGGAACGATTGGATGAGGAAGATCTGTACGAAGAGTTTTTCGGAAAGTATTTTGATTATTTATCCAACGTCGTAAATAAAGCCAGATGTGAATAATCTCAGCATTGAGAAGGTTGTAGTTTTAGAAGTAATTGGATTTTTTAAGTTTTAAGGTGTTTCATATTTATATGCAGTTTTTGTTGAATGTAAATGCACGAATTTCTCACCAGAAACATACGTATCTAAAATTGCCTTTACAGTAGAGAAAAACCACCGCCTTTGCGCTTTTTACATTTGAATCTAAAGTTCTGTGATATTTACAGGGTGTATTGTTGGAAAGTCTGCACTCTAATCACTGCTTTTTATATATTTACAAAGCTATACATATACATGCTCCGAATTTCTTTGCAAATTCAACGGCTTAATCAACCTTGTTGCTTCGCTAATTGGTGATACGGAAAACATACTGCTTGATTCGCCATTTCCTCAAACAGTCGCAGACTATTAGTGTACGTGAACAGTCAATCGTGCGAAGACAGTAACTTCAGTACGCACTAGTGAATTAACAGAGGTCGAAAAACATTCGAAAATAGGCCGGCCTTCGTCGCAACAAGTGCATATTTACATCTAAAAGTGAGAGGACACATTTTGTGAATCCGTAATAAGTGTCAGGAACCAAGACAAAACCATACTCTCGTAATAAAATAAAGTGCCGCTTTTAGATTGTTTCAAAAAGTTGGAAACATTTCGACCAAAACGGCTCCGAGTCAATCCAGCATGGAGTGCCGCGTGCCTCCAGCCCCTTCCGCACCCCCACAAATCAAGTCGAGAGAGCTCGATCGAAAAGTTTTAAGAGAAACTCTTTATTCTGAAATTTTCCAAAGGCATAGAAGGTCCATATTCGCTCTTGGCTCCTTCTTGAGAATGCTGAAAACGAAGAAGTCCAATTACAACGTTATAAAGCAGGAAGGAGAATCGGAAACTGAATAGCATTTACTTTTGTGGTAAGAGACTAATTCACAATTATTTATTTGAAAATTGTTTTGATAATTTTGCTTTTGTGGACTTTTACACTTTTGAAGTTCAAGTGTAAGTGCGGAACCTGAAGCTATTAAGTTCGAGTCTAGTTACTATCTACTTAATATATTTTTTTTCGATAAGCTATACAAGTTTTCAATCAATCAGAACCAAAAAAGGTTTTATTAACGTTAATTCTTAAAAAAAACGCCCCAATTTTTGGCTGTTTTTTAAGAAAAACCTATTCAACGTTAATAAAATTGCTGCCATACCATTCATTGTCGAACAAACAATGACAATGTGAGAATCCTTCCACTTTTGTATGTAATATCATTAACAATATGTTATTTATTGACTTTTTGAGAGCCAGTAATATTTAAACCTTGAAATTCTTTAGGTACGTCCTTACAAATATTTCCGACCTTCCTTGGTCGAGGTGTAGGATCCAATAAAATACTGGAAGGTTTCGACATGGATTTCATTTCACTTATAACACATATTCAAATGTGCGACGTTTTATATAAAATTAACATTGGCTTGTTATTGTTTTCATAGAGTTTTTAATTCCGTTTCAACGTTTTGTTTACTGTTTATCTATTTTGCATATTGATCCCGGTTGGTTATTGATCAGACACATAATGAAATAAATATGCATTTTTAATTAAAAATTATATATACATCAACAAAGTGTTGGATATATTTTGTATTTTTACAAAAATGAAGCAATCTTGTTTTTCTTGTATTGTAACTTTAAGGCTTTCAAAACAATTATGTGCAAATATAACAACAACATTAGTTCAAAAATACTTTGTTTGCAAAACCTTATTGATCTTTTAATACATTTGATATAAAGGTGTTCTTTCTGTTGATCTATTTTGAACATTTTATCATCTTTTAATAAAGTTGGTCAATTGTATTTACAATATTGTTATGACACATATATTATTTCTCGAATATTTTAGTCAATCGAATCGTTGGTTTACATCAGTTAATCTCGAATTTCTTTGAACGAGTTTATTAGAAATTTATGATTTATTTGTTGCCTATTAACCCTCTAAAATGTCGGTTGAATCCTTCATTACGTAAACGTATTTTCACGGCTAAAAATTCCATGTAGTTTCTTGCCATTCTCCTATAATCAAAGTCTTAATTTCCCTGAGATGAAAGGTGTTCATAATAGGAAATCAATATGAGATTGCACGTTGTGAAACACGTTTATTACACAAGATAGCGCAGAAAACACGAACGTTCGAGAATTGCGACATTTATAATATATCGTTTTCATTAGCTCCGGTTTTCATTTCCCTTGGGAATACTATTCGTCTCGAAAGGCTGTAGGAAAGGAAAGTCGCTAAACCAGCCACAACTAGACGTAATCGTATAATATCTAACAGCACCAAATTTCCATTTAATCAGTACAAAATTGCCAAAATTTATATTCCAATTTTTATAAAGGAGTTCTATAAGGACGGCTAATAAATTATTCAAAAGCTTCACAAACGTATCCCGAAAGAGAGCAATGATATTCTCCAGAAGACCAAAATAGTAATTGCATTGACGAAAATATACGTGCACGACCGGGTCAGAGTGAATAGATTAGCGTAAAATTGTTCTGTTCTTACTAATTCAAGAAGCCTAATAATACAGGCATCAATATATTATTAAGTATTCCATATATTATTGAAGAACTGAAGAGAGCATCGCACTTGTAAAGGCAATAAAATATTGGTGTATGGAATATACCTTTGGAAATTGTAATTTTTTTATTGGAACGAATTCTTTTAATTTTTATTAACGGCGCCCTTAACGTATAATATGATTCAGCAGAAGATAAATTTATTCAAATAAACATGGCTTTTCCATTAATATTTAACATAAAAGTAGTTTTGTTCGTAAAACGCACCAGATTTAAAAAAGACACAAATCAATTGTGTTATTATTTTAAGTTGTATTCCTAATTAAAGTTATACTCACAAATTTTTATTACGATATTAGTATATTTTAGAAATAATACCTACTAAAATATATATTTTTGTTCAGCTTAAAAGTAAAAATGATTAATGTTGTGTAGCAAAGTAACAATAAATGTGAATGTATGAAATTTTCTTGAATTAACTTATTAAAACCTGAAAAATTCAGTGTCGAGTCCATTTTTTCGTCGAAGGTGTTTTTAATTTGAAAATTTTTAATTAATAAAATTTTATTCTCAACTTGTTTTAAAATTTCAGATATAACCGCTTTCATTAATTAGAGCCTTTTATAAACGTAATGCATTCTCGATACAGTTTCTCGAATAGAAATATTAAAAATGTTACTTTTAAAATAATAAAATTAGTCAATTATTCAATTTTTTGAATTTTCAATTCAGTTTGTTTAATTGTGAGATAACAAACCGAAGTTGCATAATTTTTATTAGGAATCATCAAGACGAAAAGATGCCAACGTATTCAATCATGTCGCTGATCAATCATAAGAGTAAATATTTATGTCTCATTTTGTCTAGAAATCATTACTAAAAAAATTTCTAATTTAATTGCTTTGAATTTTCTTAATTCCGTCCTTCTCAAATGCATTCACTCTACAAGTTATGAAAAGATTAAAGTATCTGTCTTTAACAGAAACGGTTATTCTTCTGAACCCTGGAAGTCAGGAAGTACCTAGGAAAGAATATGTTTTAAAGACATAACTAAAGACGAGTGAGATAATAAAATATGAAAGTAGATGATTATATTGACACCTACAATTTTTTTTTGAATAATTTAATGAGAGATGCTTTAACACTCAAAGCCCAAAAAAATGCTATTTAACAACCCTTTTGTGACTCAGAATTTATATTGTGCGTGTTCATTACGTGATCAGATATTAAGAGCTTTACTGCCATTATTATTATTATAAAAATTTGATGTTAATTTTATTAAGAAACAATTAGGAAAACGTGGATGCCTGAACAATAAACATCATTCTGCATGCTGTTAAAAACTCGAAGTGAATGCAGTTACATAAAACGTTCGATATTGTTTCCATATTTGACATCCACCTCAACATAGAGCAAGCTAAAATTTTGTTATTTAATAATTTAATATTTCATCATTTTGAGCCGCACATTTAAAGTTTAAATTATACTGGGACCCAAAACTCGTAATGAATTGTAACTTTTTAATTTCTCTTTTTCGTAAGACTTAATATTTTTCGCACAAATCATGGTTTCAGCTTTCAGAAGTGAAACGCAGTTGTGAAAATAACTTCTCAAGTTCCATAACCGACAGGCGAGTTTAAGTTCGGACCGGGGAAATGTTTATGATTGCCCCTTTACATCTAAGAGGCGGAAAAATAATTATGTTTCTATATTATTATTCTATATTAAAAATGCAATTTGTTACTTGCTTATTTTATTTTAATTTGTGTTTCTATATCAGCAAGATCTTTAGAAATTATTGCTATCTGAACCTGCTCATTGTAGCTGAAGATTTAAGATAGTAAAAAGAGGAAAATTAAATTTTCAACAAGAAAATCTGAAACAAGAATTTCCTTCGAGTAAACTGGATATCATAACTTTGACCGTTGAAGTGAACTTGACTGGATGAGATTGGATCTCTACAATTCCATTCCGGATTTAACAAATAAAAAACTTTGATAGTTGGAATACTGCTGTTTTATACAGACGAACTATATTCGTTTTAGTGAAAACCTGAGTTTATTGATTAGAGCTTTTGGAAAATGTAAAAGATATATTTACTTGTATTATCAATACTTATAACTGGCATTATCTCGCATGCTTTAAAGCGCGTAGGTATGGGATTTTTACCTAGTTTATTCCCAGTTCTGTTTTATTCAATATATTATCAATGAAATTACCACCAAAGAGAACTTTTGTGACCATCAAATACTTTTTTTTTTATTTCTACAGATTAGTCTCTTAAGGGAGCTATTAACGGACACTTTACAGAAAACTATCGCATTATCTATCAGCTACCTTCACGCTACATCCAAAGCTTGCAAAGTTCACGTCACATTTTCAAAATTACAATCCTCGTTGCTGCTTTGTACGGATTCTGACTTCCAGTGAAAATGTTTCTGAAATTCTGTATTCCATTAAATGGGAGTCAAGTTTTTTTTATTACTACCAGTAGACCTTGTATAAAGCGGACAAACAGAACGTGTTGTAGATTATGCATCAGGTCAATATGTTAAGCAAGCAAATGGAAAACATATGCTGCTAGATGCTACATGAATCGAGAACTTATTGACGTAAATATTTAATACAATTCTGATAATCGATTCATAAAAGATGTTTTAAATTTATCTACTAAGCCGTATTATTAGGCCGATGTCAAATAAGGAAATCCTTGTTAATGTGGATGATTAACTGGCAACTGATTAGAAAAAATGAAATGTTACGTACGCATAGTTTATTATCCTCACTGACTTCGATATATTTTCTTAAATAAAAGCTAATTTTATATTTTGCGTAAATGTAATAAGTTCTCTGATTTTTTAGGCAATGATAACTCTTCAAACGGAAATTGAAAAGATACATCTCGTTCTTAATATCGTGGATTTCGTCATAATTTCCTTTCATTAATTTTTTTATTAAATCATTTCAAAAACCGAATTTTTTCGTTGCCCAAGTTAATTCAATTCGATACATTAAGGTCGAAAAACAACTATTTATCTGACAATGAAAAATATGTCGTCCCGTTTTGTCTGGTCTACTATGCTGATCTTTAAATGATTTGCCCTTTAAAAGGCCGCATAAAAATAGCATTGAGAATGAATGATAACATCGGCTTAATCGGCCATTTGTATTACGTTTTAGACTTTTTTCCCGGACGTTTGTTATTCGATATTCTAAAAATGACAACCGTATTAAAAATGCTCCTTGAAATGCGAGTGCTGCCTAAATTTAGCGATACGTTTCCCAAATTAGACAATGAATGAAAGTATCGCATAATGATTAAAATGATGGAGTTCAGATTTATAAAAGAAAGAGAAATACATATGCTACTTAATGAGGCACGATTTAACGAAATTTAGGTCGTGATAAGAATTTAAAAATATGTTTGTGACAATGTTTATTTTCATCTTCTAAATATAATACTCCGTAATGTTTTGGTTAGTTGATAAAGACGGAAAACACAATTTCGGATTCTTTCAAACAACATGTTTAAAATTAAATTAGTGCTAAATATAAAATTTTAAAACAGCTGGCATGACGATTTTTTTATGAACCATCATGTATTGAATAAATAATGAATTTGTGAGTATTTCCTTATTATTAAGAAAAGCACGTTTAATATACTTGGCTTTACAATTTACAACCCACTACACAACCCCCCCACCCAACTACTATACGAACGCACAAACATGACAAAGATCTCGGAAAGACTCATACAGCTACAGACCAAATGGACAAACAACCCCTACAACTGGACCATACTGAATCCCCTTTGTCTTACAAGACCAACCAGACAATCCCGCTTTCGTTTCCCTACATTAACGCTACTCGAACACTTACAAACGCTACGGACTAGTGGACAATAAAATAATTCCTTCTTGCCACTGAAATCTTATTTATTTAATAGTATTGTTAAGCTAGAATAAGAGAATTTTCATATTTGTTTCCATTTAGATTAAGACTGTATGTATTAAACAAGGGCAGAAAGACCGATAGGTCGATAGCCTTTTTTTAGAAATAAAGATATTTACTACTACTATAATTGGCTTTACAATTTATATAAAAGAGGCGAAATTGACATGTTAATACTACTTTTCTCTTCATCCATCGCACAAATAATAAAAAAATGAAAGATGGTGATGAAAACTTTCAAAACCCATACTCGTTCCAATCTTTAAACTTGTAAAATGAATGTAAGAAAAATGTGATTACATGGAAAAATAATTTGAATACAATAATATTAAATGTGACCCTTTCAGACACTGACCATCACATTGGATGTAAAATAAAAACGAAATTTATTACATTGATTATTTCACGTCATTAAATGTTAAAGTTGAAAGTGCAAAATTCAAGGGAGACAAGACTCGTGTTAGACTGCAAACTAAATATTAACTATTTTATCGTTTAACTGCAGGTTGTTATTGAAACGTAAAAATAAATTAAGTTCTATTGAAATATAAACTTCTATTTTTTTAGCAAATCATGTCAGAATCTCGTTAGTTCTCGAAGTTACATTGTCCTTGCTATTAAAAATTTCACTTTGGTATTACTTCTAGTTTGTTCTTGATGGGATTTTTATTTGATCAGTGTCATCAATTCTTAGTTTGGTTTGGAGGTTCAACATTTATCATGGTTGTAATATTCAAAAAGTTTCTAGCTTTCTTTTTCTATTATATTTTTAAATCTGACTATTACTTTTACTTTTAAATAATGTTATGTGTCTGGATTTACTACTTTTTCGGATTACCTTCAAGATTAAACATTTGATTGAATAATGTTTGTACCTAAACGCGACTAACACAATAAGGGCATACTTTCGGAATTAACAATGAACAAACTTTTCCATGCGTGGTACTACGCGGTTTGTCAGAAGTAAGCACTCCCAAGACCGGTTTCGAACCTATTAGTGCTCATCAGCTGGTCGAAGCTGTGGAAGAGCTTAAAATAATCAGTAACAAAACTATTTTCAAAACTTTCATCACATTTGAGTGCTTTCAGAAAAAACAGAGCAATTTGCTTGTTCAACTGATAAGTCACTTTCAAATTGGTAAAAAATGCAGAACAACCTAATATTTTTTCTTACTTCGTGCCATTGTGAGTATTAATTAATTAAACAATCTTTTTAATGCTTTTTTGATATTCATTAACGCTGCATGATCAAAATTCCCGATTCGGTTCAGGTTCTGTTTAAGTGAATTTAGTGCGCGGTTAAATTTTCGTTGCTTTCACCGATGCATAAACTAATTAGGCATTTTACATGCAACCTTCAGAATGGTCCATAAATTAACGTTAATAAACTAGGTGGCCTTAAATACATTGGCGTTGTTTACGCATTTATTTTTCAGCTTTTTATATACCGCAGGAATCTCCAAATAAATGAAAATAAAAAGATAGTTTCCTCCACATAAACTGAATATTTTGCAATATGCCGCATGTTGTTACATAGATTTAATTTGTGTATCACTTTGTTCAATTTTTTGTACGAAAAAACCGTATTCGCCCAATAAAAAATGTACACAACAAAATCGCTTTTCCGTAGGTGGAATGAGTATTATTCATTCACCCCTTTTTGAAAGTTGACGAGCTTTCGAGCAGCCTTCTTGTCTGATGTAATAATAAATCAATGATATAAACTTGGTTTACATTCGACCTATTTTCGTATAATCATTAATCATACCTTGGAAAAGTAGAAATAAAAGCAGATTGTTTTTGTAGATTTTGCCGATTGCTATGGCGAAATAAAGATGAAAAGGAAAATGTATGTGTTTGTGCTTTAGTGGAAAAACTGGCTTTCTTTATCGCAGTTCGGCGTGAAAGGGAGAGACTTATTGTAATTGAGTGTATAAGTTGTTGGGCCATATTATTTGTTCGGTATATGTTATCGAAAGGTTCTTACAAAAAGGTTTCGAAGACCCAAAAGTAATAGCTTTTTGAGGCACTTGTTACTATAAAAAATGTAATATGTGAATTTTGGTGAAAGTTTTCTATTTAAATTGATGATAACTGTAAATATATATTTTAGACAAACTGATGATGGTGGATAAAGACACCGAAACGTATTTGTAACATTTTAAATAATAAACAATAAAATTGACTGAAACCCAGGAATACATTGGAATGAACTATAAAAAATAAAATAAAATGAAACCCATTAAAGGATTTATCGTATGCACACAAAAAATACAATTTTCTGCTGTGAGGATTTTCTCTTAGGAGAAAAAACATGCAACTCTAGTACAGACAAAATAATCTTGAAAATTGGCTTTAGAAATGTTGTATCAAAAAGCAAGATATTGTTACAAGAAGCCATTTGAGACAAATATATTTTACAATATTGAGCCATCGAGGTATAAAAGATGTAAGAGTACAATTATGTTTGCGACGAAACGCCGACCCGTTTTTAACGACAAACTGCTAAATGTTAACTTTCTTAATGTTATTCTTGCATTGATTGTTTTTGCTGTATGTACTATTACAAGTGAATGAAATAAAGATTTGTTCATGAATAATGCGTATAAGTAAATATGCACTAGAAAACTACGTTCTGGGAGTATCGTTTTTCATATTGGTAAAACCAGCATTATATTTTCAGGCATAAACTTGCTATTTAAGTACTACAACGCGCTTTAATCACATGACAAGAATAGTTAACACTCAAAGGAAAGTCCACTTTTGTAAAATCCGGGGGTTTTTCCGCTGAAACTGCATCCCGCCTCGATACATAAATACAGAATTATGATGTGAAGTGCAAACACGCGTTATTGAAATGGAATTTCCGGGATTATTAGACAACTCGATTAAAGGCTCCGTTTGGGTTGCCTCAGGAATATTGGCTTAAATTGGAGATCCAACTGGTGCCCAAACCCAATTGAGGATTCGAAGTTAATTTAGCAAGCGCTGAACATGAGTAAAAAAGTGGCAGTAAAAAATTGAGGAATAAATATAAGATGTTTAGTAGTAGTAAACATCTTTATTTCTAAAAAAGGCTATCGACCTATCGGTCTTTCTGCCCTTGTTTAATACATGTAGTCTTAATCTAAATAAAAAACAAATATGAAAATTCTCTTATTCTAGGTTAACAATAAAAAAACATTGAAATAAAATTCCAATGACAAGAAAAAATTATTTTATTGTCCACTAGTCAGTTGCGTTTGTAAGTGTTCGAGTAGCGTTGATGTAGGGAAACGGAAGCGGGATTGTCTGGTTGGTCTTGTAAGACAAAGGGGATTCAGTATGGTCCAATTGTAGGGGTTGTTTGTCCATTTTGTCTGTAGATGTATGAGTCTTTCCGAGATCTTTGTCATGTTTGTGCGTTCGTATAGTAGTTGGGTGGGGGGGGGTTGTGCAGTGGGTTTTGGGGGTGTCTTATTCGTGTTATTAGTCTTAGTGCAATTTGTTCTGTTGTTTGTGTATAACGTTTTGTCCTTTCTGTTCCGTTGGTCATGAGTATATGTCCAAAGTCTAGCAAGGGTCTACAAATCGCTTTATATATTTTGGTGGCGGTGTTTGTGCTAATTCCTCTGTCTTTATAGGTTAGTGATCGGAAGTGTTTTGTTCTCTTTATTGTTTCTGCCCTGATGTTTCGTATGTGTTTAGTGAATTTAAGTTTGTGGTCAATTGTGATTCCAAGGTATTTTACGTCGTTTTTTGGTTGTGTCGTTTGGCCGTCTGCAGTTATCGTAGGGGAGTCAGCGTTGAGTCTGTGGTTTATGAGCAGAAGTTGGTTTTTGGACGCGTTTGTCAGTCAGTCTCCATTTATAAAACCATGTCATTGTGTTGTTTGTTAGTGTTTGGAGTCTTTGAGCTGCTCTCTCAGTAGTTTTGTCATGTACAATAAGTGCCGTGTCGTCTGCGTATTGTAATATGTATGCCGATCTGTCGATTTGATTTTTGTCTGGTAAGTTGTAATTGTATATGTCATGGCAGTATATATTGTAGAGAAACGGTGAGAGCGGGGATCCTTGAGGGAGCCCTTGTTCAGGGGAAAAAGAAAATGACAGTGTTTTGTCAATTCGTACTTGTAGTTGTCTGTTTTCTAGTAAGTTCTTTATGGTGTGTAGTAGATATGTTGGTGTGTGTAGTCTGTATAGTTTGTATAGTAAGCCTCTATGCCAGACACTATCGAAAGCCTTGTTAATGTCCATAAACAGGCAAGCTGTCTTTCTGTCAGTTAGGTGGGTAGTTTGTATATTGTTGGCCAAAATAAAGAGCCGATGAACAGTCGAGAGATGCTGTTTGAAACCAAATTGGTAGGTAGGTATATATTTTCCAATCACTTTTTCAAGCCGCTGCTTTATTATGTATTCAAAAATTTTGCTTAGTACTGGAAGTAGTGTAATTGGTCTGTAGTTGCTCGGTTGTGTATTGGCCAGTCCATTTTTGGGTATAGGGATTATTAAGCCGTTTTTCCATGTTTCTGGGATTCTGCCATTTGTGATGCAGTTGTTCAATTCAGTTAGGATCAGTTTGTGTGTTTCTTGAGTTAGGCTTTTCAAGACTTTTGCCTTAATTTTATCTTTCCCCGGTGCAGTGTTTTTGGTGTTATAAGATGTTTATTATAGTCAACTTTTGCGTAAGATATGCCGGAAAAGAACTTTCACGTGCCATAATTAATGGTATAACATTAAAAACCCATTTATAAAGGTATTAAATTAAGGAAATTGCATTCAGACATTTTCAGCTAAATTATCTTGATTTGGCTTTAAATGTAAAGATTTTATTAGTGCTACAAATTAATAACATTTTTTAAAATCATTTCTAAGCGCCTTTATCGATTTTTGAAAATTTTGCAAAAACAGAAATTCTGGAAAATAACTCGCGGTTAGTGAATAAGGCAGTGGATATTTGCTAAACTCTGTATTATTAATTTGCAATATAAAACAAATAGTCCTTTATAAAAATAATCATTATTATCTTTTCAGCTGAATTTGTTCTTTTTTGTAACTACCTTATTTTTTGTTTTAAAAAACTCTTGCCATGGTATTTCTAAAGTGAACACAAACACACAAACCAATATAATTCCAACGAAAATAATATATTTAACCGGATAATATTGTTCTTGGTACCGTTATTTAATAAAAACGCGTGTTATTACCTACCAATTCAAAATGTAAGCATTTAATTTTCCCATTTGATAATCGTTTACTCTATTGTGCATTTAAACAATCATATTCGGACGTTTTTTATTGCTTCAAAATGAACTTTTATTGCTCGTAATATTCACTCGGTTGCTGCAAAGTTATTTCGAGCTAAGAAAGTAAACAGAAGAGCAAGTCGCTTATCAAAAACACATATAAAATCTGGGCATTAAACAAATCGGTATATTAAGAATATGGCTGGTTATAAAAAATGTGAATTCTAAATTAAATTTTGGAACGAAATTGTTCGGTAATAATTCAGTTTTTACGTTCATGTTCTGTTTACTTTTCACATTTCGAAACATATGTATTGTGCGTTCACTGAAGCTAAATTTACAGTGACTATCTGAAAGCGTAAATTTCTTTTTTTTTTGAGAGAACACTTCTTAAATCGAAAAAAAGTACCCAAATAGTAATAGGTACTAGATATTTTTACCGACCTCAATTTACTTACATTACATTGCATACCCTTAATAAATACATCTTCTTAGAGTGCCATGCAGATTCCTGAGTAGGCGTTTATCTTTTTTCATGAAATTTTCATTCATTTTTTCACTTTGTAATGTTTGGAAGTCTTTTATGCTCGTCAATTGACCGATATTTCTTAGCCACGACAACTTTTTCCTGTTTATTCCTCTTCATCTCCCCTCAATTTTCCCTTGAAGAATGAGGCGCTGAAAGTGGAAGCGTTCTCCACTCACTATGTCTCCGAAGTAAGCTTTTTCCTTTTCTGAACATTTTAGAAAAGTTTTTGGTCCGAGAGCCGGCTCTTCGGAGAACGGCTTCGTTTCTCAAATGATCGACCCAAGATACCCTCAAACTCTATAACCGCTATGATCGTTCATCAAATGCATCAATCATCATTAATTAGACGCATGTGATAACTTGATAAATATTACATTTTACAAAGATAAACAAACTGCTTCTCCATCGGAGAAGCAAATTTCAACAATATCATATTTTTATTGCAAAGTTTAAAATCTAAGACATTTACAGGTGATCACACTACGTGCTTATAACATCAAACATTATTGCTGCTATAAAGCAAGTTTATAAGCAGATAATTCTACTTGATCGTAAGCAGTTGATATTATTAACTTTCTTTCTGTTTCTCAAGTTCAATATTATGTTTTGTTGCAGGTTAGATACATTAGGTGATTCTACGCTAAAAAGTTCAGGGACCAAAGCTGACCAGTGAACGGGCCCGTTGCGACCTATCCAGTTGTTCAGAATATGGTCATGTAATAATCGGATAACACGTATATTACAAGTTGAAAGCTAATGTTTCCGCAAATAGTCGTATTACGATGCATTTAAATTATTTTCTTAGAAATAGTCTCTCTAATTGCAGTTGTATTTAGCAATGCAGTGTGACGTTCTATTAGGTTTCTCATATAGTTTCTAAACCAATTATGCTGGACATATTTTATGTGCTCACTAAGGCCTCACTGATAAGGCGAAAATTATTTTATATTTAAACCCACAGTAACAAACACAAAGCCAATAATATGGCAACGTATAACGCTGTTCTGAACAGATTTAGCATTTCGTCACTGTGTAAAAAGCTCAGTCACATGCCTTAAAATCTGTGCTTTTATTGCACCTTTTTATATGGATATTGTAGATTAAAATAAAGATTATGTGCTTGTTTTATTCAATTTAACCTTGCCTTGGAGATTTTAATTATTAAAAATAGAGTCTGTTATGTTTTATCAATTTAGATTAAATTAAGTCTTGATCTGTTTGTGCCAAATCGATTCTATGTGAATGGTCGGGATTGAGAGTTAGGCACTTGTTATAGGGAAAATTAATGAAAGATTCGATTCAGTTTATTAGTGGATGTCAAAGTTAGATGCCTCTATGAACTTAAATGGTATTATCTTGCTTGTGGTTTAAAATTATATTTTAAACTTGTTTGAATTTACCTACCTGCAAGTACCGAATTTATCATGGCTGAAATGGTTCTTATTGGCTATATATTGCATAATAAAGAACTGTTAAATGAAAAAACTATATGGGTATGTAAGTGATAAATAATTAAGTAACTTTTTTGTCGGCTTGGAATCATTGAGAATTCTACTTCTTTTCTATAAAAACTATGACAATTCTAAAGAATTTCACCCAATTTGCGAATAAAACAATAAAAATTGGTCAGATCTCTTATTATTTCAGGTACATATACTCAACAGTTAATCATTGTTCCAAGGCTTTTCTTGTATATATATATAGTAGTTTAGATTAAAATAATTTTTGATACCCTGTATAGAAATAGATATACGTAATTATTATTAAGATCTACTTACGCCATATCTAGCAAAATCGTAGTAGACTAGCTCTTTGTGTATATTCTGCATTTTATAACAAATATATTGTTTTTTTTACATGCGTTATGTGTAATTTATTTAGCTGCGATCTACTAACCATCATATTACATATTGAAGTTCAAAAAACATTAACTTTAATACATACTTTTTTACTGGATATTAGACATTTTTTTCCGTAATGAAATTTACGTTTTCGGAATATGCTGACATGCACTTAATGTGTGGACTTGCAGCATGTGATGCCGCAGGAGCGAAAAGGCTTTACGTAGAACGATTTCCAGACCGAAGAGTACCGGATAGAAAAACTTTTAAAATAGTGGGTCGTCGTTTAAGAGAGACGATTAGTAAAAAAATTTCGGTACTTGCATTATCGTACTTTTTCAGTAGGTGAAATAATACCTCCCGTTTGCCAAAGACATTTGTGGAAACAACACAATTGTGGAAACCAAGTGAATCGCAATGCGGTTGCTGAAGAAGAAATTTTAAATGCGCTAGAAGCAGATCCTTCAGTAAGTGTCCGGAAATTAAGTGCCCGGTTTCATTGTCCAAAATATACAGTTTTTAGGTTCGTTAAGGATCAGCAATTGCATCCTTATCGCCTACAAAAGGTTCATGCACTTCTTCCTGAAGACCTTCCACGAAGGATGGAATTTTCAAACTGGCTTTTACGTATGCACAGAACTAATGTAAAATTGGTCGATTCAGTTATGTTTACGGACGAAGCTGGATTTTCTAAGCATAGAGTAATAAACTCCCATAATTTGCATTTATGGGCAGAAGAAAATCCGCGTGTTTTTATTGTAACTCACCATCAACACCAGTTTCAACCCAGTATGGGCTGGAATTATCGAACAAAATTTAATAGGACCATAGTATTGCCTAACAGTTTGCCCGGGGCACTTTATTTGGAATTTCTCCAAAACAACCGTTCTGTTTATCGATATGATTCAAGATTGTCTTTTTTTTTTAGTTTAAGGTTAAAGCTACCCAAATACATTATTTTCGTGACTTCATTGTAAAAGGAAAAATATATTAATTATGATTGTGCTCTACCTAGTCCATCCCTGACAAACCGAAATGCTAAAAATGTCTTCATGGGTCCCTTTTAAGAGCAATGATGTACTGTTCATTGTATAAAAAAATAATTAAATTCCATGAAGTGTCCATTAATTCCATGAAGTCAGGTGGCTCCTTTAGAGTCCTGTATCTCCGTTGGAAATTTTTTTTATAGAAATTAGTTATGTTTTTTTAACGTCCCCTATACAAATCCGAGAGCATGCCCACATATTCCGTGACACTATATATTTTAAATTATCTGTCCCTCCTGTATAACACTCAGTACGTACAGGGTTTTCCGTAAGAACATGATCAGAAGGGTACTGCGATATTCTTTGGATCAAAAGAAGACGATCTGACTTAAGTTTTACTAACAAAAAATATCTGGCTTCTCTGTTATTGATGGTAAACGTTCTTCAAAAAAAGTTCTTTTTTGAAATATCCGGAGAATGGTACCTTCATTTTAATGACACTCGCTGTGAATTTATTCATGTGTAAGACTCATGTTTTGATGAAGCAACCGAGTTCATCCGCTTCGGGCAAGTTAGAATTTCTTGAGTGTCTTGGTACAAAAACTACCAGATCTTTTCAATTGGTAGCTGGAATCAACAGATTTTTTTCAGTTAATGCACTAATCCTCTCTTGACAGTTTGGTCCTCTCTGTAAAATCTTGTAGCATTCATAGTTTATGCGCAAAAAATATTTCTGTTCTCTTGCCAACTGACAATTTTAGACATTCATTAACTTTTTACATTAACAAAACTTGAATTAAGTTTTTTATAATATCGCTGGAAGCGCTTAGATGGATTTTTACGAAACGTTAACGAAACTACGTCAGGGACATATTTTGCTAAAAACTTGCTTCATCTTTTCGTGAGATTTCTGATGCACGCAATTCGGACGAAAACGCATCCAAAACACGATCGGGCCTTAGACTTTGACCATGTCGGTGAGCTAAACTTTCTAAAAAGCTTGACAATTGATTGGTTATAAAAGAACATTATCGCTTACTCCCACATTTACAGTTAATGTCCCAAGTTGTTCAACAGCATGGAAACAGAAATATATTTTTCTACTAAAAATACTAATAAATAACTAAAAAATATCCAACCAAATGTAAAGAAAGAAACATGTAAACATACAAACTGATGATGGTGGATAAAGACACCGAAACGTATTTGTAACATTTTAAATAATAAACAATAAAATTGACTGAAACCCAGGAATACATTGGAATGAACTAAAAATACTAAACTGAAATGCCTCAAGATTTCACAACGAGCACAAAAATGTTCAAAATTGATTAGTGCCTCAACTCAAAAAAAGTCAGTTAATTCCAGATACCAAATAAAAAGTTCTGTTAGTTTTTATACCGAGACACTCAAGAATTTCTCACTTGCCCAACGCGATATTACAAAAAAAATTATTATTTTGAAGAACTTTGACCATTAACAGCAGAGGAGCCGGACATTTTTTTCTTAATAAAAGCTAGGTCAGATCGTCTTCTTTTGATCCAAAGAATATTGCAAAACACTTTTGATCGTGTGCTTACGGGACACTCTGTATAAAAGTTATTATAAAACAGCATTTAATGGGCAATATTTAAAACAATATGTTGGTACATCAGGGATCATCTTTAAACAATTTTCTTTGTTTAATATAAATGTGAATCATTTGTTAATAAAGAGATGTAGGTCATTGGAAATGTTCTACAATGATTAGATTGGAAATATGTCCACATTATATTGAATACGTTACTATCAACATTTTACCTACGAGCTGAAGAAAGTAAGTAACAAAACAATAAATCTTCGTCATAATACTTTTCAACTTTGTTTATTAAACGTATTGCGAATCAAAGTTCAATATTTATCTTTAGGTGCATCGAGTGTCAAAACATTTTCAAGGTTCTATAAAAATACCCCTGTGTTCCGTACTATATTAAAACGATTAACCATTACCTACGTACATGCCACGTCCGAATGTTCATACTTTTACTTCTATCGATTGCTACTCAATTTTTCTGATCGACTGTTCATTTCCGCTATAAACGAGAATATAATGGAAAGTAGCTCGGAAAACCGTTAAGTAAAGTAAATATTTTATACTTACAGGGTTTAAGTGTGTTTCTGTCTATTGCTAAAGCGATTAATGGCTTTGCTAGGATATTAGAAAAGTAAATGTAATTTTCTTCGAGTACGACGAGCATTCAAGAAAATCAGGAATTAGTGGCGGCCAAGTCTGGAAACTCACACGATTTAAAAAAGTTGCTTTAAAAACATTGCTTCTGTAAAATTAAGTTGCCATTATTATAAAGGATTTTTTTACTAGATTATTATAAGGAGTGGATAGGATAGAGAATTGCAGATTTTTCAGGTCAAAATAATTCATTCCAATGTATTCCTGGGTTTCAGTCAATTTTATTGTTTATTATTTAAAATGTTACAAATACGTTTCGGTGTCTTTATCCACCATCATCAGTTTGTCTAAAATATCCATTTTACATTTATTATCAATTCAATTAAAAAAACTTTCACAAAATTAACATATTAAAATTCAAATCACACACATATTAAAAAGTACAATTTGGGACCTTGGTTCTCAGGTGATGAGTCGGGATAAACATGTTCGGGAAAAGACTAGAATCTATTGTTTAGATATCTAAATTTGACTTACATGTTTAGATGTTTCTTCCTTTACATTTGGTTGGATATTGAATTACCTATTTTATTCGATATCGAGCGAGTGCCCGAAAAACCTGTTTATATTTCGCCTTTTCTTTGCATTCTTGGAATTGCTCTGTAATTCTTCAATATCTGCTGTTTAATTTTTATTTACCAGGTCCATTCAATTCATGCATGCGATCATTTAATTAGCGTATGATACACAGAGCTAAGATTGTCTGTATCTGATCTGAAGTTTATTGCATTCTGATGTTTCTTAATTTGTATCATTTCATGGATTCTTCTCTTATTATAGTTGTCCTCATTGATCAATATTTGCGTGTTATCGAAATCAAAATCATGCAACTTTTGTTGTGCATGTTGTGCTAATGCTGTTGCATTTTCGTTAACCTTTCTTAAGCTATACTTATGTTCGTATATTCTTTTCTTTAAATATTGCCCTGTTTGTCCTATGTATGTGTTGTCACAGTCCAAACAGTCAATCTTATATATTACGTTAGGCGTGTCCAACTCATCGCTTCTAGGCTTAAATTTTGTAAAACACTCGTTTGCTAAATTGTTTTTAGTTTTCTCCGCTATAGTAATATTATGCGGTCTCAAAACATTTTTTATTTTTGTGTTGATCTCTGGTATGTGCGGTAATGATACATACTTGATTTCACCCTCTTTTTTCTTTTTTATATTATTTATGTTGTTCCATTTATTTGTATTGTATATTTTGTTAATTCTTTGTTTTATAATTGGTTCGAAGAATTCTTTGGGATAGTTGTTCATTATTAGTACCTTTTTTATTTTTTCAATATTTTTTTGTCTGTATCCACAATGTGCCAATTTTGAATTAAAGTACAGTCAGGAAAATATACAGAACGAGGTCAAAATAATAGAATTCAAGCAGATATACCTTAGTCAAATGTTGAATATTCGGAAATACTTGTTAAAATACAGCCAAATTTAAAACGTATTCCGTGAGTTCCGCAAATTTAATTGAAATTGCGTAAAAAGTTCTTATAGTAGATTTTTTGAGAATGCTAAACAATAGTCTGTTACTTGATTTTTCAATAAATTGTTTTTCATCGAAAGCCGTCAAAAAGATTTGCGAGACTATTTAATTTATCTATGTTATTCCCATATTCTATTGGGAACCTAACTTCAATACTTAATGTAATTTTAAACGGATCCAGATTTTGACTTCAAGAAAAATCGTAATTCTCCGAGCTTCTAATTTCGAAAATCCTTAGGCGGTGTCGTGTTTTGAGTTTTGTTTTTGGGAAATATTTAGTTATAAAGGAAACAATTAAGACGACGTCTACAAAAAGTTAATCCGGAGCTCAGAGCACTGGGAATCAAAAAATATTTTATTTCGTATCAGACCATGTTTAATTAAGGGAGCAAGAAAATATATTGAAGGCACTGACACAAACAACATTTTGCTCAGTTACGTAATTAGTACATTAATTAGTAATTAATAATGTTAAGGACTAATTGCTTGATTAAATAGATTGGAAATATTTCTAAAACGGTTGGAATATGGCATGTGGCATGAGCATGGCAACAGGCATGTGGAGTAGTAGTAGTACTAAACATCTTTATTTCTAAAAAAGGCTATCGAGCTATCGGTCTTTCTGCCCTTGTTTAATACATGTAGTCTTAATCTAAATAAAAAACAAATATGAAAATTCTCTTATTCTAGGTTAATAATCTCATTAAATAAAATTTCCAATTCTAATGACAAGAAAATACTGTTTTATTGTCCAGTAGTCAGTTGCGTTTGTAAGTGTTAGAGTAACGTTGATGTAGGGAAACGGAAGCGGGATTGTCTGGTTGGTCTTGTAAGACAAAGGGGATTCAGTATGGTCCAGTTGTAGGGGTTATTTGTCTATTTTGTCTGTAGATGTATAAGTCTTTCCGAAATCTTTGTCATGTTTGTGAGTTCGTATAGTAGTTGGGTGGAGGGGTTGTGTAGTGGGTTTTGGGGGTGTCTTATTCGTGTTATTAGTCTTAGTGCAATTTGTTCTGTTGTTTGTATATAACGTTTTGTCCTTTCTGTTCCGTTGGTCATGAATATATGTCCATAGTCTAGGTCAGGGTCTACAAATAGCTTTATATATTTTGGTGGCGGTGTTTGTGCTAATTCCTCTGTCTTTGTCGGTTAGTGATCGGAAGTGTTTTGTTCTCTTTATTGTTTCTGCCCTGATGTTTCGTATGTGTTTAGTGCATTTAAGTTTGTGGTCAATTGTGATTCCAAGGTATTTTACGTCGTTTTTTGTTGGTTGTGTCGTTTGGCCGTCTGCATTTATTGTAGGGGAGTCAGCGTTGAGTCTGTGGTTTGTGAGCAGAAGTTGGTTTTTTGACGCGTTTGGTGTTAGTCTCCATTTATAAAACCATGTCATTGTGTTATTTGTTAGTGTTTGGAGTCTTTGAGCTGCTCTCTCAGTAGTTTTGTCATGTGCAATAAGTGCCGTGTCATCTGCTTATTGTAATATGTATGCCGATCTGTCGATTTGATTTTTGTCTGGTAAGTTGTAATTGTATATGTCATGGCAGTATATATTGTAGAGAAACGGTGAGAGCGGGGATCCTTGAGGGAGCCCTTGTTCAGGGGAAAAAGAAAATGACAGTGTTTTGTCAATTCGTACTTGTAGTTGTCTGTTTTCTAGTAAGTTCTTTATGGTGCGTAGTAGATATGTTGGTGTGTGTATGTATAGTTTGTATAGTAAGCCTCTATGCCAGACACTATCAAAGGCTTTGTTAATGTCCATAAACAGACAAGCTGTCTTTCTGTCAGTTAGGTGGGTATGGGGAATATTAAGCCGTTTTTCCATGTTTTTGGAATTTTGTTATTTCTGATGCAGTTGTTCAATTCAGTTAGGATCAGTTTGTGTGTTTCTTGAGTTAGGCTTTTCAGGAGTATTGCCTTTATTTTATCCTTTCCCGGTGCTGTGTTTTTGATATGCGCTAGGGCTTCATCGTACTCTGTGTCTGTGAGCAATTTGTATGTATAGTTTGGTGAGCTGTTGAAATAGTTCAAGTACCAGTCGTTGATCAAGTTCCAGTTGTCATTATCTTAGGTTATCAGAAGTTAGGGTTTGTCGATATGCTGAAGGCCTGTTGATAGTGTCTGGCGAACGCGTCAGCTTTCTCTTTGTCTGTGTACCGTTCTATTCCGTTTTCGTCAATTGTGTCAGTAGTGTTAGCTTTTTTGTATTGCGCTGGTTTATTAATTTTTCGCCAGTATGTTTTGCCTTTGCCTTTTTGTATTTCTTTACATGTTTCGAGCCATTTGTCTTGTCGGTATTGTCCAATCAAGGTTTAATGTTTCTGTTGAGTTGGTTCAGTGTCTTTTTAGGCCGTTATTTTGAGTGTTTGTATATAGTCTGTACAGTTCTCTCTTTTGTTTTATGAGTCTCAGTACGAATGTGGGTAGCTGTATGTTGATAGAAAGCATTTTTTATTTCCGAGCTGAATTTTCCTATGGCTAGTGAAAGTTGTTGTTGTATGGTTTCTATTGAAATGGCATGTGGATTAAACTATGATTATTATTTATTCACTAAATCATTACGAACGATTTAGTATTACTTCCAAAGGAACATCTGGGAAATATTAGCAATATCAACTTGTGCTCTACACAAGTAAACATATTTCGATGTTACTGATAAGAGCCTAGAAAGTACTGGGGGAGATAACGCGACTGTTTATTGCAAAGCAGTTTGCAAGGCCTCCACAATCAGCAGACAAAAAAGAACGATATAACTTAGCAGACAGAAACAAAAAATATATATAATATAAAATATAATTAAACGACCCTTCCAATCCAGGAAAATGTGATCCAAAAACTATATTGGCACGCGATTAATATCAAAATTGAATTAAATTATCAACACGATATCAGGCAATTGATCCCATTGCATTACCTAATTGCTTACCAAAGGTTTGTTTCATGAACGAGTTCGAACACCTTTAATCAATCAGTCAATATAATATTGAATGTATTCGATTACATAACGGCAAATTTCATTTTTAGAAAATTAATTCTGTTAAAATACATTTATTACCCGCTTGTCCACGTGGTGTAATTACTCGAATGAGTCGAGCTCTTAATTAGTTAAACGTAATTAGTCAGGAGCGAAATATGGCCAAGCAAACAAAGGCCAATCAAAATGGAATGCTTGGCTAGACGATTATGCCAGTATGTAGTTTTATATAATGGGAAAATCTAGAATCACTTTCCCTAGGGGCAGGTAAATCGCCTCATGCATAATTAAGTAGACAATTTGGGTAATTGAATTAAACCACTTACCTTGCTGTATTGTCCCAAAACATATTTCAAGATATCAGGTGGTGCCAGAGACAGCAACGGTTCCAAAGCTGATACCAGCAAGCAATTTTGTAGACATAATTTCAGAGCATCATGGCATTTGGTTTTAAGATCTAATGATGAATCCGGGTTTTGGAAAAGCTGTACCAATCTGAAAAGAAAAGTTTTTAAACCACAATGTTAATTATCTTGTATTGTCTGGAAAGTATCTATGTTTACTTTCATATGCGTTTCAAAAGAGTATTAATGTTGGATGAAAACAAACGACAAAAAAACTAAAACAACATAAAATTGTCGGGTTGATTTTCAAAAATTTAAAGAAATTTCAATATTCATTTTGACTGTTGAATTCTGAACAATTGTTCTTAAAACACTATCGCCCTATTATCTCGCCTACACGTAAAAATAGCTGGTTTTTATAAAAGACGCAGTGCAAATAGTTAATAATTCACCTTGGGAAAATGTTAGCGCTTGCCACAGCTGCAGAATGTTCAGGGCTGTGTCTTCCAATTTGTCCTATGGTCCAGGCAGTAACAGTTAAAAGATTTTCGTCAGTTGAATCATTCAACATTCCAGCTAAAACTTGAATTGTGCGACATCCCAGCACTGTCATCGCTAGCTGAGCTGATTGCCCTAAAATGGTTGTAAATAAAAGCACTTTTAAAATTCCGATTAATACAACAACGTAGTATCTTTTCGAATTAATTAATGTTTGAAAAACGTTTCAACAAGTTGGTAAAAAAATGAATATAAATTACAACATTTCATAAACACTTTGTCGAGCTCATTAATTTCGTTATCCATTCGTTTCAACCGGGATATTTATGGTAATAATAATTTCAAGCTTGAAATCTAATAGTTGCCAGACATGAAATCGTTAAGGGAATAAAAGCAATTTTTCAACAACATGAAACTTAGGGTTCTAGGGAATTTTAAATTTGCCTCATTTTTTTAAAATAATTCGAGGCAATCTGAAAGAGAACCAGTAAAGTAATAAAGTTTAGAAACAAAGTTTATTTAGACAGGAATTGGCGGCTTCTAAAGGGAGCTCATAAAACATTCTGGATTTACAATGTAGCTGTAGGTTTGCGAGCACAAAACTCTTCTGCCAACAATTCCAATTATGCAGAATTTTCTTAAATAATTGAAACAGAGTTTGAAACTTCAGTAAATACCAATTATTTAATTTCATTGTTAAAATCAGCATCGAATTTTGTTCCTTAAAGTGTCTAAGTTAGATGTGAGCTTAAAAAAATACCGTTATAAGTAGGTGATTATTTTTAAATTAATTCACTAATCATGATTAGTAATGACATTACAGTCATTATAGTTATATATACATTACAGTTATAGACATGTAATGATCATTACAGTTATTTTCAAAAAAAGTCTTGAAATATTACCTGCAATGAAGCCCAAAGCACTGATGCACGGAATTCGTGCATCGTTTACTGGGTCGGGTTGTTTAACAGGATATTGAAATAGCACCTCCAACAGAGATCCTAAAACAGATTGAAATAACAAACATAAATTAGTTTAATCAGTCATTGAAATAGTTTGATCTAATTTAAATTTTTGGTATCTATATATCTAATATTATAATAAATTGTTATTATAATAACAAATTCTTTAAAAAATGGAAATCCTTTTGATTTAAGAGAAGTAAATAATTAATTGAATTGAACTTTTGGATTTTGAACTCATTATGTTGAAACCAAAGACAATAAGGAAAGATAGAGTTAAAAATCATAGATAGAGCTAAAAAATAAAAGAATCAAAAAAAGTACGAAAAACCCGTGCAACTACCTATAATATACATATTTCATCATATTATATAAGAAGTTACTTCTCTAAAATAGAAAACATCTAGAATAAATGTTCATGGTAAATCATTGCTATTTTAACAGGTTATTATCGTACATTTTTTTATGCTAAACCTATAATTTTCGGTTTAAGGGGCCAGATTTACAAAGAAAATATTTCGCAGTGCATTTCTGAACATTAAAAATGTTCCTATGGTCTTTCTTAGACTATCCAGAAGACAAATGTCCTCTTGCAAATGTTATTACGGTGACTTTTTTAATTCATAAAAAATTCAAAACCCTGTTTTTCTGTTTTCGCTTTCATATATTTTAAAAATAATATTAATTAGATTTTTTGTTTAAAATAAATTAAATAAAATTTTCTTCTTCTAAATATCACGTCTCATTTCAGATGATTTCATAAATTTCAATTAAGTCAATAGACTTTTACCTTTGTGTGTTTTTATAACGATTTTAATGGATTTATTTACTTAACTGATAAATTAACTAATAAACCATGATGCCAGAAAAGATCGAAGCACTAAACCAGTAATTAAATTAAAAAACATATAATTAAATTAAGTGTGTGTCATACACTCACAAATTATGACAAAATATGTTTAATAGCACTTTTCATAGTTTTGTCCTGCTACACTTACCAATTCCTCCCGTGTTAGCAACAAGCTGAGTCAACTCTAGTGATTGCTTAGCAATATCTCGAATGAGGCAAGCAGCATTTCGTCTTATAGCCGGACAAGCATGTGAAAGATGTTGGGACACTGTTGGGAATATTTCCGCTTCTACCACAACCTCGGCTAACTCTGGGGAATGCTTAGCGATCGCACCTGAAAAATTGTTAACGCCGTTGTAAAGTAAAAAGTACATGTCAGCTCCAGAAGGGAAACTTCAAAATACAAAAAGCTTACTCAAAGCTGCTAAGCATTGTCTTTTGAGCTTTTCGTCGCTGTTTTGCAAATTTTTCGCTAAATAAGGTACAATGCCCGCATCAACAACACATACTGCTAAATCCTCGCAATGCTTAGCTATGTCAGTTACAGCGCTGGAAGCTATTTGCTTAAGGCTCAGCTCAGGTTCCTGGAGAGCCAGCATCAAAAGTGGAAGAACACCAGCATTAACGCATTCTTGGGCTAATTTCTGACTATGTCGCGCGATATAACCCATGCCCCAAGCAGCCGACTCTTTGACCTTAGAAAGAAAAATACAAATTTAACTTTAAAAAAATTATAGTTTCTTTAAGTAATTATACGCACTGCTGGTTCAAAGTCTTCAAGGCAGTAAACCAATGTCTGAAGTCCCCCATTTTTAACAACCGACTGGGCTGTTTTTTCATTGTGTTTGCAAATTGATCTCAGAACGAACAAAACTGCGGTTTTCTGATACTTCTGAAAACATTAAAAAATTTCCTTTAATCTTCAGAACTGCTTTAGTTTCAAAAAGTCAATGTCATCTACTTTTTTTAAATTGAGTGGCCTGCCCATATAAAATCGATTTTGTTACATGAATTAATTTTTATTAGCTCTATTAAAGAGTATATGAACTGCATATTGTTTAAAGAGAACATAAATGAAGCCTTCTCGCTTATCTCAAGTTGAAAACAACAAACAAATCCGACAGGGAGACAATTTTAAAGCCAATTAGTACAAACATATCTTCATATCAGCGTACGCACCAACTGAAGAACATGATGAAGACGACAAGGATGCTTTCTACGATGAGTTGGAAGGAGTAATTACAACCGTACCAAAACAACACCGACTTGTACTATGTGGTGACTTCAACGCTAAGATTGATAAGGAGGGTTTCCTGAAACCGCATGTTGGCAATCACATTCTTCATGACATATCAAATGATAATGGGTTGAGACTGGGCGGCTTGGCAGCAGCTAGTAATGATGGTAAAGTTTACCATGTTTGATCATAAGAATATACATAAACAAACATGGGTGTCAAATAACGGAATTACAAGGAACCAGATGGATCGCACTTTGATTAATGCTAGATACGGAAACAATATCGTGACGTAAGACGTCTTAGAGGATTGGATGGAGACACTGACCATTTCCTGGTGCGTGCTAAAGTTACGGAGCGAATATCGAGAAGAACAAGAAAAGAAAAGACCACTTCAATAATAAGATGGGATATTGGAAAACTACCGGAACCGATCCATAAACAAGCATATCAGGACCAAATAAGCAATCGACTGGGAACAATTGAACAAGGAGAGGAAGTGGAATACTCTTGGACACATATCAAGGATGCTGTGAAAAGCGCAGCAAATGTCACGCTAGGAATAAAACCAAAGGTTAAACGAAAGAATGGATTGATGAGGAGTGCAAGAGAGTACTGAAACTTCGCAATCAAGCAAGAAACGTAATGCTGCAAGATCTGACAGAACCCAACAGAGAACGGTATAGAGACTGAAGAACTGAAACAAAAAAAGCACTGAGAAGGAAAAAGAAAAATCATGAGCTACAGAAACTGCAAGAACTGTAACAAGGCCTAGATAACTGTCCAAGAAAATTTTATCAAGAATTGTCAAACATTAAAAAAGTATTCCAGCCTAGAGGGGAAACAATGATCAGGAAGGAAGACGACAACTTAACAAGCGACAAAAATTATTTGATTAGAGAATGGAAACAATATTTCGACGCTCTTCAAACATTAACAACGACAAAGATCATAGCGCGTCAATATACCAGTCGGCAGAACCGCACATAGAAGATCCCTGATACGAGGAGGTGATAAAAGCTATAAACAAGCTTAAAAACAATAAAGCCCCCGGAAATGATATGATTCCTTCGGAATGTATAAAAATGGGGGGAAGCCATTGCACAGACACCTGCACAGGCTCATCTTATTAATGTGGAAAGAGGAAACAATACCAAATGAATGGAAGGAGAATATAATCGTCCCTATACACAAGAAATGAGATAAAAGAAGTGCAGCAATTACAGAGGAATCTCCCTCATTAGCACTGCATATAAAGTTCTAGCCAACATAGTCCTGGAGCGCCTAAAACCAATTACAGAAGAAAGTATTGGAGACTATCCGTGCGGCTTCCGAGGAAGAAATTTTTGCCATGAGACAATTGCTGGAAAAATTCTGGGAGTTTAACCGGGACGTACACCATCTCTTTATAGACTTCAGACAAGCATACGACAGCGTAATAATGCGTGTTAAACTTTGGGATGCAATGGCAGAAATAGGAATTACTAAGAAACTTATAAATATTACCAGGATGTGTATAAACGGTTCCCGAAGCAGAATACGAATCGGAGATATACTTACCGACCCAAAATTATTACTTGCTCTCGCCGATGATATTGACGTGGTGAGTACCACGGTACTGACTCTGAGAGACCTATTTTCGAGGGTAGAAACGAAAGCTTAGCAAATTGGGCTCAGAATAAACGACGATAAAACCAAGTATATGCACGCCAACAGAATAGGACGTAGAGATAGAGTGTGCCGAAATGACACTATGGGGGAATACACTTTCGAGAGTGTCGCCACTTTTATGTATTTAGCAGGCACAATTACTCAAGATAACAATCTGACAGAAGAAATTGAAGTCCTAATTCAAAGTGGAAATAAATGTCTCACCATCGAAAGATATCTCGCGAAGAATAAAAATCACAGTTTATAAAACCATTATACGGCCGACTGCTATGTATGATAGCGAAACCTGGACCCTGACCACAGACATCGAACGGAAATTTGAGATTTTTTGAAAGAAAGGTTCTGCGCAAGATTTTTGGACCATTGCGAAGTCCAGTGACACAGCAATACCGAGTAAAAGCCAATCAGGAAATATCAGAATTATACAAAGTTCCAGATATTGTGAAGGCAAGGAGGCTGCAATGGGCGGGTCATGTGCAAAGGCAGCCTGACATACGGATAATAAAATTGGCTTGGGGCGGAACACCAATAGGGCGAAACCTTAGGGTCGCCCCCGAATGAGGTGGCGTGACAACATCAAAGCGGAACTAAGGACCATGGGGATAGAATACGACCCAGCATGGATGAAAGATCGACAACAATGGAGGCAATAGTACAGTCGGCCAAGACACACCCCGGGTTGTAGAGCCATGGAGTAAAGTAAAGTAAAAAAAAACAACAGGGATGTTTATAAATTGCGTGAAACATTTTTTTAAATTGTAACTTTCTTAAATTATGCATTATATTATATATTAAGATTATATAGATAAATTAGTTTCATTCATAGTTGTCCTTTACTTAGTTATGTTGCTAGTTTTTCGATATATTTTGAAGAATGTAACGAAGAAGCAACTATACTTTAGACCATTTCCAATTGAAAGTATAGAGAAGAAAAAAAGATGCACGTGAAATTCTCAAAACAACCGAGTTAGCTGCAAAATTGGAAACATGAAATTTGAATTTCCTTCTAGGACTATCTATTAATGAGCAAAAAAACTTTTTACAGAAAATTAAAAATGTCTTGGAAGCAAAAAAAGGAAACAAGTGCACTTGAATCCTATTGCATACAAGCACAGGTCAGTTTTATTTGTTTGTTGTAAAAATGTTTCATTAATCAAAAAGAAAGGCCGGATTTTATAAAAATACTACTGCTTTTGAATTGTTGCCTTTGAAGCATAAAATAGAAAAACAGTCCACAACAAAAAAAACCTCCAAGATTTTAATGAAGAATATGTTTCAGTAGTAGTAGTAGTAGTAAACATCTTTATTTCTCAGAAAAGGCTATCGACCTATCGGTCTTTCTGCCCTGGGTTGATTACAAAGTTTTATATGGAAACTTAATAACTAATAACTAATATAATTAACAAACATGGACATAATTTATGTCTGGAGATGCTCCAATAGGGTTGAGGTTGGGAAGAGAAAACCCGTTTGTCTGGTCGGTCTTATTAAACAGAGGGGGTCCAGGAAGGTCAGATTGTGAGGGTTGTGTTTCCATCTTGATTGCAAGACAAGTGGTCTTTCCGAGATCCTTGTCAAGTTTGTGCGTTCGTAGAGTAGTCGAGTAGTCTGTTTGGTGGATTGTGTAATATGTTTGCTGCGTGTCGGATGTAAATGCCGTTTAGTTTTGTCAGTAGCGTAGGCGAATAAAATATGAGCGTAGTCTATTAGAGGTCTGCAGATCGCTTTATATATGATAGTTGCTGTATTGGTGCTGATACCCTTGTTTTTGTAAGTAAGTGTGCGGAAGTGTTTTGCTCTCTTGGTTAGATCTGTTCTGATGTTTTGTACGTGTTTTGTGAATTTTAGTTTATTGTCCATTGTTGTTCCTAGGTATTTCACATTGTCGGTGGGTTTGATTATTTGACCGTCCGTGGTGATGTTTGGAGAGTCTGGTTTAATTCGGTGGTTTGAGAGGAGCAGCCGGTTTTTTGATGCAGTTGGTGTGAGTCTCCATTTGTAGAACCATGCTTTTATTGTGTCTGGTAGTGTCTGGAGTTTGTCCACTGCTCTGGCGGTCGTTCTGTCATGCGCGATAAGGATAGTGTCGTCAGAGTATTGCCACAGATAAGCGTTTTGGTCTATACCTTCTTTGTCTTGTCGGTTGTGGTTGTTTATGTCATAGCAATATATGTCGTAAAGCAGGGGTGAGAGTGGTGAACCCTGAGGTAAGCCTTGCTCAGGTGAAAAGGGGATAGAGTAGTCGTCGTTGATTCGTACCTCCAATTGTCTGTCTTCGAGTAGTTGTTTAATAATATGTATTAAGTAGTTTGGAGTGCCAAGTTTGTGTAGTTTGTATAGTAAGCCCTCGATCCAAACACTGTCAAAGGCCTTATTTATGTCTAAAAACAGGCTGGCATTTTTTCCTCCGGTCAAGTGTGTGGTTTGTATGTTATTAGTAAGAAAAAAAAGTGGATGTATAGTTGAGTTTTTAGTCTTGAAGCCAAACTGGTATTTTGGAATATGATGTCCTATTAAATTATGTAATCTGTTTTTTATTATGTGTGCAAACAGTTTGTATTCGTAACAATATGTTTCAAATTCCGGCAAATTATTATTTTTTACTACTTCCTTGATATTTGTTCTGCCTTATTTTAGTTTCATAATAGTCTTAAATTATATCAATAAGGAACAAATGAGTTTTTGACTATTTCAGTTGGAAGCAAAATTGGACTAAAAAAAATGGCTGATGCTTTTGGTTTTGTAGTTATATAGTTATTAGGAATTTGTTAACCTACGCTAAACTATAAAAATTAATTGTCATTTTTTCACCCAGATTAGATAAGATTTAGATTTGAAACACGACTTTCTCCAGTTCTTAAACTTATCATTTGCATCCTTTTGCTGCTACCTTTTCAATTAATATATTTGAATCAAATTCATATAATGTACATAAAATTGTCTATAAAATCTCTAAAAAAGATGACAAATACAGAAAGAAGACTTTGTGAGTGCTGAAGAAAATATTTTGAAATGATAAAAAAGTAAATTTAAGCGAGATGATATCTGAAAAAATTGCTTACATTGCCGGTTCCCACATTGTGCAATAATATGCTCAATATACCAACATCAAGCAACTCTTCAGCTATAGCGGGATCATTATGAACAAGTCTTCCAAGCGCTATTGAGGCACACTGCTTTATTTGAGGACAAACATCCGTAACTAATGGTTTGAGCAGATCTAAAATGCAACTTTTTGAAAAAGACAAACTTTGAATTGAATTTTTGCTTTTTTTGAATTAATTTACGGAATTTTTCATTTACCTAAAACATGAGCTCCTTTCATTAGGTCAACATTTTGCGGTCGAGTGGCTAAATCGCTTATGGTTTGAGCGAATGCTAGTCTAGATTTTTGATAATTCTCAAAAACTTGTAAAATAGAACGACTGGTCATTTTGGGTTTTGTAAGATGTCATAAAGACAGTTGTCATAAATACAGAGGATCAGTGTAAATACTATACAGATGCTTCAGATGCAAGAGGCCAAAATTTAATGAATAAATGATCGTAAAAAGATATTGATGTGCTTTTATCATTTTTTATTTTCTTTCAAAAGAGCAAAATTAAAAGTGAAGCCTTTACGTACTTTATCCAAAATTTATCACTTATTTTTTCGGTTTACAATTGCATGGCTCCCTTAAAATTGTCTTTCTTCTTTTTCAATATTATAAAACCATTGCCCATCGATCTTTTTTTTCCAAAATACTTCAATTTCTCCCTTCTCACGTTTCAATCTTTTCTTACTTTCACTTCATTCTTCATAATTTACAAATTATCTTTTTTTCTAGCTTCTCCATCTTGGATTGCTTCTTGCGCTGCTTCTTCTTCATTATCGAAACTGTTATCAGAATCAATCGATAATTCTCCAAGACTTTCTGGTACATATTCAGGATCATTTACCACCTCACCTTCAATGTCGCTATTTTGTTGCTTTTCTTCGTTCTGTAATCCTGTGCTATAATGCTTTCCTCAATTTGGTCTGAAGAACAAAGGGTGATGTTTTTTATTCCGAAGATAGTATTATCATTTTCTTCTTTTAGATGACATTTAGGTAGAAAAATATTGTCATTTTCAAATCACTTTCAGGCAAGATAATATCATGAGAATTTACAATAACGGGTACTTCTGGTATATCAAAAAATTATCACATTTTCTATACCGGCATCATTGGACATTTTTTGCCCCGTTTTGCTACTAGCTTTTCAATTAAGATGTTTGAATCTAATTCAGATAATGTATACAGGGTATACAATAATTATTGATTGAACTTTGGCCACCCCGTTTTTAACCACATTAACGTCTATGTTATTTTAAGATAATATCAATTGATACAGGGTGTCTCAAATTCAAGTGGCAGACCAAACATACATTTTTGTAAATGGAATGCCGAAACTCTAACCAGTTGAACTCAAAAACAGTTGAAAATTAATATAGAAGATCCAAATCGAATAGACCTAGAATTTTGCGCATAGTTCTCATATGCAACTGTTGTTTGCACAAATTCTTTTTACCGCTCTATAATATGGCAAATGCATATATGTTGCAATGCATGCAATTATGTGGTAAACGTTATGTATGTATTTATATGTTTACTTATACAGGGCGGTTCAAAATTGATGTCATTACTCTGAAAAGGTCGGTGGGAGCTTCCAGCCGGCCCCCAGTCCAGCTCCTATTATTGATAAGAGTGATCAAATTCAAAGGTTTCAAATTATCCACTTAAATTAACGACTCAGTAAATTGAATATAAACGAACTGAGATTTTTTAGCACTTTTTAGCAAATTAAAATTGAATTTGTTTTAATTTTGGTCTATGCTCATTCGTTAGATCTCTCTTCCTCTTTCACTCTCCCTCTCTCTCCTCTATGTGATTTAAGAAACCTACAGAAGTTAGGCAACCAGCGACAAGGTGAAACAAGACCATAGAGATGTTGTGATCGTATGTAACCTTTCTAATCTAATCTTTTCTAACTAATCTTTTCGTTTTTGTTTTTTTATAGAAAAAACTATTAATTGCAATTAATATAGTTTGTACTGTATATTTATTATTCCTCGAACCACAATGGTGCTAAACATAACAGCGACTTGGCTAAGCAGAAGGATTTGTCTGTTACGTTCGGCAATTAAGGTATTTATTACAATATTAAGATCATGGCTTAATATGTACTTTTGTATCTACATTATATTTATTAGGCTTTCAGCTCAAATGCGAGTTCGGTGATTCCGAAAAATACAAAAGAGGCATTTATATCTGCCCATAAGCAAACAGAAAATGGTGTTGTTTATGATAAGAAACCAATGCAAATCACGCTAGTGGCAGGTAAGACGAAGTAGTTACAACTTTGGATTGTTTCTGCTGAAACTGAGTCTTTATTTAACTGCACTTGAGATAATGCTTTAAAAATCTATAAAATTGCAAATACCTACATTTGAAATTTAAAATTTTTGATGGTCTAAATCAAGGTTTCTAGGCATTGGTCGCGACACCAAATGGGAAGATTTTAATGTAAAACATTTAGATACACGAATTTACAGTTTTGCAATTTTTTTTTAAATATTTGTGGATTTTTTTAAATAGATTTATGCATATGTGTATGGATATTGTTACCTAATCAGTACATTACCACAAAATCTATATACAATGTGTATCTGAGTAAATAGATGGTAAAAATGAAATAGGTTTTTTTTAGAAACTTGGCTCAGAATTCCGCTGTTTAATTTTTTCCCATCTATTCAGATACACCTCGAATATCTTCCTTTATATTTATAAGGGACCGCCAACCAAGGACCCAGACCGAAACGAAATAACTGTTTCGTTCCGGTTTCGGTTCAAGACAAATTTAAAATTTCGGTTCCGTTCCGGTTCCGGTTTAGAAAATAATTTGCAATTCGATTCCGTTCCGGTTCCGTTTTTTTTTCGGTTCCAAAATCTATATAAATAGCAACAAACGAGGACAAAGATAAAGGCTACTTTAATTAGGAATCTCACGACCTTTTTCCTTGCTTGTTGTATTATACAAGATAAAAGATGAGCAAACGATCCACTGCATCATACGGTACTTCGGCTGGTTGTATGGTAGGGGGTAGGAGAACTAGCAACCCCAGACAATATTAGATACAAAAATTAATTTAATCGGTGTATTTTTGGAAAGTAATTTGTTAATCAATTTTCTGGCTTTAGCGCGTTCTTCTTTCACTCTTATTTCCGTTTAAAGATTGTTCTTCCTGGTTCATGTCTTCACACTCTTCACCATCTTTTGAGGAGTTGCTTTTGTCCAAAATTCCAATTTCAAATGTTTCGTTGTTGGTGATCCAAGAACTAAAATAATTCAACTTAAAAAAGAATTTAAAAAATAGTGTATAAACGTACGGTGTTTGTTCTTTACGATTGAAAAGTCGGTTGGTCCTCACAAATAATTGTTCCTCTAAAATGTTTTCTTTAATATTTGACCTCGAAGGCGAAGTCAAATTTTGAGTCCTGCGAATAACCTCTCAAAACTAACTTGAGTTGCCGGTACGCTTAACAATACTTGAGCAAGCATGTATAACTCGGGATTAAGCCCATTCTTTTTCTTCCAGAAATCAAAAATCGTTTCACTTTTCGGTAAGCGTATGCGGCTTTGTTCCACTTGATAGGAATTTAAAATATTTTCAATTTTGTTAAGGGCTACAAATGAATGTTGTGAAGAAAATTCGTGCTGATTAATTCCTTTTAAAAATTTTTGCTCTGAATCTTTATGTCTCTAAAAGGCTTCCGTTTCATCGCTTGATGAAGAACTAGATGATTCCGTTTCCATATCGTGTTGGTCAGGGTCAGATTTAGAATTAGAAGAATTGCACTCTTTTGAGAACATCAGTCTAGTCCATAACGACTTTAAATGTGCTTTTGCTTTTTCTACTTGATTTTCGTCTAAAACTACCTTAAACCAAAAAATTGTTATTTTATGATTTATACAAGATCTTGTCATGTGGGACAACAAGCCGCAAAGAATAGCGCTTATATTTTCTCCTATTGACGGCGTCGCGGCGCCGACTATTAAAACGATTGTAAGAACTAACTAAGAAGTGCCGACCCTTTGTCGACACATTAACAGTGACACTGCGGCTCACCAGAACATAGAAACGTATTTTTATATTCATTTGCAGGAGGGTAAATTATTATTTTCATTTGCTTGTAAAATTTACAGTAATTTTCAAACGTTACAAGCAGAACCGAATAAAAACCGAAATAAAATATTGCGGTTCCGGTTCAGCACCTAACAATGTCTTAATATAAAATATTGGGTCTGTTTTGGTTCCGGTCCAAAAAAAGAATCGGTTCCGTTCCGGTTTTGGTTCATATCGGTTCCGGTCTGGGTCCCTGCCGCCAACAAATCATAATCATTAAAGGGGTCGTAAATATAAAAAGTTTAAGAAACTGACAGTTCTTTTACCTATTTTGAATTTTTGAAAATATCTAATATGCCATGACTTTCTCAAATTTCGAATCTGATTTAAACTCTCACCTCACAACGTTTCCCCATTTAACCGACTGTCCATCTCTTAATTTAGAACTACGCTCGTTAATAATAAGTAGGTGTTTGCGCTTGCTTTCAACACATTTCCTAAACATTAATTAATACCTAATAATTTTCCCATCTGGCCTTTTTGTCCGAATGTTTGGTATTTAAAAACGTACTTCTTTACTTGTTTGGAGCAAAACCTAAGTGGATATTTGTTAATTGCATCCTATTCTTGTTCTGAATGAATGTTCAGTACTACCTCAAATGCTTTCACTATAGCTCTAGCACTTGTATATTTTCTTTATTAGGGATTTATAAAAAAAAATTATTCATTAAGTAAACATGCCTGCTTATTCCTCTGCTTCATTGTAAAGTCAATGGCATTTTATACAGTAACTATAAAATAATACTTCCATTTCCAATAAAAGATGAAGGTTTAATGGATAAATTTGTTGCCCTGTGAGCCTTGAAAAATCGAAAGAATGTTGAATCTCTAACATTACTTTAACCGGCTCTTTTAAAATCAGTACAGAAATAATCAAGTGCTTACTCAGTAACATAGGAAACTGAGTAATTTTGATCCATTTATTTCCAATGGCCTTTTATTATTTGTGTTTTGTTGTTGATGTTTCTTATTTCATTCAAGGAAAACAGTACTCATGGTGTTTGTGTGGTCGCAGCCATAATCAACCATTTTGTGACGGAACCCACAGAATGCAAGAATTGAGAATTACTCAAAAGTAAGTACATTAGCCTATTGTCTTTTTATCTAAGAATAAGATTTCTGTTCAAATGGTCATTATCAACCAGTGCTATCTGTATTTTAGAACGTAAAATATTTTACAATTACTACAAACCTGACACGTTATAAAATGTTGTTTAAATACAGTTTTGCATTTACTTTGTAGCTGCATAAAGCCACTGGGAATGTATTTGATTAGTTTTATTATTAACTTCGAACAGATTCATCAGCGGTTCAGTTATCACTCGGATTGATCATTATCTCTAATCTATGGTAGATACAGGACTATTTCAGTAAACCCACATTCATTTTTTACCTTATGATTAATATTGTATTGTGCTTCAATTCCACCATCTGCAGCTGCTCTAATATTAAATCGTTTTAGTTACATTTTCAACGGTATTTTCTGCTTGTCTTCTAGTATGGAATAAATATTATGATATCTTGACATTTCCATATATCCAACGAAACTTAAACCAATAACTATATCGAAAAAGGTTGAAAATATTCAATCAATTTTCATGATTTGTTTCAAGACTTCACTAGTTAAGTTTAATAGAAATTCCTAACTTAATTTAGAAACGAAAATAGATCGAAATTGTTTGAAACAGTTTGTTTGGTAAACCGTTAAAATATCTCATTACTCAGAAGAAATATTTTGATCGGTCATAGCGAGAAATAATAATTAGGACTTTTTCATAGAAATTCTGGGTTCTTAAAAGCTTAAATTTCGAAAAGGATTAAAAATATCTGAATAATTATTAGAGCCTTTTCGATACAAAGCCCCGCGACTGCTAATCAAAATTGTTAAGATGCGCCCTTTAAGAATTCCTTCAGCATCTCATTTTTGTCCTCAATCCTTTAATTTCGCATGGTCTTAGCACGGCGAAAACCCGTTCGATTGGAAATAACTGGATATTAAAACGATTCATTCATCCTCTTTGATATCGGATGTTTCCAAAAATGGGTCGAAATTTTTTTATAATCGGGAATCGACTGGAAACTGCACCTTGTTTTCTGTCTACTTAGGGTATATTTTAATTTAAACGTTCAAATTGTAATTGCTGAATGTCTTAAGAGGTATTTAGTTTGTGAATTATTCTTGATTTTAGGCCTATTAGGTTTTCTGTTGAAGAAACAAAGACATACTGGTTGTGCAACTGTAAACAAACGCGTTCTAGGCCTTTCTGTGATGGTACACATAAAACGGCCGCTGTGCAAGAGAAACCGTCTATTATCAGACAGTGAAATCAAACTAATTTCGAATAGGGAATTGTAACAACAAACTGTTACCAATTTTGTGAATGTGTTCGTATAATAGTCGATTGTCAAAGTCGCAAACATCTACGCTAGTAGGAATTTAATGTGTATAAACTACTGCATTTTTAATAAAAGATGAAGTGTTAACTGTTTATTTGTCGGGGTACATCGGGATGATTGATAAACGGATTTTTCTTGCTAAAAAATAGCACTTAGCAGTATCGTTTTTATTGGGAATATTTTCTGCAACAATAAAATTAATCTTATCTGCATAATATACAATCATAGTATTCAAGTAATCACATTTGCTACTAAATTTTTAATAATGCTACGTGTTTCTACTCGATCCTACGTCTTCTTTTATCCGTTCCTTTTTTGGCTCTGGGTTATTGACCTCATGGTCTAATCTTTCTTTTGCCCTCACTATTTTTGATTGTATATATAGAGACGTATTGGTATTTGCTTTAAAGAGACTATCAAACCTAAAAAAATAGTAAAGTTCTTGTAATAAATTAATTGTTTCAATTAAATACTATTCAATTGTGCTTTGATGTTCTTCAGGAATATTTTATTCAATGTGAGAGTTCGCTGAGAATATAAACTTGCTTTTTAACATGATTTCAGTTCAACGAAGCATACAAAGCTGTTCTGAAAGTAACTAATTGAACTGAACTGAAAGGTGATTCGTTATGCAACCAACTCACTTTTCATCAATCTCCTCTTTCGATAGCTTAGAAATATTCAAAATTTGCTTGGCTTCGTCTAGCGTAAGTCCCAGTTTTTGGTTTGCAACCCTTTCAGTTCGCGTTTTCGCATTGCCTAACCTCTGTGCCGCTTGTTGAGAGGCTTCGATTTCTTGTTTTAACGCTCTGGCGAAAGCCCTACCAACTACTTGGGTTCCTGCTATTATTAATTGAGCTATGTATTTGGCCATTTTAAATTGTACTTTAATATAAAATATTTTTTCGATTTTTGAGCCCTACATAACCTGAAAACGTCAGTCCATGATTTTCTGATTCTTCTCTTTGATACCTAATCTGAGACATTGCGACGGCGTTGCCATTGCACGTAAATTTGTCCTGTACGTGCTGTGGTATGTTTGTTTCATTTTAATTTCATATGAGAAAGTGAGAAAACGATAGAGAATTTTGTAATGAATGCGGGCATTGTCACCTGGCAACAAACGTAATAATTGTCATTGACAACAATAGTCATCTGTGATAATTATAAACTCTCGAAGTTACAGAAAACAGAGAAATTTGTGGTCAGTGTGATTTACTCTGTGAATAGTGTTTCCGGTGAATTGGGCAGCCGGCGAACTGCATTAAGGGCACAAATCTCAAGATTGCGATCGACTGAATTAACCTAAATCTTGGCTCCCTAAATCGCGAGTTTAGGCCTCCAATATGCCTCAAACAGTAGAACAGACCCCAGGGTCTCAGCGGCTGACCAATGATGATTTTCGCAAACTTCTTATGACCCCACGATCAACCCCTGCAAATGCCCCGGCTGCTCCAGGCTCCATCAAAGAGGCAATGCAGAACAGTGCTAGCATGCCACCCCCGAAAATTGAAGACAAAAATGAAGCTAGAAAGAAACGAAAAGTTTCTATGCTAAATTAAAGAAACAGGTAACTTACCAGGAGTGTCCAAATTTTATTTTCGTAAATTAAGATTTCTTAATTTTACTCAACATATCGACATTTTCAATTCATTACAATAATGTATCCTATTAAATCTAAAAGGTTTGTCATAACATCCAGAAACACAGGTTTCTGAGCAAACCTCACTGAATTTAAAATACAAAAATAATGAAACAGTATAAACTGTTAGAACACTGTTGTCGCGCTTCTAATAGGAAAAACTGATAATGTGTTATCCACGAGGACTTCAAGTTGTGAGAAAATGTAGTGGGTTTTTCTTCAACTTTGACATAAACCGCTAAAAAAATATATTAATAGTAATAAGTAATAATAATATTTACTCTGAGACTAACACCAAACGCGTCAAAAAACCAACTTCTGCTCACAAACCACAGACTCAACGCTGACTCCCCTACGATAACTGCAGACGGTCAAACGACACAACCAAAAAACGACGTAAAATACCTTGGAATCACAATTGACCACAAACTTAAATTCACTAAACACATACGAAACATCAGGGCAGAAACAATAAAGAGAACAAAACACTTCCGATCACTAACCTACAAAGACAGAGGAATTAGCACAAACACCGCCACCAAAATATATAAAGCGATTTGTAGACCCTTGCTAGAGTTTGGACATATACTCATGACCAACGGAACAGAAAGGACAAAACGTTATACACAAACAACAGAACAAATTGCACTAAGACTAATAACACGAATAAGACGCCCCCAAAATCCACAATAAAATAATTTTTTTTGCCACTGAAATTTTATTTACTTAATAATATTGTTAACCTAGAATAAGAGAATTTTCATATTTGTTTTTATTTAGATTAAGACTACATGTATTAAACAAGGGCAGAAAGACCGATAGGTCGATAGCCTTTTTTAGAAATAAAGATGTTTACTACTACTATTTACTCTGATATACTCATATGTATATAAAATTAAACAATAACAGAGTTATTTTACGTCACATTTATAATACATTATTTTTATCACAGCTAAAGGCAAAAGAAACTCAAATTCAAGAGAAAATTCATCAAAAATATGACAATTTAAAAAAATAATAAAGATGAAAGTGCTTGTGTCCGATAAAACTACCCGTCTTAACTCCACAAAATGTGTGGGTTCGAAATGAAAAGCTAAAATTGCTTTACTCCTTTAATAGACAGACAAAAACACTCCAAACATACGTACAACTGAACTCTACTATCTTCACCAAAAAAAGGGTGTGGTATCAACACAAAGGACCCGATCGCTATGCGCATATGGGCCTTACCCTTGTTCTGACCCTTAGCCTACTCACCCACTAACGGGAATTTTAAAAAACAAAAAACTATTGACTCGACAGAGGTGGAGGGCTGATTCTTGACGGTGGTGAATTAAGACAGCTCTAACAGTGCTAATAAGTAATAAGGTATAAGCACCCAGTTTTAAACAGCATACGCTCCCACAATTTCATTCCCTATTCTAGACTAAGTTACTAAAATTTGTCAATCTATTATCAGCCTACAAAAGGCTCAACAAGAGATTCAGATTTTGTTCATCAAAAAATGTTACTTTTTACTTGAAAATATGTTTTTGAGGATATTTTTATATCTGTTGGTAAGGCATTAAGCAATTTTGGACCAATGTAAGTTTTGTTGTAAAATTTTGTTATTTTTTAGAAGACTCAGTTCAAGTTTGTTTAAGCTTCTAGTTATACTGTATAATTGAACTGTGGAAATTTCGATTTTTTTTTGCTCTGTGCTTAAGTCGCTTTTGGATGAAAGCTATTTGAATTGTAACAGTACGCTAGTATGATTCACATAATTGCTACTTTAAAGGAAGACAACAAAATAGCAGAACTAGCTGAAAAGTATCGTGACAGAGCTGGTGAAAGAAGAAAAGGGGTGAATCCTGATTATCAAGCAGATGATCCGGTAGCTACAGCCCAAGCTTACAGAGCTGTCGCCCCAGATTTAAAGTCTGGTAAATATAAACAAAGAGCTATCGTTGGAATGCGTTTTCCAATATATTAACATTTTCAGGATATGATGCAGCTGAACGAAGAAGACAAATGATTCAAGAATCTAAATTCTTGGGTGGTGACATGGAGCACACTCACTTGGTAAAGGGTCTGGATTATGCCCTCCTTCAAAAAGTTAGAAGTGAGATCCAACATAAAGAATTTGAACAAGAACAGGTGATACTTTATTTCAGTTAGTGTTATTAGCCGAAAACTTACCTATTTCTTTTATCATTAAAGGAATTAGAAAGAATTGCCTCAGAGTCTGAAGAGAAGAAAAAAGAAAAGGAGAGAAAGGACTTGTTAAAGAAGGAGGAAGAGGAAATGCAATTTAAAACAAAGATTGGAAGATCTATATATCACACAGTGCAAGTGTTAAAATCAAGGCATATTCAAAGGTCGGAAATGTTTGTGCCCGGACGAATGGCTTACGTAATTGATTTAGGTAACATATTTAAGCAAATCTGCTCTACAGAACTATTTTTTTACACTTAATGATAATTAAAATCCGGGTAAATCTTAATGTATTTCCTCTTTTCTAGATGATGATGCTGAGACTGACATACCGACAACGTTACTGCGATCAGTTGCTGATGTCCCATCTTTCGAATTAACCACGACTGTAACTACCAATGATATTGTGATTAATAAATTAACTCAGATTTTGAGTTACTTAAGGCAAGGTAAGTCGGATATTAAAATATCCCTACATAGATTTAAAATCATATATATATTTAGGCAACCGCAAGAAAAACAAACACAAACGTGCTATCGATGATACCAAAGACTATGAGAAGGAAGAAGAAATCGACGCGGACAAGAAACCAGCCAAAAGATTAAATGACACTGATGACTCTATTTATGGAGATATCGGGGATTATGTGCCTGCGCGTACAGGTCATCACAAACACAAAGAACCTCACAGAGAATCCAGATCCAGTAAACATAATCCTTCATACTTTGATAAGCAAGATCACAGGGAATCGGTTGATAATGCTGCTCCATCATTCAGAGTAAATAAGTCTGCAGAAATTCTGAACAAACTTCAACAAGAACCTGAAGGGTATGCCGAATGTTATCCTGGCTTGGAAGAAATGAATGATGCTATTGATGATAGTGATGATGAAGTAGATTATTCTAAAATGGATCTTGGTAATTTTTCAATTAATAATAATTTTTCCTTAAGTAAATTTTTTCTTCTTCACGTAGGTAATAAAAAGGGTCCTATAGGACGGTGGGACTTTGATACGGCTGAAGAATATTCTGATTACATGAATCAAAAAGAAGCTCTACCGAAAGCTGCGTTCCAGTATGGGTTGAAAATGGCTGATGGCAGAAGGTATGTTAAATATTGTTTTTTCGCCCAATTTGTTTAACTATGTCTTTCAATTAAAGATCAAGAAAGCATAAGGACAAAAACGAAAAGGCTCATCTAGACAGGGAATGGCAGAAAATTCAAAATATCATTCAAAAGAAACATTAGTTACGGCAAAATGAATAAGCAAGTATTGATGACGTTATAGTCATTAACGACTTGAAATTAATAAGGTAGGTATATCTTGAGAGAATTTATACGATACGACAAATAATGTTTGATGCAGTCAGTTATTCATACAATACAGCACGTATTTTCTAATACATAATTCTATTAATTTAAAAGTAAAACCAAAACTATGCAAGCTGTCCAGATTAAATTACCTTGCTGTTAAGAAGTTTATTAACTAAAGCCAAATTATTTCTTATTTTTATTTAACTGGAACTGTTTACAAACCTTAGATCTAGATAATTATCACATTATTAAGAGTATAATAATATATGTTTATTATGTACAATACATCAATTTGAATTTTACCGCACTAACAGCTGAAACATCAACTTAAAATATATTTAGTAGTGATGGTTCTTTTAAACATAAATTGTCAAAGTAATAAATAAAAATGACTAAAAAATGTAGTAGGCATTAAATAGGAATTATTTATTCACTGAATTCCACCACTTCCTTTTTCCTATTACCACTGAAGAATTTGAAAGTACCAAATTATCTTTCTTGTTCAAATTTAAAATGTATATTTTTAAATGTTTACAACATATTAAGTTTGATTTAAAATAATATCTATGAACCTAAATACGTTATCTAAGTCTTAAAATGTGCATTCGCTCTAATCAAGTCAAGAATCTACAAACTATTTTTTTTACAAAAATATAAACAAATGATACAAAAATGTATCTTTGAAAACTATGACAACTGGATCAAACATTTTTTCAACAATCAATTCCATAGTCTAGTACGAAGTACCAGGACAGCCAATCGGGTTTTTACAACGTGCGAGTAATAAGTTATTTATGATATAATTTATATACATCTGAATGTTGTCACAATTTGGTTTGCTCAGTCTTTTCATCTAGTATAGATGCTTCACCTGCATCGCCATCAACATTGTCATATCTGCTGTTGCGGTCCCTCTCGGCTTGTTGATGTTTCATTTCTTTCATCAACTGGAAAATTACCTCAAATAATAAATTTGCTTACCAGTTTTATAGGCTTGAGTCTTACCTCGTCCATGCTCTCAGACCTAGTCGAACTGCTGGTTTTACTGTTGAAACTAGACCTTACAATATCTGGCAAATTATCATTGAACACCAGAATTGCAATTATTAAGAATTTGTTGAACTCTTCGCTTGGTATTTTGACCTTTTTCTGATTATTCAGTACATTACTCCAAATATTTATTAGTTCGTCTCTACCAATGTTAAGATTTCGTTCTTGGTATTCTATAACTCTAGCTAAATGGTGTAGGAGGAAGATTAGAGTGTCTTTTTTAGGAGTATCTTCAATTAGGTATATCACTTTTCGTCTTGTGGTTGGTTCTAAGCAGTTTTGCGACGTATCTAAAAGCATTAATATTGTAATCAATGGGAGCCGCTTAGCATGTAGAGTTTGGTATGAATTCGTTTTGAATTCTTTAGAAAGAGATTTTTTATAGATGCAAAGGGATATAGCCAAATTTAATAGATAGGTCAATTACCTATGCGAATCTGAAACAATTTGCAAAATTGCCTGTTTGGTTTTTGATTTAAACAAACATTTGTGTTTAAGGAGACTTACCGGGTGAAATTTTCAAAACCGCTTCCACAGTTTGTTCATTGATTAAGCAGTCTTGTTCTTTTAAATATTTTTTCAAAGCGTCTGTTAATTCGTATACGTCATTCTTGTGTTTCTCTAGCTCACTAATTTTCTTTTTCGTCAACTTCTTCATGATTTTATTCGTTTTATCGGCCAAACCCCCCTTTACATAAAGATCTCCACATGCTACATGTGGTTCAATCAAGTCGACAAGTCTTTTAACCACCTCATCCACACTTAAACTCAAATTACTCGAACCTGAAAACCGACAAAAATTGTAATTATTGTTACTCGATAAAATGTGTTGCTCTCAAAGACTGTAATGATAATTTGTATGACTTACTTTTCTTTTGACTCCTGGAACTATCTAAACTAGAATCACTTTCTCTGGAGGCTTGTCGTCTTAAAGTTTGGATATTGTCAGACCTACTAGTCTGGAATTTGGACAATAATGTAGCGCATACTTCGCAACTGTTTTATAGCTTTATACTTACAGTTCGTAATCTTGTTCCAAGAGTAATTAACTCAACTGGATACATGTCGTAATACACAAGGAAAAAGCTGACCAAAGACATGGCATTGTGGCTGAGAGACACTATATCTTTTGATTGTTCTATGGCATCTTTAATTGAAGCTAAAATATGGATTATTATGTAATTAAAAGGCTGTGAGGATTATAATACATGATTGTTACCTCCAGTTAGAGTGAATATTGATGGTCCCCAACATACAGCTAAATTATACGTGTCCATCTTGTTATGCTCTTTGTTTTTAACTACTTCCAGAAGATGTTCCATTATGACGACAAAAGTTTCCAAATTTGACTCGTCTAAATTTTTGACTAGAATAGACTTGATTTTTTGATGCTCTTTTGATGTAAATTGCTGTGGACTCAGCTCTAAAAAGTATTATTTGGCAATGATACAACACATTTTATTGCTCAAGCACTTACTTATGATATCCAAGAGTTTTTCTCCAACATCAAGAGGTATAAGAGGCTCTTTTAGTTCTCTGAAAAACAATTTGAGGCTTCCAGTCAATACGTCTGGATCTTTAGAGTAGCGCTCCAAAATGCTCAATTTGCCATTATCAACTTCAAATCGTATTTTTTGTATAATTGCTAAATTTCCAGAGGTCCTGTAAAGTCCTGCAAAATATACACGTTTTAACCCTCAGGAATTTTATTAAGTCTACGTTTATTACCTAAACTTTGAATATTTTCTGGTATCTCCAAGAGTCTGATCACTTCTGTAATAAATGGTGGCACCAGACATCCGGTACGATTTTTAATTTCTCGCAAAGTGTTGCCGAAAATTGGCTCATCTTTGTAAATACCTTTTCTTTCCAGAAACTCTTTACTGGATCTCTTTCCTGTAATTGCATAAACTATAAATTTGCCGCCAAACTGATTACTGTGGATAAATACCCAAAAATCTAAGAAGAGTCTTCTTGATCGTCACTTTATTGTCTATAATATTATAGACTTGAATTTTGTCATTATCCATAAATATTTTGACGTGCTTCGGCTCTTGGAAATGCAATATGAAGGTATCGTTCGTGGTACTCCTTAACTCGACCTCTTTTGATTTTAAATATCTCACAGATTTTAACAGCACATCAGGATATAACAATTCCTACAGAGAAAATAAAGAACTTTAAATATATATGATAATGTTGCCTTATTGATCAGTAGTCAAATGTGTTAAACTAGGCAACAAAATTTTCACCATGATCTATAGTTAATAGAATAATTTGCTTAAACTATCACAAACTTGTTCGTGATAGTTCAGATAACAGATTTAAGGCAATTTAGATTCAAATTAAATGTTGGCCAATAGTTCCGTGTTTTAAATAGGTTATTTGTGCCTAAAATTTAATGTGTATTTACTATTCTTACCCTGTTTTTGTTTCTTTCGTTAATCCGGTAGAAATTTTCGTTTTCATATGCTATATATTCCTCTTTGTACTTGATTAGGTCGCATTTCACATTGAATGAAGCCTGGATCTTCATTAGGCCTCGTATTTCAAAATTTTTTGGGTTGACCTGGCTAAAAGGACATTTTAAATCAAAAATTAATGTATTCAATTTTTCAATTCAGATGTGTGTATTTTTCTTTATTATAGTAACATTATTTATGGCCTATAATTCTAAAATGATATACCTGATTGGTTTTCGCCTACCGACATCAAAATCGGTAGTTTTTGATAATCTGTTGATGTGAATATCGGGTCTTCTTCGAATCTCCACATCATAAGGAAATTTGTTTTCCACTAGCCGGCTTGTGGTGTCTTTGGGAACTTCATTGATGGATTTTAGGAGCTCCTAAAAATAAAAGCAATCCAATAACAAGAGCATCGTAAAGCTTATTACATATTACGAAAATAAAAAAGTACAATACGTATGTGTCGGCATAAATTTGTATTTATATAAGTTATTTATGTTCAATGCCAATCTGGCCATATGTAGAGCAGTAACCTGAGAAACTGGGCTAAATGTGTTACTGCTAGCGATTCATCATTGCATTGAACTTTATATGCAATCATAAATAAACGAAGGAAAATGTTACGCTACCGTTTAATGCGATCGGAAATAAATCGGAGGTATAATGTTGTAAGGTATCGACAATGTAAACTTAATGGTTGTCCTATTTTTAGAATCGGAACTCATTTCAATTTTTCTCAGCTGGGTAATAACAGTTACTTTTGTTGCGCTCATATACTTTTAAAAATTTGGTGCCAGGAGAAGACTAGTATGCATTTGAATAACGCGTTATGAAACGGTACTTTTCTCTTCCTTTGATAAATCCGTAATGCCCATACGTCCACCGCATAAAGAGATAAAGTTGATATATGTAAAATCATTTGATGCTGTAATCAGCCCAATAGTTTGCGTTTTTGGTCGTGTTTATCATAGTTATTAAACAAGAAGTTAATTTAATGGTTTCTGCATTCTTTAATTTACATACCAAGAAGGCGCGCTTTAAGTTAAATAATGGTGAAAGTTTTTAAAATTTTGGAAGTTAATGAGATCTTAACGGGCTTGACATATTTTTCAGATTGCATTTTCAGGTTTACATTTTATAATAATTACACCAGATTGAAAAAGTTGGTAAAGAATGTAAATTGGTTTTGTACATTGTAATTGATAATGCATAATATATGCAAAAGTCAGTATCATTCATAACAAGCTGTGAACTAGAGCTTATTAATCAAACTTAATTGTTTAAGACCATTAACAAACTGCGTATCAACATTGCAGTGACGATATTTCCGGAATAAATAGCAACTTTGTTATTTATCAGTGAACTTGTTACCGCAAGAGTTTTCTATGCAAAAACTATTGAATTTGCTGGTTCTTTTAAAGTATTGCCAATTGATTATACTCACAAGGAAATAAATGGCTTGCCGAAATTCAAAATACACTTTTTTAACAAGGGCCATTTCAACACAAATGTTTCAGTAAGATGATAAAGTCTTGTACTGAACGGCACCTAATTCGAACGAAATTTAAATTACTTGTAAATCATTATTTTAGCACAATGCTGAATGATGAACTGCACGTAAACTGCTGAGCAAGCTTTCCAACAATGAAAACATGATTAAACGTTCTCTACATTAAAAAACGACTGACGTCCGAAAGCCATATGTGGTTCCAAGATTATGTATTAGGATCACATATCATGTCAGTTAATCTACCAAGCAGGAACTACCAAATTTAAAATGTACCATCACCGCTTTATTTATTATATCCTTTCGCGAATCATTTAATGCGTTCAGCTATTCCGCTAATATACATAATTTGCATGTTTATATAAATTCGACATTGCAATGCACTGAAGAGCAAAATTGAATTGTTTTCGTTTAACGAAATTCCAAGCACTTTCGTTAGTCCATTGGTGCAACCGTTATTTGACTCCGTTCAGTTCAATTACATTAAATACAATTTGGATATTTTGCCACCAATCGGCACATCCTATATATCATAAGTTATATTTCGAAGAAGGAAATCGAATAAATATTGCATTATGTAATAAGCAGAAAGCAAGCAATTTCGGAAATAATTCTTTACCTTGAGCAGCTCGATGGGAACGACCAGCGAATGAAATATACCCAAATAAAAAAGCCGGATTCAAGAAAATGTCTTCGACCTTTAAAGGAAAAAATTAACAATCCCAAAGTTCACCTCGTAGCTTGCATAACAATTAAACTGGCCGTAAAAATTGATCTCTTCCATTTGAAACCACCCAATTGGTTAACATCCTAATGCATAGCGGTACTAAGTTCCCATACCAAATAATGCTAGTCAAAGCAACATTATTTATAGTGGTTTTATTAGATGCGACATTTTATAATTTGCTAACTAGGAAAAATAATGCGTTGTACAGTTTGAAGACCTTGCACTAATCGTCATTCCGCAATAATTTTTTAAAGCTAATTGTTTCATATTACCGTGAAATAGTAATAATGTGGCACAATTGGATAATTACCGGTTGCTAAATTGGAACACATTCATACTTCCTTTGCGCCATTATTTAGAGCATCGAAAATGCCTGTGAAGTTTTGATTTTTCGTTTAAAATCAACATGTATTTAAAATGAAATAAAACACTATCGAAATAACATTTACATAGATAAAACCGGATTGGCTGATGCTCTTATGGGCCTTCTCCATCAAGAAATATGCAGCAGTAATTATGTGATTAATCACCTTTCCTTAGTTAAGTAATCCCAGAAGAGTGTTTGATAATGCGCTACTTATCATTTGCCTAAGAACTGCTTATTTCCATAAATTACTTTTATATCTAAAAATGGCTATAACTAAGGATTTAAAAACATTTACGACGCATTCTAATTTAATAGACGTTTTCCAATCAGCATCCTTAGTGTGTTGAATGTTTGTTTACATAACAATTATTCGGTCAAAAACATAATTAGTTAATGATGTGGGTCACTAGTATGTAAGTGGTTCTGTAATATGTGTGTCGCTAAATCATACAGCAGTCTAATACATCTGTATGTATATATAAATCCGGTATCATAGCGTCTTACGCCTTCCAGTTCCTCGCTTCCAGCCTCTTCTGGATTCCCATTGCCCTGGTTGTAGGTTTCGCTTCGACATGGCTTTTTTTATTCCATCCATCCATGTTGTCTTGGGTCTTCCTCTTTTCCTTCTCTGTGTTGGTGTCCATCTCAGGATTTTTTTGGGAATTCTTGTGTCATCCATCCGCCTCAACATGCCCGTCAACTGTCTTCGTTGAATTTCTTCTATTACTGTCTGTCTTGACGTTCATGATAACTCTGATTTCCTCATTAGTTATCCTCTCCAACCTTGATTTCCCTGCGGCTCTACGCCAGAAGTCCATCTCCAGAGAACGCAACCACTAGTCAACGTGTTAAGGAAACACAAACCTAAACAACCGATCAAATACTCAAAAAAGCTCTAATGAAAGTTATTCTATAGCCGCTCTAGGTGGGTAGTAAGTTTCGCATCCATACAGCACTATGGTCTTAAACATGGAGTTGTATAGGAGGTGTTTCCTTTCTCGGGATACTACATGTTGACCATAAGATGGAGTTTAGGCATGCCGATCACATTCTTCCCTTTATGATGCGTTGTTCTATTTCTTTCTCTGTACGACCTCCAGTCTCAATTTTTGTTCCAAGATATACGTATTCGGTGCATGCTCTTATTGTTTCGTCTTCTTTTGAGTGTAGGTCACTTCTAGTCGTTTCCAATGCACACATATTTTGTTTTCGATCGATTCACCGACAGTCCCCATTCTTCGTACTCTTTAAATAATCTTCCTGTCATGAATTCCAGGTCCTCCTTGTTCTGCGCTATAATAACCTTGTCATCTGCAAAATGTAAAGAATACAGCGTTGTATCTTCATTAATGGTTATTCCCATTCCGATGCATGTTCTTCTCCACTTCCTTAGTGCTTCATTGAGGTATCTCAATGCTTAAGCAATGTGGGGGACAGACAGCAGCCTTGCCTCAAACCCTTTGTAACTGGAAAACTTTCTGATAATTCACCATTTAGTTTGACCTTTGATGTTGTTTGATCATAAAGTTGTTTTACAGCTATTATTCATTAAGCAATACTAATTGTATTAAGTTATACATTTATAACTTATCCTGGATCTCTCCATTACTTGCCATAGTTTTTGTAAGGGAACGGTGTCCTATGCCTTCGTAAGATCCACAAACAGAAGGTACACCTCTCCGTTTCTTGCTACTTTCTTCTCGGTTAGTTGGGTAGACTGAAGATATGATCTATGCATGAGCGACCCGCTCGAAAACCTGCCTGTTCTTCTACTTCTTGGTGTTCGTATTCTTCTTCTATTAAATTTTGGATGACTTTTCCATAGAGACGGCTCATGGTGCTGGTAACTGAGATACACCTATAATTGAAACATTCATATCTCCTTCCGTTCTTGTGGATGGGAGTGATCCAGACTTCTTTCCACACCAGAGGTACTCTTCATTCATGTATCTGGTAAAGAGATCTTGAATGTGTTTGATGAGTTTTTGCGTCCCCTATTTAATCAGTTCTGCGGGTATTCCTTCTGGTCCGCTGCCCTTGTTGTTCTTCATTGACTTAACTACTTTCCACATCCTTTCCTCGTTAATTTTTTCTCGTGGACCCGCTACTCGGTATGTTTTTGGAGATGCTGCCAGATATGGTGCTCTATCTTTTCTTTAAGTTCTTGTGAGCTGTGTTGGTGCCATTTCTTCATCTGTATAGACTGGAAGTTTATTCTATTTACAGTGTCAGTATTTAATGTTCTGATTAGTTTCCAAGCTTCAGACGATCTAGCTCCCCCTATGAAGTTGTCGATCTCTTTTCACATTCACATTTCCTTTCCCAGGTGTCGTTTTTATTCTGTTTTATCATGTTTTTAAACTTTGCCTGTTCTCGTTTGTAAGTGATTTTATCATCTGTATTTTGTTTATTAAGCCATCATGATATGCCTGCTGTTTCGTGTCTCTGTTGCAGTAGCTCTTCATTCCAGGTCAGGTTGTTATTATGTTTTTTTTATACCGGCGGGTATTATCCATGCCTAGTACATCTGTATGTATTTATGTAAATATTGACCATACTAAAAATATCTTGCGCCATAAAACTTCTGATTAAATATTGAAATTTTTGTTACCGCAAAAGGATCGGTAAATACAGTTGCAATTGCGTAAAATGGTACTTGTTCATTGCTTTAGTATGTACATATTTGTTTTATTTATTGTTAGTACTATTCAACGTGTTAAGGAAACACAAACCTAAACAACCGATCAAATACTCAAAAAAGCCCTAATGAAAGTTATTCAATCAGTGTACATAATATCCACTAGAACATCTTATAAGAGATGAATGCTTTTGCTTATTACATCAATGTTTTTTTTTAATTGCTTTATTAGCAAAATAATATTCAAGGCATACTTAATTAGCTAATTCCGAAAGTACTTTTGATTAATTCATTAAATTACAGTTATTTATGTCTGGTTAATTAAAATAACTTTCATTATCCTTTCCTTCAACCATTATTGTATTAAATATCATCATTCATTTGGTATATTTTATGCGGTCATTCGCTCATCAATCTTTAAAAGACTTTGTGTTTTACATATGAATTAGACTAAATTCTTTGCGGTTGCCACCCTTGTTAAAATGGACAGAAACAGCAGTGTGAATCCATTAAATTATTGCAAAATCCACGAGGGCAGTTTTAGTATGATTTAAAGTACAGTTTGCTAACAGTAAGCAGTATTATTACTGCTTGCTGAGTTAACATTCTAGAAACGAGCAAAAAGCGCTGAATGCAAATTAAAATGTAGCATTAATAAAGCAGATAACGGTTTGTCATTTACCTTGCTTGTTTCGAGTTACTGTACAAGTGAAATGATAAAATCTAAATATTACAAGGCAGCAACACTGATCTTTCCAAATCGCTTCGTCGGTTTATGTATTAATTCCTTTTGCTCTGATTAGATTTTTTTTAAATCCCGATGTTATTACAATATAACAAAAATGTGCGTTGGAAAAATTCGAATATCTGCAACCAAATGAATAATTCTTTTAAAACCAATTTCGCTTATTTATCAAATTGATATTAATACTGGACGGCAGATGGTTAATTAAGTAAAACTGCATTGCGGTGTCTGAAAACATTCTTTTGGAAATCACATTTCAATTTATGGTCACTTCTCTCAGTTAATTATGAGTTTAAATATGTTATCTGTCAATCGGTAGAAAGAAAGTCCTTTTCATTATTGATTAAATTGGCATTTTATCGACATTCTAAAACTCTGTGCACTTTCAATTGCAATGCTTTTGATTAGTTTTGTAATTAATGAAACATTTCTCTTTAATATACTTGTTGGTTAATTGTCTAGTATTGAAACCACTGATAAGTTTCTAAAAACCATTAAATTATTGGTTTGTAGTGCATAATTTATAACAAAATACCACCAAAACACTTTATAATGTATGATATATGTAATATAAGTATTTTAATTAACATTAGATTGCCCTTTAGTTTAAGGCGTTAATTGAAATCGGGCTAATTAAGATCTTTCCAGTTAAGGGGTATTCTTTATTCTGCCTCAAATACTTTAATAAAAAGAACATCAGAATAAAGAACTGAAACTAACGACTCTTTCTCAGATTTTTCGGGAAACTGTTAAAATTCGAAATCTAACTGTGAGTAAAGATGAATTAGAGGCTGGTTCATTCTAGTCCTTTTTTGTATACATATTTATATTCTGTAAACTTTGTAAGTCTCCCAATATTATATATTTCATTTTAATGGCTGCATTAAGATGCAGTAAACGTGGATAACATTTCAGATACAATCAATAACAGTGTATATTCACTTTAACAGATTCTTTTTCAAGAAATTTAATACAACATTAGAGTAATAATGGCAAATTTTCCCAAATTAATTAGGTCTTTTGATAATGCACTTTTCAAAAACAGTTATTTCTGAAGTTTTTACTTTTAGAGGAAAAAACTAAAAGCTAAATCTTACTGTAACACTTTACGTCAACATACCTGAACAAGACATACAGCATTGATAAAATCCCAATCCACAATCAATATTGCATTTTTAGCGCTTGGAAGTACTATCTATTCGATTATTAAGGACGTTCTCCTTGGGTGCAATTTGAGAAAAAAACTTCATTTGAACATAGGTCTCAAAGTCTTAGCTTTTGAATCACAGGATAAACATTTGTTTTTAAAATATTTTGTGCATCAAAGGGCATTTGTAATTGAACAACATAATTTTTTATTTGAATCATTTTTCTCTTCAAGTGATACGCCACTGCTTTTTCTTCAATCAAAAATAATTTTTGGAAGCCTCATTCTTTCCTGAGCAAATCTGGTCTTTTGATTTTTTTCACTTGAGCTAAGGTTTCCACGCAAAAAAAAATAAGTTTGTTTAAAAAATTTTCTTATAAGACGTTCTTCTGAATGGTAAAACTGAAAGTCAAATTATATGAGTCCCGTCTTAACAGTGAACAAGAAGTTTGATTTTCAATTTTTTTTTCCTCTAGGCTCGTTCTGGATCATAGATAGATCTCGATGAGTGTTCGGTTTCGTATTTATGTAAACAATCTTTATTTCTTGCCAAAAAGACCACCCGGTGTTTCTGCCCTTGCATGTATCTATCGATTGATGTAAGTTTAATATAATCTACAGTTTTCTAAATATTTCAGTTCGGTTAAGTTTTTAAGTGTTCTAGTAGATCTGCTGACAAAAGACACGGGATGATCTGGGTTTGTGTTGTAAGATACATGGGATTCATTTGCAGCAGTTTTTCGGTAATCCTTGTCCTGTGGTTATTCTCGTACAATTTTTTCTTTTTTTTATACGTGTATAATTTTATTAGATGTATTTGCTCGCAATGTGTGTCCGTAATCCAACAGAGATCTACATATTGCTTTATATATTTTTGTGACGGTTTTTATGCTTATTTTTTTGTCATTCTTATATTTTGTGCGTGTTCTGTACATTTTGATTTTAATCTCGTATTATTTCTGAGTACTTTACTTCTTAATTTGGAGTAGTTCTGTTCATGTTGTTATTATTGTTGTAGAACTTTAATATGGTGGTTTAGTAAGAGTAACTGTTTTTTTTGTGTCGTTCTTCGCTCCATTTATGCAACGAAGTCAATGTTTCGTTTGTCAGGGTTTGAAGTTTGTCCACAGCTTTGGCTGTCGTTTTATCGTGCACGATCAGTGCCGTGTCGTCAGCGTATTGCAGATTGTAGTATGTAGGCGGATTTGTTAATGTGCTCTTGGTCGTGTTGGCCGTAATTGCATTTTTAATTTTATGACATGCAAGAATATTCATTGTTCTTGAATGGTTCGATGTTGTTTTCTACAGAATAAAGGCAATAATATGGTCTATTGTTGATAAGAAAACATTTTCTTAAGGATTCTTATGTTTATTATAACGTTTTTACATTGTTCAAGTGATTCGAAGAAAATTTAACACAAATAAAACAGTTGTCAAGAATTCACAATTGAATTGAAGCAAATATTTACATTTATGAGTTTACTTGTGGTAGAAAATATTTCAAAGGCTTCTTAACTTGCAGCAGTGAACCGAAATATGTGATAATTGATTTGGCAAAATGTGGTTTTATAGAATTTCGTCAACGCATTGCAAATAAATGAATGAATTTGTATGTATTTTGTGAATGCCCCAATCCAAAATGTGTCAAAAAATTGTATGTTGATTTTCATTAAATTTGTGTTAAATGTACATGGATCTTTTGGCTGTCTATGTATAATGGGCATGTAGAAAAACTACCTTCTATTCGCTAAAGCAATTGCATGATCTCGCAATTAAAAGTGAGCTTCTTTCAAAATGAGTCAAACGGCCTTAACACAGTGAAGGAAAAAATAGAAAGTGCATTACATCGCCTGGGTTGATGCACTTAATTTTGTTCTTATCTATACCATGTAATAATTATAAATTTCTCAAAACTGACTTTAATTGCCTTCATGTTCGAAATGAATGCCTGTGTCGGAGGCAACTTTTTCTTCACCACTGCTCAAGCAAAAATCGTTATATTTATAATCAGGGACTGAAGATTACGGAATATCTTGTAATTAATTCGAGTCTGTAATATTCGTGTGCAAATACATAATGAAGAATATTTGGAAAGCCAATTTAACAATATGTGCAATTGTGGTCAAAAGTTGTTAACACGCTTTGCAACGATTAAGAAACCATCCGAATAAAATTATCATCAAACGAATGCATCTACATTACAGTTACATACAGAAAATATACACTACAGTTACATACAAATATAGATGCGGTATATTAATGCGACTACTTACTATCATTATAGCAGCTTTTTTAACGTAATCCCATTAAATTGTCATCAACATTTCTGGTTCACCCAAGTTAAACACTTTTGGTTAACATTAAAGTCGGTTAACTATTTTTAAAACTTTATCAAATAATAAAACTGCACTATTTAATAAAATAATTTTTAATACTTCAATACAGTCAAGAATACCTGCTGCTCTTGAGACATAGAATCAAACTACAGTAAACCGTATTTTTTTATTTTTAACATTGAATGCATGTTTATCCATAAACCAATATTTCCGTTATTTTTCCTACCGTCATTGGTCGTTCTCCTTGCGTCTACAGAAAACAATAGACTTACTACAATAGCATGGTAATCCTGCAAATACCAGTGCAATTTGTAACACACAAAATAATCTCACGTACCGAAAACTTTCGTTTTTTATGGTAGATTTGCATGGGTTGTGGTCTACATTCAATTTTTAGCGATTTTCAATAAAATGCCTTAGAGGGTCATTCGAGCTAATTAGCAATCAGCTTCGCTTTCCAATGACTAAAATAAGTATAAGTATGTACTTTTTGCTCCCAGAAAATCACTGGTGTATCAACCTACTTAGGGGATTAATGCTAAATATCCTAGAGAGTATATTTTCCCAATTTTACAACTGCGAAAAAAGTTAGTATAATAAGATATAAAATAGTAAAATGCACTTTATTACTGCAACCCATTCAAGAGGTATTTGAATCCGTGATGAAACATCACGTATTCTGGAGCATGTCTTGTGCAATAATAATTACTTGTGATTACTTAGGAAACGGATTAATTAAAAAAATTGAAAGTTAAAAAGTGAAACTTTTTTTGTTTCATTATGCAAATAGTTTCTAAAACCAGCGTTCTTTGTCGTGGTGTTGAACCAATCTTCAAGACTTTAAAAGCTGCGTTAAAAAAATGAATAATAAAGTAATGGAACATCGTATGAATGAGTCATTTATTCAGCAAATGAAATCATATTCTAACAATTTCAATCACAAACAAACTTCGTCTGAAGTCCTCAGCTCGTTCTGGGTTCTGGGTACAGATGTTTTGTCAAATAAATCGGAAAATACGTATCTAAAACCACTTGCAAGGACGAGCTTTTATTGCAAAATAATAAAACTGACAAGAAAATAAACAGCGGACACATGTTCTGGTTTATTTAATATTTCTTGGTTTTAAATAAGCAAATCCTATTTGTATTATATCAGCACTATTTGTCATAACAGAACATGCTAACTATCGTTTAACTAGATTAAGGCAATCAATATTTTTCTATGGAGACCAAAGTATAAATTTGGATCTTCTATTAAAATAATTCAGGTTTTATAAACGTTTTACTCAATTTCCTCTAATTGCCTTTATGTCAGTCTTTAATTAACGAATTGGTTGCATCGTTCCGTTCCTTTGTTTGCTTCAAGGTATTTTTCACTTGGAAGAGCTCCATTCGATCAAGCTCTGCAGTGAAATGAAGCAGATTATTGGTTTTTGCGAAATGAGTTGTATACAGGCTGTCCAGGTATATGTGAGCATGCTCTCAGATTTGTACAGGGGACGTTAAAAAAACATAACAAGTTTCTATTTAAAAAAAATTCCAGAGGGCCCCTTATGGAGATACAGGCCTCTAAAGGAGCCACCTGAGAATCGATTTTTTAAAATAAGTTTTAGAATACTTCATGCAATTTAATTATTTTTTCATACAATGAAAAGTACATCATTGCTCTTAAAAAGGATCCATGAAAACATTTTTAGCATTTCAGTTTGCCAGGGTTAGACTAGGTGGAGCACAATAATAGTTAATTTTTTTTACCCTTTACAATGAAGACACGAAAATATTGTATTTAGGTAGCTTTAACCTTAAACTTAAAAAAATACACTCTTGATTCATATCGATAAACAGAACGGTTTTCGAGGAAAAAATATTTTTATCGAATACGGATTTTAATGCATGGTTGGTGGGTTGTGTTTTTTGTAATTTTTTTTTGGTTAGTTTGGTTTAGGTTTTTTAACGTGCGAAAGTAAGGTAAAAATATTTGTCACTGTCTGTCAGTTAGCGATAGAGTTTGCTACTTTTTGCAACTTATTAAAATTATTCTTCTCTTATTCTTAAATTAATATTATTCTTATTAATTCTCTTAATTAATATTATTCTTAAATTAATATTAAATAATTCTCTCGTTCTTATTCTTAAATTCCATTTTTTTCCTTAATGGAATTTACGTTTTCGGAATATGCTAACATGCACTTAATGTATGGACTTGTAGCATGTGATGCCGTAGAAGGCAAAATGGTTTACGCAGAACGATTTCCAGAGCGAAGAGTACCGAAGGATCGTCGTTTAAGAGAGACGGATAATAAAAAAAATTGTACTCGCATTATCGTACTTTTTGAGTAGGTGAAATAATATCTTCCGTAAATAACGTTGGGAACGTTTGCCAAAGACAAACACAAATGTGGAAACCAAGTGAATCGTAATGCGGTTGCTGAAGAAGATATTTATAAATGCGGTAGAAGCAGATCCTTCAGTAAGTGCCCGGTTTCATTGTCCAAAATCTACAGTTTTTAAGATCGTTAAGGAACAGCAATTGCATCCTTATCACCTACAAGAGGTTCATGCACTTCTTCCTGAAGACATTCCACGAATGATGGAATTTTCAAACTGGATTTTACGTATGCACAGAAGTAATGCAAAATTTGTTGATTCAGTTATGTTTACGGACGAAGCTGGATTTTATAAGCGTGGAGTAATAAACTCCCATAACTTGAATTTATGGGCAGAAGAAAATCCGCATGCTTTTATTGTGACTCACCATCAACACCAGTTTCAACCTATTAATGTATGGGCTGGAATCCTCGGACAACATTTAATAGGACCATACGTTTTGTCTAACAGGTTGACCGGGGCACTTTATTTGGAATTTCTCCAAAAGAACTTGCCAGAACTTTGAGAAGACTTACCTTTGGCAATACGACAGGCGATGTGGTTCATGCATGATGGGGCACCACCCCATTTCAGCCTGGCACTTCGAGAACACTTAAACACGCAATTCGGACAACGTTGGATAGGAAGAGGAGGACCCGTGGCTCGGCCTCCTCGATCGCCAGATTTCAACTCTTTAGATTTTTTTTGTGATATTTAAAAACTTTAGTGTATGCCAATCCTGTCGACACTAGGGAAAACTTAGTAGGAAGCATTAATTTTCATTGCGGCCAAAAAAGAATCAATGTTCAAGCATTGTGGATAACGTAACAATCTACAATTCTTCGAGCTAGGAAGTGCATAAGATTGGAAGGAGCTCATGTTGAACCTACATACAAAATTGTTCAGTAAATCCGTATTCAATAAAAATATTTTTTCATCGAAAACCGTTCTGTTTATCGATATGAATCAAGAGTGTTTTTTTTAAGTTTTAGTTTAAGGTTAAAGCTAACTAAATACATTATTTTCGTGTCTTCATTGTAAAGGGTAAAAAAGAAATGAACTATTATTGTGCTCCACCTAGTCCATCCCTGGCAAACCGAAATGCTGAAAATGTTTTCATAGGTCCTTTACCAGAGCAATGCAGCGTAAATTGCATGAAGTATTCTAAATTCCTTTAGAAGCCTGTATATCCGTAGGGGGCCCTACGGAGATAGATTTTTTTATCGTCCCTTGTGCAAATTAGAGAGCATGCCCACATATTCCGGGACACTCTGTATATGAGGGAACCGAAATCGCTTCAACAGTTGCATGTTTTTTTATGATTTTTTTTATTGACTATAAACTATATTGCACTGAAATATCAGCAACCGGCGGTTTTAAATTTTGCAAAATTTTATTATACGAGTGCAGTCATAATAGCTAAAAGCTGCAGCGAATATTTTTTGCAGCAATTAGTCGGCATTTCTAACAGCAGATTAGTGACCGTTAGGTTAAATTTAAGTTAATTGAAATTTACGCAATTATGCAAGTAATGGCAATGCACATTAAAGATAATGTGATACTTTAATTGAATGAAAAGAATTGCCAGATAATCTTACCTCGAGCTCTTTTAGTAAATTCTGAGGAAGTCTATTTTCCACTTCACACATTTTTGCATCTTATTCATAAAACACTTCACTTTTATCCATATTATGCACTTCGGCAACTAATTAAAGTACATGCTCTTAAAATGGTATACCGAAGCTGAAACATTACCGAACACGTGAGGAAACCTGCAGTATAACGTGAATAATTAAATTATAGCACTTCATATGAACCAGAAATAGAAAATAGGTTACTGATACAGATAAGAATTTGATTTACTCTAATACTTTAACGGCTTTAAAACCAGTTGGTTATTGGTATTTTCCTCGGTACTTTCTTTGATTTTAAGAGGTGGGAGATAGCATCCTTTTTCTTATCTTTCATGGCAACTTCAGTTGGCTTTTGTGGTAGATAATCGAAATCTGGAAGGTGGCCTATGCTTAGTAGATGTCTATATAAATAATTCTTTTTTTATAGGCACTCAATTATTTTGTTCCTAAGTAGTTTAGCGCTGACCATAAAATATGCGCTTAAATTCAAGCAGTAACAAGATATGAGTTTAACATTTTTAATATCTCTTAGCAAACGTTAAATATTTAAATTACTTTTTCGTTTCCAAACATTACTAATTAATCGACATACTTAAATTTATAATTGGCAGTTTAATGATAGCCAACATTTATCAAGTTTAATTAACATAAGTTGAACCTGTACGTCAGAAATTGATTTGTTTAAAGACGGTCCCCGTTATCGCAATAACATTATTATAATGTTCTACTTTTATATTAAGCGTTACAAATATTTGCAAGGAGTTACTGCATATGTTGTCATGTAAAAGACGATAATATGGCCTATAGGAAAAAAGTTATTAAGAGTCTAAAGCTTCCTTGAAAGTAACTAAGTAGAGCAGATGTGTTTTGAAAAGGTTTGCCCTTTTATGCAGAATTCACGCTATGATAATTAACACGTTGAAGTATTTAAGTCTCTTTTCGGTCAATTTTTGGAAGTAATCAAATAAAAACTTTACTGTTCGAGTCGTAATGTACTAAACAAAAATGCAATCTAATATGGTCTTCATAATCGTCGAAAGTATGCTTTTTTGTATGTTAAAGCATGTTTTTTTCTTTTCTAAAGTAATTAAATTTTCAAATTTAGAAATAGGGGATCTTCCGATTTTTGTACAGTAAGAAAATTGTTAATTACTTACTACCACCCATTAGGACGAGTATGAGTAAAAAGTTCTTACATATATTAGAAACAGTTTCATTTTTCTGATGCTTTTGTGCGTTTTGAAAAATTAAGGCTTTGCAAACTTTATTGCTGCACCATGTTTCATATGTTTAAGAATTTGAAGAATATTGGTTATTAAAAACGCATCACTCTAACAGCTAGGTATTTATATTGGATTTTAATACCTACATTGAAATAGCGCAAAATTAAAGGTGTATTACTCTGACAGCATAAACCAAGAAATTCTACTTCAGAAGCCAAAACAACTTTTTTATGATGAAAACCATATTTGAGTTGCAAATTTTTGAGTGCATTACACGATTCGAATAGTTTTAAGTTAGTAAACAACAAAATAAAATTATAATCAAGTTCCCAACATCATTTTGCATGGTGAACTTAAAAATAATACTCGTGTATTGCAAGCCTTGAAAAAGCGATAACTGATGATCAACACACAATTTTCGGAAATACACAACAGGATCGATCAGCTCAAAAAAAACATTAAACACCAGACCGCCGAATTTACACCATCACTAAACACCAGCCCGGTTCATACTAAATGTTTACGTTTATTTTCATTTTGTTTATTTCCATTTACAGTTTAGTTTACATGTAGGCGCGACTTATTGCATTATTTCGAGCGCGATTCAGAATAAAAAGCCGAACATGCGCGCCTGTCGAATGCAGCGTGCACTCTTTTTCTTCTCATTCAAGGATTTATTACCTCGATCGAGCCCGAAGAACAGTTAAAATATTGTATGATAAACGAAGAGAATAATATGCTCAGGGTACTGTCCAAGTAGTGATTGTGATCGTACACCAACCAATGTGCTCGTTTAATTCGTCCGATCTACTCTGGACGCATATTCAAGGCTTATGTTATATAAATTTAATGCTTGGGAGAGAGAAACTAAATATACAACTCGTTTATTGGTCTAAACGATCATCCTGGTAATAATTCGTAAATTGCTTGATGCGCGAAAAATGGGGGATATGTGGTTGTAGACGTAGTAATTATGGGCGCTATACGGGGAGCGCATACAACTGAAAAGAAATTTTACTTTAGAACTAGAGTTAGTAAACAAACAAATAAATTAACAGCAAAAGAAGTGTTTTTAAATATTAAAACATCCGAAAGACCACCCATCTGACTCAGGTCAATGGGGTGGACCTTTTTTGGGACAAGAAGCTTTTATAAGGCTTGAGAATGCTTGAGAACGACACTTAATCATCTAAATTTGTAATGCTTATTATTGAAATATTTAATTGATGGCAATCAATAAGGGCAAATAAGTCAAATGCAAATGTTTCACCTGCCTTGTGCAGCTGGTTGGAGGAATAATAGATCATGGACACTGATAAAAAAGTGTTTAAAATTTGTTTTACACGAAGAAAATTTTGTAGTCCAGCTGCCAACTAAGCTAAACTGTAAAATTTCGATTGCATTTGATGGACACACGTAAAATTGTCTGGCCGAGATTGTATTTAAAAAATTAATTAAATTTATGACCGATGTAGTCAACATTTAAAATAATATTTCAAGAAGAATTTGATAACATCAAATTAGTGGAAACCAGTAACTAAACTAATGTGGTCGGTGAGTTTAGTATATATTTATATTGATGTAATTCCGTAAATATATCGACAAATTTTTAAAAATAGCAGCGGACACAAAACAAGTTTTTGTCCTAAAACGAAGTGCTTTTGAGGTACAAAATGTTAACAGTTGTAAAAATAAGCTGAAAATTTTGTCAAAGAAAATAAATGGACTAAAGCATTCTTTATACAGGGTGTTTTATGATGAAGTTCAAATATTTTAAGTGCGTGTTTTAAAGGGGTCTTACTATTGGACATCTGAATTGAACCTTCCCTGCGAAAATAATCGATCTTCAAAATGTTCCCGAAAATTAGACACCATTAAAAATTTCTCAAAATATCTCATTAGCGCTCTTAAAGGACAAATTTGTAATTAAAAAATACAAAGTCAGTCCTGCCTATCATCATCGGCAAAGACGATTTTTTTTGCTAATACTAAAACATACAATAATGACAAAGTAAGAAAACAGTTTAAAAAAATATAGTGTTTTAAAATGTAAAGAGATTAATCCCTGCTAGAAAAACAAGCTCATTCCAGATATAAACCGAACAAAATTCTCAGTTTCAGCGTTTTGAAAACACCATAAAATATGTTTTAGTCAGTTTCAAGATCCATTATTTCCACAAAGAAATTTTCGAACTCCTTTCAAAAATTGTACTGAAAAGACTTCGTTTTAAACACACCTTTGAAATGTTTGCACATGATAAAATATGTTTCTTGCATTGGCGCTGTATCTCAAAAACTGCTTGTTTTGATATTTGGACTGGGCAAAAAATGCTTCTATTAATGTTTGCCAGTATATTTATGAAACACCCTGTTGATACATCAACGATTTGTATTTCTACTAAACGAGTTGTAAAAGTTTCTGCATTACAATGGCATTTTCAGCAGGCTCAAAATAAATTGGATTTTTCCAAATTAAGAAACTCCGATTCTAGATTTCAATCAATTTTCACATTTTCATATTTTTTCGCTTAAGCAAGTCCTCCCATCAAAATTCTTAATATAAAACAAATAAAAAGTCTACTGCGCGGTAATCCAATGGCAATTTTGCACAACCCCTCACATGAATAGTTTTCGAGAACATTTAAAAAACCGATGTATTCAAAAGATTTCCAATATATCCAAAACTGAAAACATCGAAAAAAATCTGAGCACTCGACTGAATAGAGAGGCTCACTCTGCACTAAAAACGGCGTATTTTTTTTTGCTCTAAATTAATCAATAAGCGAGCTGTGGACGTTTTTTGATTTGCCATCGAATTTTTGGGAAACCGTTTGAATCTTGGCCAATTTTTGCCAAATAGCCACTTAGCAATCCTTGGAAGGCCAAAAACCAATCAATTATTATTACAAACCCAAATTAATCCCAAAATAGTTGTTGCTTTAGATTATAAAAACCTTAAATTTGCTCATATTCCCTTTCATTTAGATGGGACCCTGTATAACTTATTATCGCCGCCTAATAAAAAATAATTTATTATACAGACTTATAGCCTGGCTTTGCGATTACAGTCGTGATAAGATAACGGCTTCGTCAGCTTAAGGCCTCATTTTTATAGCATTTGCGTACGTGTACTTACAGCACTTGTTTCGCCTACAGGAAAAGCAAATACCTATACTTTTACCCACCAAGTTGGCTTTAGATGTATAGTACTCAAATATCAGTGCTTAATATCGAATGAATGAAAAGTTGCATATAAAATGTTTGTAATAAAAAAACAATACAATTATAAATTTTCGTATTGTGTGGAAAATAGACGATTAATTAACATTGACGTTATTCTCTTGCGATAAATGATTTCGGCTTAGTTGAAGAAAGTTAAAAAATATTGAAAATATAAACGTTATTCTAAAGACTTGCATAGTTTGAGAAAAGAAAGTTTTTCCAAATTTCAAAAAAATTTCCATAGTTATTGACACGATGAAATTAACATTAACAAACGACCTAAAACAGTGATAGTTTCTCTTCCCTTTCTACAAGGCATGATATACATGATGATACTTTTCCTAAAATTATTCATAGCATTATTTATATTCTTTAGTTTTTCGCGAAAATTTAAAAAATAGACTAATTTCTTAAATGAATTATTTCTTAAAAAATAATGAATCAAATTGTTTTTAATACTGTTATCAGTACTGCGATCTGGACGATTATTCAAATGATCTTTTTTGTAAACTACTCCGGTTACACTTAATCCTGAGTTGTGACCGTGTTTGTGTATCAAGCAACATATTTTTAAATAATACTAATAAAAAATAATATATATTCCATTGCAAAGTCGCATAGTTGCTTAATTTATATTTTTAGCAAGTAGCGGCATATTAAAATATGCCCTTTTATTCGATATACTTTGCCTCTCATAAAACAGGAATTTTAAACTAGAATTTTGAATCGCCCTTTATATGCTCAGCTGATGTAATTAATAGTACCTTCACGCTACTGCACAATAAACCACTCACAGAGTCTAATGTTTAACAAACGATAAATCAAGGCGAACAGCATCTCAGCATAAAAAAATTGTATAAAAAATAGATATATAAAGTATATGTATGTACATCCAAAATTGAAACTGCATATAAACGAAACATCTTATTTTCACTAATTATAAAATTATTGGGGGCAATCAAAATAGAAATATGTATAATTTTTTATTTTAAGAATTTCTGCATGTATTTATTTATTTCGACCATTACTAATTAATTCAATTTCGATGTAACATTCGAAAATGTTAATTATATCGAAAGCAATATTTGTAGGTCTGGATTAGCATTTCAACTTTTGCCTTTTCTACATTATTAGATTTTTGATAAATGACTGTAGGTATAATTATTTTCTCAATCTTCTAATTTGCAACTTTCCCCACTCAGTTATTCCACGCGAATTTATACTATAGTTTACATGCGCTTAAACAATCAACCTATTATATGTGTGTTCCAGTTGAAAAGAGATATCAAAAAATGATTTGCCAAGTTTACTCACGTTTCATCGCCTATTATATGGTAATATTTAATTAGGTGAAAACAAAACTAATTGGTGAAAATTGAAATTGAGGAATAGTTTTGAATTATCGCCTGTGTGAATTAACTGTCAGCATTAACATCACTTATTTTGTAGCCAATTATACATTTTTAAAATTTATTAAAGAATTACACTCACTTATTTTTGCACTTTTGTGAAACAATAGTTCGAAAATCATCCTTGACACAGTTGCTTTTAATTGTCATTTAATTCGGCGAACCTCATTTAATTACTTAAAAATTAGCTTTGTTGCGATATATAAAGCAAGCTCGCTCTGTGCAATAGGAAAACATAAAACAGAAGGAAGTAACAATTAGTAAAATAAGCATATAAGGTGCGCATAACAGATGATAAGTACAAAGCGAATATCATAAGGATATCACTAAGTGCAATTACAGATGTTTGAAAGCCAAATTATTTCTAGTCGATGCTTTTACACTTATGCTTCCCGTTATTGATGGCATTCATATTAGACCTGTTACATAACATATGTGAACTTTCATGGTAATCCAAACATTTTTCTTTTTAGTTATAATGACTGAAAGCTAAAGTAGCTTTTAGCTGAAATAAATTAAGATATTTTCTGTATGTTCAATAAGATATTTGTTATATAACGTTTTGATTTTTGAATTTTGAATATAATCTATAAACATTATAAAATTATTTGATGAATAAAACCGCATCGATGGCGTGTGTAAATAAAAACGATGTTTGTTATTTATACAATTTGCGTTGTCCTACTCTACCAGATGGCGACGTTCACAAATTTCGAGCCTAAAATGTGTTTAATAAGATAATTAAGGAGCATAATTTCTTATTGGCAAAATTTACACTTGTTTTCCAGGTATGTTTAGATTAACTCCACTTTCTTCGTTTCGAATTTGACGCATAATAAGTATTTTAATCACATTTGCAAAAAAATTTGATATTCAAAATTTCTTTCTAAACTTATTATAAAAAAATCCCAAATGAATAAGATAAATGTAAAAATCAAATAAAAGCACTAAAAAGCTGCTCTTCATTATGACACTTTTCTATATTCAACTTAACTAATTAAATAACACTTGACGAACTGACGAATGCGAAGTTAAAGTCGCTAGAAATTAATGCAAATTTGTCGAAAATTTTCCTACTTAAATTACAAAAAATAACATACAAAAGTACATTTACTTTTGTTAAACTTTAGTTTAATACTTTATTGTGATCGGAGTTTCAGAAAACTTTCGAAATAGTGGCTAAAGTAACTTACATATGAAAATCATGTGTTAAAGCGGACAGTTCCACTCGAATGTCCATGTTGAAAATACCGTTTTTCATACCAAAGAAGAATAGAATAATTTTTTAACAGCCGGATATTTAATTTGAATTGTAAATTTGCTGGAATACGCAAAAATAATGCTAATGAATGAAACATATCCGATGTTGCGAAAACTTGATTGATTTTTTGCAAAGAAAATTCACTAGATTACTGTAAGAAACTTCTTCCTATAATTATTTTCTTTGTATTTTATTTATGAAATAATTTTTAGCTTGTTTATATTTCTGGCAATTTGAATGAATTTGTCAATTTAACTTTAAAATCAACTTTTGTATAAATTTTATAAAATGTCCAATGTTAATTGCACATTTTATGACTGTTAAAATCGCGTTTTATTTGGGTATTTTGTGCATTATGTTGGGAGGCATTTGGGAATTATTTGATCTTTTATTAATTTTCATAATATACATTACAAAAACCCGTGATATCTTCCCATTGGAAAAATCAATGAAAACCCGTTCAAATGCTATTAAATTTGGGGATTTTAGTGCAATGTGAGTTATAGCGCGTTTTAAAAATTAAGTCTAAATGAGTCCGACACATTTATTGCAGAAAGTGTTTTGTCACTCTGTTTAAGTTAGACAGTTTGAAATTTACTTAAAATAATTTTCATGTAAAACTCATTGTGAGAAGTTTAATTTAAACATTATTTAAAACGATAAGTACATGATACCGAAAACAATGTAGCTACCTCAAAATTGCAAAATATTTGCCAATGGTTTTCTGCTTCACATTTTTAATGGGTCAGTGACCTAAAAGGTTAACAAATTACTTCGACATGGTAATAAATTTTAACATCTTTACCAGGAAGTGCAATGCTTATATTTTATGGATTTGAGTCTCATAAAAGTACAAGTTGCAATAAAATGTATACATAAATTAGTCGTTTAGTAATAATAAAAACGCAACTAATGAATACTACAGTAATATGCAATATATTGGGTAAAAGCTAAATCCATTAAAATCTTACTTTCCTTCATATCTTCAAAATAACCCAACTGATTACATATAAGAATAATATGTTTATTTAACGCAAAAAAGGAATAAAGATGAATGAGTAATGGGCGACTGCATCATTGAATTTTACGCAATCTAACTAGACATTAGACATTCGCTACTAATATGGTACTTAATTATACAGGATGTTGACGCAACCTTTTATCCAATATTGTGAAACCGAGAGTTCAGTAGTTGGGATTTACCATAACAGCCTTCACGTACGGAATTCCAGATCACAGAACAATATTTCGTTATACCAGCTTTTCGGCAATTTTTTGCTTTGTGTTCAAATGTGGATTTTTCAGTTTATTTTAATTTGCCCGCTTAGAACTGTACAATTAAAATATACTCATACTAAAATTAACACTGTTGAATAAAAAGTGTAGGTATACATGTATATATGTATAATAAATTATTTTGTTGGTTTGGGTTTGTGTAGATCGTGTCCGCTCTTATCAATATTTAGATAGAAAAAACCCGAATTCAATATAGAAAAAACATTGAATTGTTGCAGAAACATAATATTGAAAGTGAAAATAAATAATAAATTTATTTTCTATCCAACATATGGATTTGTGTGATATATCAAGAAGTGCATTATTTACTGTTCGAAATTTTCACTTTTCATTGCACCCGACCAACGAGTACTCATATAAGTAATCAATCAATCTCTCTTGATGCAATTATACTAAATATGGCACTGAGCACGTTTAATACGTTCCTTCGAGAGCAATAATGCAACATGACTACATACTTTCACTTAATGAACGATACAAACCACCCATATTTTAATTTTGCTTCTAAGTATCCACTCATTAAAGAGAAATGTAATAAATCATCTTCATTAACTGGGCAAGATTGGGTTTGTGACTGTTAATACTTTTAAATAAACCCTGACAAATCAACAAAGATTATTCATTAAAAAGCACTGTTATCATTATTTCAATATTGGTCAAAAAAATGTAGATAAATGTGCTACATGTTTCGAACGTAGATGTGGATGAAACCTGTGCTATGCGTAAAGTTCCACGAAACTTTTCATACTTGTAATTCCCTATACGTAAAGCAATTTGCGTGAGTAACATATACAAATACCAGCATTTTTCAGAACTAAACAGTTAGTAACATTATATATTCCTCTTTAACTTGTTTTATTTTAGCTTTGCAAACTTTTTTCGAGTTCAGTCATTTAGAACATTTATTTTATTTTGTTTCTTCTTTTTAACCATTATCCAATATATTAATCTTAATTATAAAGAGAAATTTATACGTTCTCATGACGAAAAGTATGAAAAATATGGTTAAAAAATGAGACATATAAGTGAAAAACGCGATTATCATCAAAGAAGAATCATAGAAATAATTTAAACTGCTTAACAATATAGACGCCACACGGACAAATTTCGCCTAATTTTAGAACTGGATAAAATCTGATCGCTGAGAGCGATTTGATTTCTGTTTGAAGCGTTATTTAGGGCAATTCTTTTTCGGTTAGTGCCTGGTTTTGCAAAAAATTAGTGGGTCAGATTAAGTTTCTACAGAGTGGCAAATGGAACAATACAAAATTGGTGAAAGTTTCACATGCTCTCAGTTAAACAAAAAGACGTTTTTTATTTTATTTCAACCCAACAGGCATTAAGATTGCAGAAGATTGTATATCTCAAAGAAAGTTTTTCAATTATTCGATCATCTCGTTTATTTACAGAGTGATCTCAAGAAAATAAAATTTTTGGTCTTGCAGTGATACATTTTTTCTTTTGAACCGATTTTCAAATCTAGGGCTCATGTTGAACGTCAAGTTGTTGTTGGACTTGCGAAATAAAAATATTACTGGGTTTCATGAATTAACGAAATATTTGCAAGTGAACTTCACTTTAGTTGAAAGTCTGCTAGAATCACAGATTTCGGGGGCTATTCTGATTTGAGTCATTTTTCATGCAACCCTGTATTTCGAATTTTCGTGTTAGATTTTCTATGAAGTTGTAGCTTCCACATGAGCTCAATATCGTAAAAATCGATCCAAGAGCAGAAAAGTTATCGCTGCAAAACTCAACAACAAAAATTCGAAAATCGTTTCGAGCTATTTGGTTCATCTCTAAACTTTTGACGTTTAGATCCAAAAAACCTCTTTTTTGTGCAACTAAGAGCATGCCGAACTTTCCGCAATTTTGCATTTTTCCCATTTGCCACCCTGTACAAAAATGTATCTGAGGTGCTTAATTTTGACCAAAACATTGACGAAGAGAAAACTAATGTGGATAGATAAGGCTTCATACAAATCAGAATTTATCCACTTCCAAAATTAGGGCAAATTTGTCTGTGTAACGTTTATTTTGATGAGCAATTAAAATTTTAAAAACATGGCAAAGCAGTCATTTGTATATCCGAAACGGACGTCTGACTAATAATTGAATGTAATTTTAAATAAGAGCAAATGCACACAAAGGTTTGTATAGCAGTAAAAAATTTAAAATGATAAGTTGAAATGGAAAAAAATTAATGGAGTGTCACTTCTAGCAGCACCGAGCCATATAAAAATGTATATATCCGGCTTAGTAATCGCATAACGCAATAAAATTGTGCTTCTTGCAAAAGAAGTACGCACTGCTAAAAATAATGTCAAGCTCGTTTTAATGCGGGCTTGTTAATTATTTATATTTTAAATTTTTTACTGTGTTTTTTTGTTAGTAAAAGGTTCGGTTTATATCTGCATTAACATTGACAAGAATTATCTTTCATCCGTTCATAAACCGGAAGTTTCGATAAATCTGCAAATTTACTAGTTTTATCCGGTATCTTTCACAGTTTTGCATCAATACAAGCCTACACCATAAATAAAAATAAAATACTTGTACGTTACCGTTTCCTCCATTATATTTTGCCATTCCTCGCAGTATTCTTCCATCAATGCAGCCATCCATGTCACCACATCTTCTTTAAGATTTTCAATAAAACTTTCGTCACCGATAACTGAATTTTCCGAGCACATTTCATTTAATTCCAGCTGTTCAACTTCCTCTTCCTCAAACATTTTACTAATTCTTGACTCCTTAGCATAGCTAAGGTTCAAACTTTGATTAGAACTTTTTGATTTATTAGTATCGCTTTCTTTTTCGTCGCAATTATTCATAATCAATCCGTCGTCAGTCGGTTCGGCTTTCTTATATTTCAATTGAAAATCCTCTAGGTGTTGGATGGTTTGAGGATGATCAGCAATTCCATCACCCAGGCTATGGGGCCTTTGAACATCTTCTCTTTCCAAGGCAAATTGTAAAGGCACAGAGAACCTTTTCGCTCTATCAAAGACTGTAATTTTGCTGTTTGGTGCGGGTATATCTTTGAACTCTTGAGATGCACTAGGTTCAAGTTCCTCAATAAAGGCGCTTACTCTACTTTCTTTGGCAAATCTTTGGATTAAAGTTTCAGGTTGTACTATAATGTTTTGTATTTTTGGTAGCTGTTCCTTGTCCTGGTATTCTTCAAAGCTACTGGAACTATCAGTGAACTTTTTGTCATTGATCGCGTTAATTAAGGAAGTTGAATCTTCGAAATTTGAATCTACCGATGAATAACTCGATTCAAATCGCCCAATTGATTTTGCGTCTTCACAGTCAGATTCTTCACTGCATATCGCAACTGTTCCAATGGTGTCCTCAAAATACTGCATTGTTTGGAAAAATTCGTCTTCGTATTTTAGTGAATCCATTGAGGAAAATGCAGATTTTTTTGCACTGCATGGGTCCAAAGGGAGGTTTTCATAAATTGCTGATGGCTTTGGTGGTTTTAGTGGGAGGTTTTCATAGATATTCATATTCTCCTGGTCTTTTGAAAAATGTATTTCTCTGTCATGCAGCTGAGATTCTAATTTGCCTTGGCTTATCAGAGGTAGATTCATATATACTGGCTCATTGTCATCCAAATGTTTGTTTTGCCTGGGAGTAGCCACAGGTTTTTTCTTGATTTTGTATGTATTTCTGTTGATAATTTCATCATCTAGATTTGTAATTTTTATGCTACGTTGACTAGTGGTACTTACAGATCGGCGATCTTCCGAACTGTTGCTTAGATCTGTGGTAGATGCTGCGTTCAAATTTTCACTTTCCAAATTGGACACTACACTGATATTTTCCACGGATTCCAAGGAGTTTTTAAATCCTCGGGAGCTTTTCTTACTATCCGAACAATCCCAAATATTCACATAATTGGAATCGTCACTATCATCACTTGTGTCTCCCCCAACAAGCATGTTTTTCGCACGATGATTGTTTTCACTCCGCCAATTGTTTTTCGATTCAAAGGTATCCTCGTAATATTCAATGCTGAATCTAAGCGTTCTCAACCATGATTTCAGAATAATCTCACTGTTCGACGTCATTTTCTTAGTCACCTTTTCACGAATATATTACAATCGGAAACCACATCCGCGTGTTTTGTACCGCGACAAATAGTTTTCCGGTAAAAGCGCTCTTCGGTTTGCTTCAAATGTGGATCTTGATCTGGTGCAAAACAAATGAAAATATCGATGCAGCTCTTCCAACACTTAACAGTGGACTTAATGTATTGATTTAAAAGTTTCGATTGGCATTGATTGATTGATATGGCACAATAGCGTCATCCGCGAAAAACAATTGTTTTCCAAATTTCGACTACGACGGAAATGCGCACGAGCCCGCTACTTATTCGGTATGTGGTTTTGTTATGTCGCGGATGTGCAGTTGTTTTAAATAAACCGATTAAAGCACGGCCGGCTACAATAAAATGTTTTTATGTTATTTCCGAGCAAATTCCGAGTATAAATCGCCTGCTGCTCATTGATAAGGATTTTTCAGAATGATCTGTATGCTCGTACATAAGCGACACTCCCATGCAGTTAGTCATTTATTTATATAAACCAAGGGTTTAAAAGAGTTCAATTGGTTCGGAGAGAGAATTAACTACAAGCTGGAATTGCAGTAATAAGTCGATTAAGTGGTTTAATTAACCGACGACATACTCTGGGCTATTTCGTGATCGGCTATTGTCGAGTAACAAGATATAGAGTACATAGACTATTTTTAGTGCTGTCGAAGAATTCATTTGCCCTGGTAATGTTTCATGTGGCAGATACAGGGTGTAACACAACAGCTGTTGTAACTTATGCATCTTTGGAATTTCTCATTGGAGATTTTTTTCAAGTGATATTTTTTATTATTGACCGATGTTCTAATACTTGAAAGATGGTAACTGAAAAAGTTTTTCTTTTTCCACCACTGCCTAAACCGTATCCCCAAGAAATCAGCCATATTTCAAGTAGTTTTTTTGCTAAATACCCATTTCTCCCTACTTTTATAAGTAATGTTAATAATCAAATATTAATTGTAAAATACCATACCTAAGAGAGATAGGGGCGTTTCATGTATCAATGGCAACAACAATTCCCCTGAGCCGCAACTGGTATCGATAAGGAAGTACAATTATGTTGTTTGTTGTTTTCGAAAGCAAATAAACAATTGCAGTCGTTATTAAACTTTTTTAGCAAATTCTGTGACTTTTTGGTCGAAAACAAGCTAATTTTTGGAATTTATAAGAGAAGAATTTAGATTATCTAGTCAACAAATGTTTTACTTTGTGCAAATGTGCTTTTGTACATTTGCAAATAAAGCCAAAATATGTAGTTTGATTGCCTAATACTACGCAAATCATTTTGAAAAACTAATCACTATTCAAAACCGATGCCAGCCATTAATTATTCAAGCATTGGGCTACGAATACATGGAACTTATAAACGTTGATTAAATCGTTTAAAACACTTTTTCAAAATGAAGCAAAAATATATTGTAAACACATTCCATTCGGCTTCATCAAATGAAATAAGTTGACTTCACGTACAGATAGTCGCACAAACGTTTTTGGTTATTATTGTTACTTAGTTATAGGGGGTGATCCCAAATTGGCGCCATTCCTCTGGGGGTGTTTAGGGAGTACAGGAAAAATAGTAAAAAATAATAATTCTTATCAAAAACTGAGATATTTGCAAAAAACTAGGCCAGAAGGTCGGCAACAATGTTTTCCAAGGTATCTGTCTTAAATGTCAAAAGCTCAAGTAACCGGAGATAAACACAGAAAGTGAGGTTGAAATGTAAAGAAATAGGTTAGGATAACCTATAAATTCAAATCCTCCTGTAAAAAGATCAATGATATATTTACAATTAAGATGTTAAATCACAAGAGGTGGTCGAAGTTCTGTCCGTGTAACTCCAAAGATGTTTGTGCCCGTTAATCACTTTATTGTGCAATCTTCGTATCATTACTAAGCTAATAATCGATATATTGCAGATGGTCAAAACACTCTAAATAAAATAGTTTCTCTAAAAAAAATCAAGAAAATAACAATTGGACTGCTTTTTCTTAGGACTTTTATGAATTTCTGAAAGTTACTCGTTTTGCATGCCTATCCATGTACCGTTATGCTTTTACGGGTTTACTCTTAATCCTCGAAAAATAAATTCAGATTATTTTCAGCTGCCTTTGTGAATTTCAAAAAAACAAATATAGAAAAAAGTAGAAAAAAACTTGTGAAATTGCTGCAAATATATATTGCTTGAACTTTAGCTTTTATTCAATTTTCTCTGTCAATTTTAAAGTACTGCACAAAGACAATCTATTGAAAAAATGACTGTAAAGCGGAACCTTGTAAAAATCGTAATTGCTCTAAAGTAATCTCTAATCGTAATTGCTCTAAGAGCTAAAGAGAATCGTAATCGTTTGCCCTTCCAGATCTTATAAAATGCTCTATAAGCGCAAACAATTCGATTTTATCAATGAGATGTTAAATATGATCGGTATTTAAGTCCATACTTTTCATCTTACTAATTTTCTTGAATTTTTTTATTGAATCATCAAATATTAAAACACGGATCCCTAAAAAAACCTAAAAATTTACCCAAAACAACTTTTGTGTACCCACTGAAATGTGATAAAATTTCGACTTCTTAACGATTATCAAACTATCGTATTGAAAAAATAAATAAAAGTTAAGAAAAGCTCTCACAAACTGTAAGAAGTTTTAAAGGATGCACATTTACTCTCCTCTGAAAAAAAATAAAAACAGATAACTTTTTCTCGTACTCTCCAAGTGGGCCCCCTATTACCCCTTAAGAGGAATGACCCTGTATTTATTTGTATCTTTCTATGTATAAATACGACTTTCACATTTTTTTACATCTGTTCGTGTGTTCGGCACCGACACTTACGATACAAGATAAAGTAAAATGACCGAATAACTCTTCAGATAATCAACCCTCTAACTCACACAAATTGCGCCGAAGACATGAATGTTAAAGCTGATATACAGTACGTTTCAATTAAACATGACCGAATCCATGGTTAAGATTTAAAGCCATCTGTTTCAAATAGACAATAATGTAAATTTTCTGCTGATATTTTCTTGATATTGAATGAAAGATAAAGCACTGAAAAATACTTCTCTCTCTTAACAATTCTTTTCCTTGGAACTCGTTGGTTGGGTGCAAGATTTAACATTTCATGTGTTACATCCATGTTTCAGCTTTGATGAGTATCATCAATGATTTCAATGAATGAACAGACCCACGCACAGCTGTCTGATACACTTTATAGAACGGTTGCAAAATTCAGACTACTTTATAACCGTTTATAGTATACAGAGTGTCAAAACAATCCCAGGTTTTTTCATAAATGGGGGCAGGTGAAAGACGGATGTAAAAGCGTAATTAAAAGTATTGGGGCTTAATAATATGCTCATGTGAGGAAATATATCAAACATACAGAATTGATTAGATAGTGGAATAGTGAATGTTTATTTTTGTTAACTGTGTTTTTTCATTTCAACATTTCATCGGATTGTTAAAATGTCATTATATATTTTTTAATATACTGATTAAATTAGAAAATGTTACTCGAAGTATGGCAAACTAAAAACTGTAATTATTTGATTGAAAAAAACGGTAAAACTGGAGTTTAATTACTAATTAATTAAATGCTGCAAATATCTTGCAGCAACAGTTTCTCAGTGTGTTCAATTATAATAGACGGTTTCGTTATTCATCAGACATTTTATGGACCACTTTAGCTTTTCTTCCTCTATTTAGTTAATTTACTAGCAAAGACCTTTCTTACCATTTTAAATTATTGCATGATTTAATTGCAGGTAGGCATTAAAACTCGTTTTTTTTGTGATTCGAATTTTCGTTACTCCAGATGCGTGCGATTGTAGATAAAATATGAAAATTATTGTTAGGATTTTGCAGACTTGACATTTGCAAAGAAAAATGAAATAAAAGTATATCAAAATAGATAGACTTTCGAGGCCATTCCTTGAAACAAGTGGGTTTTTGGGGTTTTTAGGCCGTCGTCCGGTAGAATTTCTTTTATGGAAAATTTTATGGAATCCACCACCATCAGAACAGTGTAAGCGTTCAAGCAAACCACTTCTGAAGATGCAAGCCGCACGTGCTTGCGAAACGTCAAGAAGAAATTCTACCGGACGACGGCCTAAAAACCCGAAAAACCCACTTGTTTAAAAGTATATCATTTTTGAAAATAGAAATTCTTTATTTGTTACTTTCTGATCAATCCTCTATAATCGTCAGCTTAAATTCTCCAAAAAAAAAAACAAAACGTTCTGGAACTTTTTCGCACATCTTGTTTATTATTTGGTTTTTCCAATTTGGAGAAATAGCTTTTTGTATTAATTCCATTAATTTCCATTTAATTAACGCTTTTCTATAATTGTTATTGTCGCTTATAGGTAGTAGAACGAGCGAATTTTGTAACCATTAAGCCCATGTACTTAACACCTAATGTGTATTTGACTGGTATGTGATAGATAGAGCAAACAACTTATCTTTAAAAGTAAAGTACACAAAACTACCATTTACATTAGTGCAAAATAAATTTGAACATTAATAGCATTGCAGGTGTAAATATTGAAAGACTTCAATTTATCTCAGAATTGTTAAGTCTCGCTGTCCAAAATAAAATATTAATGCGTGTAAACAAACTTACCGGTGTAGACTGCGAAATATTCCTCATAGTAACTAGATTACTGCTTCCTTCGCTATCTTCATTCTGGCTTTCAGAGCTTCCGGAATCAACTTCATGAGCGTTGATATGGGATGACTGTTCATCAATTTTTGGGGCCAAATTATGATAACTACCACAGTTAGAACATCCATCGAACAATCCTCGCTGATCCTCTTTGACATCCTCGGAACTGTTACTTTTATCGGTAGAATGAAAAGAATTATCTGCTGAGTTTAAGTTTTGCATTGATCCAGACATCAATGCTCCTGTTGATAGCTCTAAGAGCCGGTTGCTGAAATCATCACTAGTCCTTAAAAGATCCTCAGCCGATGCGCTCTTTTTCCGAGTTCCGCTGATTTTTTCCGCTTCTTTTCTAAGCGCCAAGGTAAAATCGGTCTCTAATCTTTGAAAATTTTGAGGACTTGATATGATAAGTTTTCGTTCTCTTAAGTTTCTAGTCGTTTTTTTCTCCCTTCTTGTGGAACTTTTCAGGCCAGGTTCTTGTTTTCGGAAGTGCTTCAACTGATCAAAATGCTCTTCATAAAATGATTTTGTCAGTACTTTATAAAATGTTGTATTTGTTGTCTCGAATTTGTCCCTGGCTTCGACTTCATCTTCGTCAAGTTGTTCTGTTGTTTCGGACAGAGTTACTGATTCATTGCTACTTTTAACTAACGGTTTGGCATTAATATTCTCTTTAGACGCCCATTTGCTTAAGCCTAGATAACCGATAAACGATCCTTTGTTATCTGTGCTATCTTCTGAACTTTTCTGAACATGATCACTAACATCCTCTTCTGTGGAAAGTGCTGCACTGTCTTTAGTAGCGTCTTTCGTATTGGAAGACTTGACTTTTTTCGAATTCGACTTTACTCCCAACAAGTTTAACTTTGTCATACTGCCAAACACACTGAATTCCATCATGTTGCTGTCGAATAAATCACCGCGAACAAACACTGTGGATCAATGTAAAAGCACAGAAAGGAAAAATCCAACTTTAACAACGAAACAAAACCGTTTAATTCCATAGATAGGTAGAAACACTTGACAATAACTGGTGACGAATACCAAGTTAATCTAAATTGAAATCTGATAAAAAGATAAGTGTGAGGGAGATTATGTTTTACGGGTGTTAAACATAATTGTAGGATGTTATTAAATACATAGAAATATCCGAGTGCTCATACGCATTTGATGCCGAAATGAGGAAAGTTTACCGACAAATACAAAATAAACAAAATTTTTGAACTTATATAACACTACCGATATACAGTGTGTTCAGTATAAAATGATGTACATGGGGATATTGGAAACCGTTAAAGATACAGAGTGGACCAAATGGGGAAAAAGTTGCGCAATCAAGTGCCTATAAATAATCTGTCATCAACTTCTTTGAACTGGGAATAGCAACGGATATACAGGGAAAAAAAGAAAAAAGTGCGTTTTATGAAATCCTTTATATCGTGTTTATTATAAAAGATACAATAACGAAATTTTCAGGGTGGTGGTAAGAAATGAGCGTAAATTTGAAAATAAAGTAAAACATAATCTAGGCCCACTATGTTCAATGAGGCCGAAGTCAACTTTTGTTTTTCTTATGGGCGCCATATTGAATTTCTGAATTTTTAAATTTACCTTTAAATATGCTCTTCAACCATGTATAACATGTTTATGTTCGGTCAAGATAAATAATTAAAATTAACAAAATTAAGATTTTATGGTAGTAGGCATTAATATTTCTCTTCAATTTCCACATAATGACGTTCGTTGTCTGTTTTAATTACCTAGGTAATTGTCAAAGTAGAATTTATTGTCAGTGTCAAGTGTTCGTAATTAATTGTGTGTTTCAAAATTAATCACTTTTCAAATTATGAAAAATACGATATGTTGGAGAGTTTTATTCTCTGTCGTCGAAATGAAGCGAAAGCTGAAGAAATTTATTTAAATAAATATCCAGAAAGGCCACAACCTGGTAGAACTATGTTTAGGCGTGTGAAAGACAACCTTGTAGCTTACGGGAGTTTTGCTAAGGTAAAGAAAAACAAACTTCCAGACGAAAATAAAGAAAATTTGGTAATGCAAAGCGTGGTTGAGACACCTCGTACGTCTTTGCGTCAAATTGAAGCCACAACAGGTGTTGCGTGGTCAACGGCGAATAGTATTTTAAAACGTCATAAATATCACCCCTATCGTGAACGGCCCTGTCAGGGACTCCAGAATGGCGATGCGATTAGAAGAATGGCATTTTGTCAGTGGTTTATTCAAAGAAACAACGAGATACCAAACTTTTCCTTAAAAGTCCTTTGGTCAGATGAGAGCCAATTTACTAAATGTGGACTATTTAATCGTAAAAATACCGTTTTTTGGTCAGATGAAAATCCACGGCTAGTTCGTCAAGTTAATTTGGATTTAACGTCTGGTTAGGTATTGTGGGTACATGATTGGACCATTTTTTTAAATGAGAATTTAAATTCCGAGATATATTTGAACCTCTTACAAGCTAACGTAGCGGAAGCACTTATGGATGTTCCAGTAGCTACCCTGCAAAACTTGTATTTCCAACAAGACGGCGCGCCGCCACATAATGGACGTATTATCACAGAATTTTGAAATCACGAATTTCCCAACAAGTCGATATGCAACCTGGGACCAGTAAGATGGCCTGCGAGATCCCCTGACATAACACCGCTTGATTTTTTTGCATGGGGTTCATAGGTCATACGAAACCGAAGAGGAGCTGAGACACGCTGTTATAGAAGCTGTTAACAGAATTACCCCAGAAACGATCAGAAAATCCTGTGAAGCAGTAATGAGACGATGTATGTTGTACGTGCGAGAAAACGGTGGCTTATTTGAACACCTACTTTAATCCTAAAATGTTACTTGTTCTTTGCAGTGTTCGATGTATGATCAATAATAATTTAAAGTAGTAATTAATAGAAATATCAATGCCTACTACCATTAAATCTTAATTTTGTTAATTTTAATTATTTATCTTGACCGAACATAAACATGTTATACATGGTTGAAGAGCATATTTAAAGGGGAATTTAAAAATGCAAAAATTCAATATGGCGCCCATAAGAAAAACAAAAGTTGACTTCGGCCTCATTGAACATAGTGGGCCTAGATTATTTTTTACTTCATTTTCAAAATCACGCTCATCTCTTACCCCCACCCTGAAAATTTCGTTATTGTATCTTTTATAATAAACACGATATAAAGGATTTTATAAAACGCACTTTTTTCTTTTTTTCCCTGTATACCGTTGCTATTCCGAGTTCAAAGAAGTTGATGACAGATTATTTATAGGCACTTGATTGCGCAACTTTTTTCCCATTTGGCCCACCCTGTAACTCTAACGGTTTCCAATACCCATGTACATCATTTTATACTGGACACACTGTATGTTGTTACAAAGCAAATTGTTTTTTTGACAGAATAAGATAAAATAATTTAATAAAAATCTGTTGCCACCTATTCATAGTATATGCGTATGCAAGGTGTTCCGTAATTACAACAAATGCTGAGTTTTTGTTATATACAAGCCTATAGAGTTATTCGCATTTTTTATGTTTTTGATTAACATGATTTAATTTTTTATGAGAAGACGTATTTTTGGTGGAAATCCCTCAGCTGAGAAAAATCTAAATTTATCAAAACTGGTGTTCTTCATTCAAATTCTAATTTTTCATTGTCAATTTATGAATATATTTCTTTAAATCTATGAGGAAAATGTAGGTCTACTTTTTTCAGACGTTGGATAAAGAAGGATTCGAATTGATCAGTTAATAAGTACCGGTCATTCGGGGTGAAGTCGGACTGTGGGGGGGCGAACTCGGACAGACCCTTATTGGTCAATATTTTCGTCAATATCATTTGATGCACCGCGTAAAAAAATACCCAACCGTCATATTCTGGTCAGTTAAGTTCCTAGTGTGATAAGTAGTACCCAGTGTGATAAAAGTAGTAATACATTTTCGCTGGATAAATTCGCCGTAGAACACAGGGTGAGGATATATAGTCCTTTTATAGAGGTGAAAACGGTATTAATTTTAAGAACTAAACGGTGTTTTTTTAGTGGTTTTGAACTTTAAGCCGAAATAAAACTCATAAAATTCATGTTAAGGTCATGGTACTGGCTTTATTGAAAAGACAATTGTATGCCATTTTAGCTTAAATATGATTTGGGGCATATGGGCGCCGCGGCTGGCTCGAATGAACAGCAATCCACGAAAAAAGTTTCGACCACTTTAATTCTACTAGACCATAAAAATATGACATCAAACAGTGAGTTTTCCTGGAAAGCTATATAGCTTTCAGGTTTTCGTCGCTATTTTCTCAAAGGTTGCGTAAATAAACTGAATGATTCGCACTGACAATGTTGGCACTTATCAGTGGAATAATCTAGGGGCTCACAATTTATCCTTGTGACGTAACAAACACGATAAAGAGACTATTTTTCCAGGGTGGTTTCTATTTTTTCTCCGTTCTGAGCTTTAATAAGACTGCAACGACAAAAACACAATGATTGCCTATGAAATTATATATTAATAAAATAATTTGTGTTGGAACAACTTTCACAGTTTTTTCTAAATATAATTAAATCAAGAAAATTTACCTTATAATTAAATTAGTGAAAAATGATGACGGATTAATACCAAACTAACTAATAGCGCAAAAATGTTCAAAAAAACACAGTGTCCGAATGTCTCAAATGCAATGGTGATATCACATAACACTACCGCCAACCCTTGACGGGAAAAAGTTGGCGTCCAAAGGGGGAATTAAGTTTAAAAACTTACAATTTTGGCGTCAAGCAATCTTCTGTCCGTCAGCTCCCAGAGAATTTTATTTTGTACGACTTGCCTTAAGTCGGTCCTGACGAACTAAACTTGTTGAGCCTCGAGAGTTGTCTGGTACTACACCAATTTCCAGGAAAATATATAAAATATCGTCAGGAGTTCAGAGTTGTGGGTTCTGTACGGGGTTGTGGTTCCAATAACTAAAGGTACTACGCCCTTTATTGCACAATGAAGTCACTATCGACTACAGGGGCCCGTGTCAAATTAGACGCCGGGTAAACCAAAAACCTAATGGGTTGAGAGGGTACACACAAGTGCCGGTGGGGGTCGATGTTTTGGACTCGATTATCGAATGCGAACTACCTAGAGAGTTTCTTCCCTGTCCGCCTGCAAAGGCACACACACATTCTTCAGGTAAATCTTTATAACATCGGGTGGGAGAGGCGAGGAAAGAGGAAGGACCCAGACAATTTTTATGGGGCGCCTATTCGAAGGGAATTTAGGGTGTTGAAGCTTCGTTTGTTGCAAGAAAGTCTGCAACATAAACTAAATTGGCGGATTTGGAGCTACGAAAATCCATAAGCCATTATTTAGAATTAGAAAGATTAGACACCGTTAGATCCAGAAAAACTCACTGTTTTTTGTGCTTTATGGTCTGGTAGAAGTTTGGAAGTGGTCGAAAATTGGACATCCAGATTGTTCTTCATTCGAGCCAGCTGCGGCACATTATTCCCCAAATCATAGTTAAGCTTTTCAATAAAGCCAGTACCATGACGTTAACATGATTTTAATAAGTTTTATTTCAGTTTAAAGTTCTATACCTCTAAAAAAACACCCTTTACAATGAAGAAAACGTCGCTAGGCACTCGAAGATATTCGACAAGGCAGAAAAAGTTGTTTAAGACAGCTTACACGATAAGAAAAAAAGAATAAAAACGAAGAATCATAGCGGACAGTGCCTGATTTAATTATTTGTTTTAATTATTAATAATTAATTAATTTAATTGTCCGAATACGCCTCTTACTTAGGTGCTAAATGGTCTATTTTTAACACTTAATAAAGGGTCGTCCGCATTTACCCCACACATAGGGGTGTGGGGTAAATTTTATGTAAAAAAAATTAGGGGGGAACAAAAAGTTAATTTTTTTGTTATGCAATTCGACAAAAGAGACACGAAAGACAAAATTATTTTATTGGAAATTTTCTTTTCAAAATTATACTTTTTATTAAGAAAAAACTGAAATATCGTTCGACTTCACCCCGAACGACGATAATTCATTAGAATTTTAAACTTTAGCATCTCGTATGTCGAAAACCAAAAAATTTGCCCATGTTCATATGAGGAAGATGTCCTGTTTTGGAAGGTAGAATATATCTAAAGTACTGCGCACTCGATAAAACAAATAAAAATTGATATGGGAGCCAAGCCAAAACACAATCCAACCTTTTACAACCGAAATAATCCATCAAGCCATAATTATCGTTTGTCTATTTATTTAGTAATATATTTGAGTCGCGTTTAGACTAAATGCGCTTTAATATCAAGAATAGTATATGGAAGTTTTTGGTTTTAAATTTGTTTGAGATAACTCTTTGAAATTTCACCAACAATTTTTAAATTAAAAACACTTATTTAGTAAAATGTAGTAATATAATCCCGAATAAAAAAACTCTTAAATATTAACGCGTACTAACAGTAACCACGAATAACTATTTTTAACCCCTGAGTGTTAGTAATCATAATTGCAGTTCCCATCTAAATAAGGATGTATTTAGGCAATTTTAATGTCCATTTTTGTCTCTGTACTGCATATGTTGCGATTTAAATGATTGCAGCTCCCCCATACCAGCATTGGTTGTTCAATTAAAACGTATTTTATCATTATCATTTCTCCATAGGGGTGGGAAACAAGTTCTTGATTATTCAATCCAAATAATATATTCATTAATATTGGAAATGCTCATGATGTACAACATTCCTGTGCAGCAGAGACTTCTTAAGTTTGCCAAAATTTAAATAGTAAATTAAATATAAAATTTCACATTGATAGTTTCATAGTTTGTTTATATTTTTTAAATACATGTGCTCGCTTATCATAATCACTTTTTAAGACAACATCTAATATCAAGCATTTTACTCTTATCGATCTAATTTCTTTAGATTATTTCACACTGTTTTAACAGCCAAATCCCTTCGCCAAAATGTGCATTTCGATAAGCGACTTCGCCATTATGAGTCGATCTTTTTCTAATTCCGAACTTGTTTAATAAAACCTGTAAATAGTATTTTTTTTAAGTATTTGTCGTTTTGTAAAACGAGTAAATGAAAATTGCAAAATAAACATTCTAAATAACAACTCATTAAATAAAATATGCATACATTATGCTGGTTTATTTATTAAAAACAAAAAATTTCGTTTCGAAAACAATTAATGCTTTTAAGTATCTAATTTAGAATTAGAGAAAAGAATTTCCGAATTATTATTATATTATTTGGTAGTCGCAGTAAATGAAAAATGACACATTGTCTTGGCTCAAGAAATCGAGCTTGGAAATTTTTTTTTAATTGGTTCATATATTGTACTATTATCAACTTTATGCAAAATGACAATATGTACTTTCTAAAGGAAACTCTCTAAAACATTGCAGACTTGAGAAAATAAAATCTTAATAAAACGTGTAGAAGATTTCATTGTTTCCCCAATTATCATATTAAAAATCTACAACGTGTTTTTTGCAGCCGATTTTTTGTTGGGGAAGTATCGAAATGTCTGCGTCTTGTAGACAAATTTGCTCATAACTTATATAATTAACATAAATATTATGTAAGCTAGCAAAAGTCATTCATCAGTGGATGCTACAACTACAAAGAATTAAGCTGCATGTCTGTGTTATATAATATACTGCCCACTTTCTGTATAAACATAATTTTAATAAAGGTGTTTTTATCCAAGAAAAATATTTTGTTGCCTAGATTTAGAAATAGCGGGTAATGAAAATGTTGACAGAAACCGAGAGTAGTAGTAGTAAACATCTTTATTTCTAAAAAAGGCTATCGACCTATCGGTCTTTCTGCCCTTGTTTAATACATGTAGTCTTAATCTAAATAAAAAACAAATATGAAAATTCTCTTATTCTAGGTTAACAATATTATTAAATAAAATTTCAATGGCAAGAAAAAATTATTTTATTGTCCACTAGTCAGTTGCGTTTGTAAGTGTTCGAGTAGCGTTCATGTAGGGAAACGGAAGCGGGATTGTCTGGTTGGTCTTGTAAGACAAAGGGGATTCAGTATGGTCCAGTTGTAGGGGTTGTTTGTCCATTTTGTCTGTAGCTGTATGAGTCTTCCCGAGATCTTTGTCATGTTTGTGCGTTCGTATAGCAGTTGGGGGGGTTGTGTAGTGGGTTTTGGGGGTGTCTTATTCGTGTTATTAGTCTTAGTGCAATTTGTTCTGTTGTTTGTGTATAACGTTTTGTCCTTTCTGTTCCGTTGGTCATGAGTATATGTCCAAAGTCTAGCAAGGGTCTACAAATAGCTTTATATATTTTGGTGGCGGTGTTTGTGCTAATTCCTCTGTCTTTGTAGGTTAGTGATCGGAAGTGTTTTGTTCTCTTTATTGTTTCTGTCCTGATGTTTCGTATGTGTTTAGTGAATTTAAGTTTGTGGTCAATTGTGATTCCAAGGTATTTTACGTCTTTTTTTGGTTGTGTCGTTTGGCCGTCTGCAGTTATTGTAGGGGAGTCAGCGTTGAGTCTGTGGTTTGTGAGCAGAAGTTGGTTTTTTGACGCGTTTGGTGTTAGTCTTCATTTATAAAACCATGTCATTGTGTTGTTTGTTAGTGTTTGGAGTCTTTGAGCTGCTCTCTCAGTAGTTTTGTCATGTACAATAAGTGCCGTGTCGTCTGCGTATTGTAATATGTATGCCGATCTGTCGATTTGATTTTTGTCTGGTAAGTTGTAATTGTATATGTCATGGCAGTATATATTGTAGAGAAACGGTGAGAGCGGGGATCCTTGAGGGAGCCCTTGTTCAGGGGAAAAAGAAAATGACAGTGTTTTGTCAATTCGTACTTGTAGTTGTCTGTTTTCTAGTAAGTTCTTTATGGTGTGTAGTAGATATGTTGGTGTGTGTAGTTTGTATAGTTTGTCAGAAACCGAGAATATTTCCAAAATCAGTGTTTTGATAACATTAGGTATATGCTACTTGAACTTTAAACTAATAATATAACAAAAAAAATAAATTATTATAATAAAAAATAAAAATTTCTTTGTCCCATCGACAAACATACAACATATAATCGTATGTATATTTTGACAAACATTCCCTGAGGAGCTGTGGGTCAAATTTCTATATCTTATATATATATTTATATATATATATATATATATATATATATATATATATATATATATATATATATATATATATATATATATATATATATATATATATATATATATATATATCTATATATATATATATATATATATATATAAAGCATTATCCTTGTTTCTATTTTGAAAACAACAAGTTTCCAGAAGTTTTCGTTATTTCCTTCCTTATGCAAAGAAACTCATTCTCAATGTTTGTTCAAATTTTCATTACTGTGTGTACTGATCAGAAAAATCATTTACTCGTTTTTAGAGAAGTATGCATCAGAGTAAGGATGACTATATAGTAATATATCATGTGAGAACACCAGATGTAAACACTTACCTCTACTTGTTTCTTAGATCTTGGAGTTAATAAAGATGATAGTGATCTGGAATTTCTGTAGTCGCCAAATCCTGTTGGCCAATCTGATGGTCTTGTTTCTGGTGGTTGGTTTCCGCGTTCACACACTTTTCAAAATTTGATACGATTTCGGAAACAGTTCGTTTAATACCAGGATCGTCGATCTTATTGTTACTACATGATGATTGAACGTTGGTATATGATCTAGACAATCTGCCTTCATTTACTTCTGACGCTCGTTCCTTGAATTTGTTACTTGATTTTAGTTCATGAATCAGTTCCGCGGAAATCGAAATGTTTCTTGATAATGGTTTAATAGCAGCCTTACTTTTTACCGCACTATTTCCTACCACAACACTGTTATCTAGACAATAAACGCCCACTGTACTGCTCGATTTTTTTATACCTTTAGTCTCTAGATTTTCTCTACTATTTAACGATTTTTGTTGCACGTCTTGTTTGCTTCTTCCAGGTTTCCCTTTCTGAAACTTGAAGCTGAACGTTTTGTGCAGTGGCATCTTTTGTTGAAATTGGCTCGCCTCATCTTACAGTTATTTTATCAGTTAATTTAGAATTACCTTATCTTAACAGCTGTTTCCTATATGGTTTTATAAAAGGTATGACGTCAAATTTGAACATGCTATCGAATAAAACGTGCATTAATGCCACGTAATGTTTCCTAGCGTGCACCATTACAAAAAAATGTTCAGTTTAGCATCATATTCAGTTAGTTAATCTTGCTCGTTTAAAAACTTAAAATGTATAACAATGTTTAACTCGCTTAAAATGAAATTACACTTTAATTCACACAGTGTTGTTTATTACAAGCAACTTAAGTTACTTGTAATCAAAGAATGGTTAATTTTTGAAATTTTTACTTGCTTATATTGGCGGACAAGAATTTTTTAAATAGAGAGCGCAGTTGAACAAGAACGTCTATTATAAGACTCATATTTACTAAGCTGGCAAAAACCAGAACTTTATCCGATTTTGATCAAACTTTCATCGTGTTTAGGGCCAAAAATGTCTTCAATGGATTATGAAAATTTCAAACGTCTACCTGCTTTGGTTTCGAAGACATGATTTTTTTAAAGTAGCGAACGAAGTGGATTAAGAACTTCCATTATATATTTACTATTTATAATCCGATATTTACTAAACTGACAAAAATTTGAATTTAATCTGTTTTACATGAAACTTTCAGCGTCTTTAGGCTCAAACGAGTTCAAAGCATAGTGAAAATTTCAAATTTTTACTATCGTAAGTTCGGAAGACCCGATTTTTTAAAGTATAGGGTGCAGTTGATCAAGAGCATCCATTACGAGACCGATATTTACAGAGCTGGCAAAAATCAAAATTTTATGCCATTTTGATGGAACCTTTAGAGTCTTTAGACTCAAATGTCTTCACAGGATGTTGAAAATTTCAAATTGCTACTGGCTTTAGTTTGGAAGACAATTTTTTTAAGTAGAGAGCGCCTTTGATCAGGAGCGTCTATTATAAGGCCGATATTTACTAAGCGGGAAAAACCAAAATTTTCTTGTCGTACGGACACATTTGATGTTGCTAGAGTATGTTCTAAGCATTTGAAAAATGGTGATTTGAGGGGAATTTGCAATTTGAACTTTTAGGGTACTTGCCAAAAGCAGGTTTTTCAACTTAGCTTCATACAGTTTCTTCCTTAAATTTGCCAAAGTTTAAATCGCTAACAAAACAACAGGTAGATCTTAGCGAAAGAGCGTCAAAGAAGTTTGCGGAAATAGGTGCCGACAAACTCGTCCTTGCGTTTCTGCATTCCGTTGTAAATAATACGAACCTAAACTATACTTACATTTCTCTTGCTGTTCCTAGTCTTCAAAATAAATCAATTTTTCTAACTTTTAATTTTCAAGTTTAAAACACGCTGCCGAGCATTTTGTAATTATATCGAAAAAAAATTATAAAAAATAATGGAATGTGACAGAAACTAAAGCAGCTATATTTAATTAATTATTTATAGTATTCATCAGACAGGAAAATAGCACCACAACTGCACGACATGCCCAAATGGGAAATCCAACTTGCGCTAGGAACAGAGGGTACCACATGACATCACGCAAATCGACGCAATATCCTACCTTGTATTTTTTTTTTCTTTTATAAAATTGAAATCATTACCCGTAAGGGAGCCAATGATGAACATAAAATTCTTAATTGCATGTCAAGTATAAACCATCGGTCAGATCATTAAATACATCTTCACTTTAAAAAAAAAACTTTAATACCCCGTATCTCAGAAAACCACCCAAACGATGACCTACATCACGAAGCAACTGTCAGAAGGACAGTAAATAAGCTTCGGAGTGAAAAGCCAGGCAGTCACCTCCTCTCAACTTCGCCAGCAGAAGTTGCAGCCATCATCAGAAGAACCCAAGCTAAGAAAGCCCTTGGGAGAGATGGAATCACCAACAAAATGCTGAAGAACCTGCCCAGAAAAGGACTGGTAGCTGTAGCTAACTTGATTAATGCCATTTTCTGGACTGGTCATTTCCCAAGCATCTGGCAGCACTTGGAAGTCATCATGCTCCCGAAGCCCAAGAAAACAGGACTTTCCCCCAAAACTACAGGCCTATCAGCCTGTTGCCCGCTCTCAATAAAATAGCCGAAAGGGTTATACTGAGGAGAGTTAAGGAGGAAACGAGCGAGCTTGATTTGCTTCCGCCAGAACGGTTTGGATTCCGAGAAAAGCATTACACAGAACTTCAGCTGCTCAGGATAGTAGAAAGATGCACCAAAGAAATGAATCAGTACCGAACGACTGGAATACTCACACTGAATGTCGAAAGAGCGTTCGACAGAGTGTGGAGAGACGGTCTCATCTACAAGATGATGGAAACAGGTATTAACAAGAAACTGTGCCAGTTAATAGACAGTTATATTTGCAGAAGGAGCTTCAGCGTCAAAGTTGGAGGTCACCGGTCAGAATCCAGAAGCACTGAGGCAAGGAGCAGTGCTCTCCCCACTGCTATACAACATATATATACACTATACAAGCGACATTCCAAGACCTGCCAATACGACCCTGGCACTCTTTGCAGATGATACGGCCCTTCTGACATCCACATGGCGCAAGGACTGCATCAGGCAACAGCTCCAGCTTGCAATTGGCAAACTACATCAGTGGTTCATCAAGTGCAACAAACAGGACAGTGTCGATGGCAACATCATCATAGAGGGACAAAACATCGAATGAGAAAGATATATTAAATATTTGGGTGTTGTTTTAGATAAACAGCTGACCTGGAAGAAGCACATAAAAACAGCCATCGACAAGGTTAAGGCAACAACTGCCAAGTTGTACCCACTCCTCAATCGAAGAATCCAGATGAGTATTAGGAACAAGCTACTCCTCATCAAGACCATAATCATGCCGACACTGGTGTATGCCTCCACTGCGTGGGGATATGCAGCCGAGTGTCACTTGAATAGACTTCAGGCCACAGAAAACAAACTTCTGCGGATGGCCATAGATGCGCCATGGGTTGGTAGAAACTCTCAAATCTACAGGGATCTGGAGTGGGAGCCACTAAGAGAGTTTCTCACAAGGAAAGCGAAAGCAGACTTCGAGAAAGCTGGAAGGCACTCGAACGGAGAGCAGCGAAAACTTGTAAGTTACACTCCTGAAGAACTGGGACCCAGGAAAAAAGATCCAGACACCAACTAGCCCACTAGGGCAGCAGGTAGCAAAGGGCGTAAGCTGTAAGTGTGGTAATAATGTAGTGTTTGTAGTAAGTAGCATGCATGTATAAGTAAGGCGTTAAATTAATAAGATCCCCATGCTAGCAAGCAGCTAGCATGGAGAGAATGCCATGCTATGGCATACGGATGCCAGAGCTGACAAATTCTTAGAGAGAACTACAAGTTTTAAAGGATAACTCCCGAAAACTCGTAGTACAAAAACGGGGTTTTTTAATTGGTAAAAATCCAACACTACCAAGGGTTCGGAACACTGGATGTCTTCGCGAAGATTTTACTCCTCCAGCCGCCGGGCACACAAAAAAGACTCTCGGAAAACGAATCATTTGCTGACTTACGATTCATCAGCAAACTGTCATTATTAGAATCGCCCCCTGAAATTTGGCGCACTTATTTTCCAGCACCCTGTATATTTTATAAACTCATGATTCATCGTCAACCGATCAACCAGCCCCCGATATGCATTATCCCTGGTTACTCGCTAAAATACAGGAAGTGGCAACGTTTAAATTTGAATTGATAAGCCCATATCTGACATTCAAAAGTCGCGAATGTAAATTGAAACCTCCCATTTGTTTTTTCCATTTCTAAGTCAACCAGAGATAAAACTCAGTGCAGAATTGTATGCTATCCCATTTTAAGTTTTGCCAGTCAATCAACCTGAATATATTAATTAAATATTTAGAGCACGCACACAGTTGCCGTTCACGGCTCAGCACGTTTTCCAAACCGCTCAAGCGTCAATCAAAAATGTGCTGGTCGGTGTGATGGGCCAGGGTGTTTCCGGAACGCTGTCGCTTTATTTCCGATTAAAACACTAGTTTTTCAAGTGAAAATACCCCTGATTATGAACAGTTCGACTTACACATTTACGAAATAAGCCTGTGCAGCTAACGGGTACAATGGCAGCTATTTATCAGTGTTACCGGAAAATCGTTGACACACTTTGGAGTCCTAACGTTTGGTTGCCCCCCAATATCACTTGGGCCGACATTGCACCGGAATCCAGCCAGGAAGTACAGCATGCTGACTACAGACACCTATTCTACCCCCTACCCATGGCTTTGGTGGTCCTGTTAATAAGATATTTATTTGAAAAGTAAGTGAGGTTAGATTTTTGGACCCCTATTCACTCATAGCTCGAAATTGTCGGATTCATTCTATATATGTTAACCAGGCAAATATTTATAGATAAACCTAAGCAACTAGAAAAGAAAACATAAACTTCTTTATTGCTGTATAAGACTGTAAAGAGTAAATTAATGGATAATCAGAAAACAACATTCTATTTGTATATAGAGCTTCGTTCCCTTAGTCAAAAGATTACGGTGGTGATTTTCGCAAGACTAGCATGGTAACACCTGCAGATATGCAGTATGGCATGTTTGGTAAAGGAGAATTCCCTGAGAAATATAATAAAATGAAATAAAAAATTGCTACGAAAACTATCATTATTTGCAGTGAATAGTAGATATCAAAGGTTTAATAACGTTTTTGGGTGTAACTTTAAGAGATCAATTTCACAAGTATGTTAAACCGCAAACCTTTAATTAAGTATTAGTAATTTGTTGATTTTAGATTTTAAAGTTCTTATTCCATTTTTTGTCAATATACTTACCTACCAGACAATTTAATTTATTTAATGGCCACTCAAAGCAAATCGGATATTTTAAAAATATTCACAAAAGGGTGCAGAGTGTCAAAGGAAAAAATACAATGTGTTTCATTAAAAATTATGCATGATCATTGAAACACCGATTTAGTGTTACATCCTGTACATTAAGACATTTTTAAAATAACCTAGCAGTCGAACCTACTTTCTTTTGTTCAAATAATGTTTCCAAAAGTAAATCGTGTAAATCCAATAAAATAAGGGAGCATGCCTCTGTAAAAAACCATGAGTAATTTATTGTTCGCGATCATATTAAGATTCAGGGTTATTTTCTTTCACATTGTTAACTCACACTTCATTATGTTTTATTGTTAACTTTCAAATAATGTGTTTTTTCAAGAAATGTGCCATGCAAATCTGTATAAATTTCCTTAAATTTTACAGTAATTAAACTAATACTGCGTGTCTGATAGTTTGAATAAAAAAGTGAAGAAACCACACGGTCTATAACGAGTTTACATATTTTTAATAGAGAAAAATATTAAATTAGAAGTAACGTTTCTATTCATTCAAATTGTTAACATTTTCAACATTTGATTATACAGGGTAATTCCATTTTTATTAAGGAAAATACGCAGAAAAGTTTTCTATAAACATACCTATATCCGCACACGCTTATTTTCTAAATGCAGGGTGTTGAAATTAAAAACTTTGCCTGGTATCTTCCGTTCCAACTTTTACAGTTTGTACCAGACATTAGATTATTCACTATGTCGAACGGTTGCAAGAAAGTACAGAGGTGCATGAGATATTGAAGTACAATTTAATGTTTTAAGAATGTTCTGCATTACTAAGAGCGGTGATTATTTGCCGCATGTAATCATGTAGATAAATCATTATTTAAGTATAAGTGAGGAAATTATCAGGAGACAGCGTATTATTTGTTTCTGAAAATCATAAATGTTATCTTGAACAGACACAAATTGTGATTAATAAAATGTTGAGTAATCATATCACCAGATTTCACCAACATTGCTAATTAAGAAAACTAAATGGTTTTTGCAACTTTCTTTGTTGCCTAAGAAAGTCTTTGGCCGATTTTCACCAGAAACAAACAAAACGCAGTTTAACGACGTGCCGTTTTCACCAGATGTACCGTACGTTTGTTAAACTGCGTTAGTTAATACAACAATAAATTTGCATGCATCCTGTGTCATAAAACTGCAAGGCACAAAGAAGTTGGTTTATCGGCAAAACGCAACTATTCCTAATTAAATGTACCTATATGTTTTCCGAAAAGGATGACAAGTATATTGTTATTTAAATATAATTATTACTTATCGTCTGGAAATTCCAATTTGTCTTCTATCAGTTGAAAAACTAGCAAAGTGGTTGCTATTGAAAGACGAAAACGCATTTCAAAATCCTTATCATCTAGATTGTTGGAATGGTCTTCTCTCTGTTTTGCCAATCTGTTAAGTCAATCTGCCGATCTTTAAACGGCGTTTAAGGCTATAAACGGTCAAAATCGGAAAGTTCGTTTCTTAAACTCAGCTTAAGCACAAACCACGTTTAACGTTCTGGTGAAATACGTTTCGCGCGTCAAACTGAGTTTTAGAGGTTGAGCTACGTTTAAGATCGCGTGGTGAAAAGCGGCCTTAATCGGATATAGCAAGAATAAATGTTGAAAAATATAAGTCTAATCAAAGATGATTACTTAGAGTTTTTCGTCGCATTAATAATTGTATTTATTTTTAGGTTGAATACACAAGTAAAATATTTTGAAATCGATCTAATGTTAAAAAAACTCTAAACAAGAGCTCTTAGACTGATACATAATTTGAATCATCTTACTTTTATTTATTGTATGTCTAGAAAGATTTATAGAGACCTGACATAAAGTTATTTTTAAAAAATTCAACTTACTGCCAAGATATTTTGTAGCTGTTCAGCTCATTTTCATATTTTTTATTCTAAGTATGTAAAGGTTACGATTTTTTTATTAATTAGCACAAGAGAGTCTATGCGATGCTCTTACTGAAAGTCCGATTTTTATTTCTAAAATTTAGGCATTTCTATAATCATTTCCAACATCCTAATTATTATAAACATATCTTTTGGTAGGACTCTGTTGGTTCTAGTTTAAGGCCCCAAATACAGTTTAATGCATGTCATTAGTCCTCATTCGTAATTAAATTTTAAATCATTTATTTCAGATATTGGTTTGCTCCAGTCGGTATAAGTTTAGGAATTAAGAGTAGTAGACCTAAGAAAGCTCCGCCCATTCCCCTGCTAGAAAGTACATATGCCAAATCGAAAAAGTGGAAACACAAACAGGTATTAATATTTCTTTATATGCTTATTATTCAATGTACGTATTTATTTCAGAATCTAAATATTAAATTCATAAATATGTTTTTTATGGCGGTACCTCTAGTGGGACAAACTCTAGAATATAATTAGAATAATCATTTCAGGTACAAAGTTTAGCGAAACAATTGGATATGTCGGAACGGCAAGTAGAAAGATGGCTAAGATTAAGAAAAGGTCAAAATAAGCCATCCACCCTTACAAAGTTCTGCGAAAATGCGTGGCGATGTACATATTACACATTTAGCTTTATATATGGCATCACAGTTTTATGGGATAAACCCTGGTTATGGGATATTAATGAATGTTGGTAAGTACTTAACTATTAACATTTATGTAATGACGAAGACTGCAAGCATAATATAGGTGATGTATAAAAAACCATGATACACAAACGTGTATTTATCGTATGACTAATTAAATGTTGCAATATTCATTACGAATTCACTCTCTGCTATCGGATCGTATGATTAATCTAAATAATCACGAATAGGATTATTAATTAATCGTAATGTCTAAAAAGGTGATTTCTTAATGCATATACTTTATTTTTCTTACTTAATTAAACCGGACAAATTGGTGGATATTGACGAAAAATAGGTCAATATAAAACGAAGTAAATGACACAAATGAAAATATTAAATTTAAAATAATTTATGTAATTAAAAATTTTAAATTAGGACTTTATACATTGCGTTGCGATTCATAACCCAACCCCTTGATGTCTAGGCATGGGCAAAAATATTCGATTATTCCTATCGCTTTTTTTTGAATGTACAAGTTTATATTTATTTAAATTGTCATTTCATAATTTGTTTCTGTTCACTGTAAACAAAAATATTTTAATTGAACTTCGTCGTTTGAAATTTAATTGATTAACAAAGTGCTTAAAAACGCACCAAACTATCCAATTTTGGTCTGAGAAATATTGAACTGGAAAATGTAATTATCTAGTAGATGATAAACGCTAAAATCTTCGAGAGTCGCCCTGTACGTTACGAGCAAGACATTGTTTGCTACCTTATCAATGTTTGCACTACAAAGTTGCAGTATCTGTGTTAAACGCTTACTGTTTTTTTATTAGTTTGAAATATAAATAGTTCAATAACCAATACTACATTTTATCATGCATTTTATGGTAAATAAGTGATCTGGTGTATGCTGGTTCTGAGCAATTAACATTTGTTACCACTGGAAAATAAGCAATCGTTAATATTTTGAACAAAATCCAAAAAGCAGGTCACATTTATTTATAGTTCAGATGGTCATAAATTCATTTATGGGTATGGAGTATGCGACTTATATTATGACACATGCATATCGTGAAAATATTAAAATTTTTAACCGAAAAGTTCCGAAATATGATTTACGTATTGCATTACTATGAGAAAACATATGCTTATCAAAATTTCCCGTTTTTTACAAGGTAGGATATTGTAATTACTTTAAAGTTTTATTCGCCATTTCTATTGCTCGAATATTATCTCCGACTGATACATTGAATTGCAAAGGTATTACGCGTCATCTTATTGCACGAATTTAATTTAGGTTTATTACATAAAGACCGAAAAACTACACTGATGCCAAATATTAACGGTAATAAATTACTTTAATATCTAATAATCATCTATCATAATAAAAATAAGGAGTTCATATACAAATGTTTTTAGTTTTTCAAAAGTCGTTATGATCTCGTGATAATTGTTCCTAAAATAAGTACGTTCAGATATGACCGAGATGCCATTAAATTAATTATCACACTGATAAGCGGTTCTTATCTCCATAACTTGAATGCTTCAAATTAAATACAAACACAAAGGTGTTTTATCCAGCTACCTGTAGCGAAGTGAAATGAAATAGTGAGAGTATAGTGAGTTTAAAAAGGCGAAAATGCTTGCTAAGTTAAAACGTGCCAAGTCCTTTGTACACAGGACGAAGCATCAAGAAGAGAAGTTCGAATCAGATGAACTACTGCTGTCTGAAACAGCCCATTTGCGAAGAAACATCTCCATAAACCATGTGGTGTTGGAAAAACATAAAAAGTTATGTATGAGCAATGAGAGCTTGAATACTCTTGATAAGCGAAAGTTACAATTGCAAGCTTCAAGATCCCAAGAACAGTTACAAGATGATGTGATTGAACAGCTTCGAAAGTTAAATTTCGGGGATTCCTATTCTAAAAAGGATATTGCCGTTTTAAGTGGAGGCCAAGAACCTTCTGAAGGGTTTCTACGAAGGCATCCTGCTTATATTTCTGACAAACATCATCATAGGAAAAGCTTTGGCGCCGAAAAAGGAGATAAACATTCCCGTTCCAAACCTAATGAGGATGTAGTTAATAATTTTGACAGAAAGAATGGGGTTTATTCCTCAGAAAGATCTTACTTGGCAAAGGTGCCATTTAGAGAAGAAAGTAATCTTGCTTTTAGATCTGAAGATGACTTTCTCTTAAGAAGAAAAGGCCTAGACACAATAAACAGAGTTGCTAAACGCACTCCCGGTTATGTTCCAGAAGCAAATAGGCAACGGAAAAAATCGGATATTCTAGATAAAACTGGACTCCGAAGTTTTTTTCATAAGTTCAAGGGCCATGAGAAGGAAAGTGATTCGAGGGACATTTCCGATTCGGGTTTTTCTACAGGATCGAGTACTGCAAGTTACAGCGCCGAAGGCATTGGCCAATCTGCACAATATCGAAGAAACGACAATATGGATTCGGAAAAATCGTCTCGGTCAGGAAATTGCTCAAATACTTCTACAGTGTCTAGTTCGGGAAGTCCAGGCGTAGATAGAGCTAATTTCAGCAAAGATTTTAAGGGAGAAAGAAGAAACAATGTCACAAAGAAACAGAATGAATCAGTTGAGCCAAAATCAACTATCAATTATTTTGAAAGGAACATTTCAAAGCGTGAAGTTGCTACTTACGCTGCAACTAACCGATTTATCGCAGACAAGGTTGCTCCAAGTGTTGCAAATGATGATCATAAGCCTGCATATTCAGAAGATTTTTCCCAAAGGAAAGTGCTTTCAGTTCCATCTCAGAACTGTGATGTTCCGGTGAGTGTAACGGACAATAATATATCCAGAGGAAGTGAAGAACTGTCCAGAAAAAGACAGCATTACCAGACAAAGTCCAGCTTCGATCGTGGTCATTCGGGTTATTTGTCGCAAAAAGTCCCTCCTAGAGATGCTAGAAAGAAAACTGGGATCAAACTTAAAGAAAATGGCGATCTGCAAATTAAAAGATAAGACAGAACAGATTAGATACAGTGGCCCAGTGTATAAAAATTTTCAAATTGAAACACCCATGACACTGATAACTCTCATCAAGACTGATCATTTTTTTATTTAATATACTCGGAATTGGTATGCCCATTGATATTGTGTTTATCTTTAATTATTAATTGATCTATTGGCTTTAATATGTATTTTGATAATTGATTTTATATTGAAATTATGCAAGCTAATTTCGGATCACCCTGTATAATAAAGACATGTGTGCAAATTTTCTGAACGTATACTTTATTGCTTTATTTCATGTTAACTGGAAATAACATTTCGTAATAGATAATTTTAGAACAATTGCATGTTATCTAATACTTAGAATGCCCATATATTTATCCTTTCAAGAAACTTTGGAATACTTTGAAACAAGTTTCTAGATATCATAATTGCAGAATTAAATAGGTAGCCTTGTTGAAAGTATTGTAATATTTGCGAAATTATATAATAAAGGACGAAACTACACTTACCCACTATTTTCGGAAAACGTTGATATCTTTTTTTTTTAATTGTCAGTAAACGATATTTTTGCAAATTAACTTCGTTTTCTTTAGTTTCAATAAAATATCGACTGTAGAAGCAAGTATGAATCAAAGAGCTTTCCATTAATACGATTCTTAGGATTGTTATCAACTGTCTGTACATTTTGCTTGAATTTTTTGAAAATTCGGTCTCGAGTTGCGTACGGTCATATCACAGCTTAGATATCATGGTATCTAACCTGTGCTAATATTCTAGGCAATATTTTGTTATTTATTACAACGAACTTGAAAAAACTCTCCCTTTATTCAGGAATGGATTTCCTCATCAATCAATTACCACAGATATTTGGTGGTACTATATGTTTTCTATGTCATTCTACTGGTCTTTGTGCGTCTCTCAATTCTTCGACGTTAAAAGAAAGGACTTTTGGCAGATGTTTATACATCACATTGCAACGATATTGCTGATGTGTTTCTCCTGGATTGTAAATGTGTTCAGGGTGGGCACGTTAGTGTTGGTTGTTCACGATTCAGCAGACATATTTTTGGAGGTGAGCTTTTACGGCAAAAAAAAACAGCCGTAAAGTTTCTGAGGTGCATTTAGAATGTCTGCAATTGAAATGTTCATTTTAGGCTTCCAAAATGACCAAATATTCTGGATACCAAAAGATCTGTGATGTTATTTTCGCCATTTTTACTGTGCTTTGGATAGTCACTAGGCTAGGATTTTTTCCCTTCTGGATAATAAGAAAGTAAGTATTTATTTGCATAATGGAATATATACACAGTTCTACCATCTATGCTATGATTCATAAATATTTCATATGCATTCATTTATTTAGCACGTCAATAGAAGCGCCAAAAATCGTTCCCATGTTTCCGGCATATTACATTTTCAACGGTTTGCTGTGCGTACTTTTGGTACTCCATATATTTTGGACTTACCTCATTCTTAAAATCGCCTACAACTCTTTGAACGCAGGATTGATGGAAGGAGACATCAGAAGCAGCAGCGACGACTTTAGCGAAGATTCCAACAATTCTAACTCTTTAGCGAATCGAATTCATGAAAAAAAGCAGTGAGAAGTAGACTTAGTAGATATAATACAATCTTTTAAATATATATAGTAACAACAAGTTCATACCATTGGTCAAAAATACTAGATATCACCAAGTCGATGCTTTATATCAAAATATAAGATATCAACTTGTTTTTGAAGATGTTTAGTCCTTGTGCAGTTAGTTATGTATCTGGGAATAGACCTCATCAATTTACGTATTGTTTTGTTAGGTTACTTAGTATATTTTTTGATATACCTGCGTTTGCAACTTCTTTAGCGAAACATGAGGGCTTTATAATAATGTACTTGCACTAATTAGATTATTTTAATAACATTCTGTATTGTTCAATTTGTCTATAGTTGCAAGGTTCAACGAGCGTAATTATCAATTTCATTTTATAACTTAAAAAAATCAAGTAATTTCTTGGTATTAATCGCTTCAGCTCTTCATATCGAAATTGCAGAGTAACGGTATTCCAAACGCACAATTTTCCTGTATTATCACTATCGTTTGTCTGATGTAAAGAAACATGTCTGTAAATATTCCTATAAATAATAAATTTGTTTTAATGAATGCTTTGTACAAGATTCATTTGATACTGGGAACAATAGAGATATGTAGAAAGATCTGCAGAGAGTAGAATCTAAGAAAAATGCTTCATAATACTAAACTTTCTGCATATTGAACTGCAAATCAGTACTTTAAAAAATACTAAAGCACTTAATTATTTTATATAGAATATTCAAATAATTGCAAATGAAAATATTTACTGTCTTAAATTAAGTTTTAGATGTTGTGTTCTAATGAATTATGTTGGAAAGAGCTCTTGGCTTTACGCGTATGCGACTTAAGCACATTCGCTCAACCCGAAGATAACTACTAACGTCATATCATTTTTGTGAATGTGTATTTTAACACATTTTCACATTAGGCTAATTATACATAATACATCAGCAGAATAGTCTTCTAAGGAATTCGGCATTAACTATACATAGAGTTACAACTGAAATCAACCCTTGGGGAATTACTGTTCAATGTCCCTGTGAAATCCAAAGAAAACATGTTTATTTATTTCACAAATAGAAGATTCTACTTATAAGTTATTGAACATTATTATCTTTGATTTAGGGCATTAATAAATCAGTTTTAAGCAGAAAGCAGTTTAAGCAGGTTGTGTCAAAATTAGCATGTCTGTACATACTATACATGTCATAAGCTAAATAAATGTATAAATTATCAGAGATCTGTAAATCATGTACTGCTACTGATTAAATATGTACAAAATTAGGAAAAAATATGTACTGCTTTTTGTATGCTCTGAAATTTCATTAAAAAATTCCAACTCATTACTATTTTATTTCAACCATAAAATATTGATTCCTTGTTATTTTTATGTTAGAAATAAAATCAACATGATATTGCGGCATTAAATGCTTTTACTGTTGAATAGTATTTCAATCTGCAATTGGGATAAATTACCGATTTCTCAGGTCAATTCTCACTGGCAGCCATTAAATTAGACTTCAGACACAATTTAATATTTATTGTTGGTACTTACACACTTTATATTATTATATAAAAACGAAATAATGAGAAATAAATTATTAATACTGGTAAATCAGACACAGAATGATTTAATAAAAGTTAAACCTATTTTAGATAAACCATAGCCGATTATAACGTGCAGAATTCATAAATTTTTCGTCAACTAATTGTTGGTTCTAGCCGGAATACTAAAAATTGTAAAGCTGTATAGGATTAAAGCTAAGCGTTAAATGCCATCTAATAATGACCTAGAAACATGAGAAGCAAGGAAGACTTAGTTGCTTGCGAACACTACTCAACACGCCAACTAGTGTGTTAATGTCTTTAAATTGTAAGGCAACTGTTAGTTTGTCTTATGAGTATTTTCACTTTTAATTTTCCTAAAAATATATTTTAAACTAACACTGATTTGGTCCTAATAGTTCTAACATATATTATCATAACCAGTAAATATACTGGCTAAATTGCACACTAGATATTGAATTTGTTCTTGATTTCACTTTCTGGAGAAATATCTAAGGAGCTTTAGTCCTTTAGAACTATTCGGTGACTAGGATATATTTTCACTACGTTTATATTTCATCTTTGGGCCCGGTATTTGCTTTCAAAGCGAACCAGTCAAATATATTTTGGAGTCATGATTCAAAATGAGTATGACAACTACCAGACATGATCTAAACTATACTGGAACATAACAGAAAACGTAGTAACGAAAATAGTATAACTTCAATGTTAAAAATATGTACTGTGTCTAGTTGAGTGAGTAAATATGATTATAAAGCAATATAATATTAAAACCCATTCAACTATGTGAAATTAGACAGTAAAACTTCAAAATGCAACAATAGTAGGTAGTTAATCCATGCAAAAATTCCAAAAAAAATGTCTGGTTGTTTGGAAGTAATTAAGCAGTTATTAACCTGGCATTAATATGCGCTTCCTCTATAATACTATTAATATCTTGTCTTTCTTCATTCTCTACTTCTTGAAGCCACTGTGTGATTTCTGTAATGTACATGTGACGTTGCAAAACATCTCTGGTTCGAGCACGACGTCCAATATATGAAGTCACACCCTGCCAGGTTAAAATATTTGAAATAAAAAACCTTCGCTTTTCATGGGCGCACCATGCTTACCCCGTAAACAAAGTCCATTTGCAATGACTCAAGTAATTTCGGATCGTGTATTTGCTGTTGTAGGGAATTCCAATCTATTATAACTTCTTCGTGAAGCATCAGTTCCTCTGATAATATAAAAATAATCACAATATCAAAAGTAAGAAAAAAGTTAGGGAGAGGGACAATTAGCAAAATATGTTCTTACCATCTTTCTTTGATGTTTGCTGTTTATACTGTATCCTAAATCGGAAAGCTTCTAAGACCGAAGCCACCACAATGGTCAATACAACCATTGTGAATAAATAGAATATCATGAAAAACAGCCTAAAACAAGGCAATGTTCCAGGAAAAAATGCAAAAAGTGTGGCATCATCTTTACCGTAAATAGGGTTGTCCGGAAACAAAAGCATAGGCATCCATAATAATAAACCAATTATTAACCACTGTTAGTTCAAACAAGGTTACTCCTGATGTCAGGAGATTTGAGAAATTATTAAGGTAATAGTATGCAATTCCAGAGTTACTTGAGTTGGAGTAGAATTTGTAAAAAGGCTCTACAGTAGAATTCCTGAAATTCAAAATGAAATGTTTTAGATTACTCTCAGATAACCTCGACTCTCTAGTTACTAACAAGCAACAATTTTCCAAAGTATAACCAGCAAAAAGTTCCATCCCAACAATGGCAAAGAAATAGTACATCACCATCATAACCACAGCAGTAGACCACATGAGAGGTGACAGTAAAACTAACGTACCAAATATGTCTCTATAGCGTTTCTTCAGTTTAAATAACCGCAAGATTCTATAACAGATAATTTGTGTGTTTCATCCAGCTAAAAATAGATCGGTAAAATTACCTTAAAGGCCGTAAAATCACAACAAAAGTGAATCCAGGGGACATCAGTAGCAAAACTGATCCCCATATAGCTAATAAAGTTACTGACAGATCATAAGTATTCCATCCAGATGAAATGTAGTCAATCCAACCGAAGCTAATTATTCTAATTAATGCTTCGATTAAGAACACTGCAAGCAAATGTTTCAAAACGTAAAGTTGCATTGCGGAAGCAATTCGTTATATTGATTTGTTACTGTTATGCGGTAACTATATAAACTCACACATGTAAAACAGCCATGCATCCCACGACGCACAAAAATGCCTGGCGCCATCTTCAAGATCTACTGACGATTCCATTACTCTGATAAACATGGCCAAACCATTGGCAATTATCAAAACGTCTGAAGAAAGATAAAATAACAAAACAATACCATTTAACTATGTCGGAACCACTTACAAATAATATATTCAAAGTACGGCAAAGAGACTAACACCCTTGCATTTCTGCATAAGGTCCTCAACGGAGGCCAAGCTGCAGAAAACCAAGGATCAGGTGGGTCTTTGTGGCGCCACCTCAAACTGATTGCATCGTAAATGTTTAGAAACTCATCTTGAGTCAATAAACCAGTTCCTGAACTATTCAACTGACGGTATATGAGAATTACGTCCCGCTGGCCTGAATATGAACGAATTAGACCAGCTACAAATCAGTTAAATCTTACATACAAGTTTTTGGAGAGAAATATCGCATTAGTCCTTGGAACTGCTTGAATCTCATGGTATTTGGATTCTGCCTGCTAACCAGCAGTCGAAACGCCAACTTACAAGCTTGTCTTTTGTGAAGTAGCAACTTTCTGAATTTATCCTTTTCTATTCCCGTAAATGTTTCGTAGACTACAGCCAACATCTATAAGCAATACATTCGGGTAACTTTATTGGCAATCAGTGTGAATTTTGTCCGGAAGAAAATATTTACCAAATTCATTAGCACATATAAAACAGTTGATATGTACGAAATAAAGAAAACAGCGCTCCACTTTGTTTTGTTGTATGAAGGCATCATTACATCCGGAAAACTGTAATTAGATAGGTACATTACCATTAATGTTCAGATAAATTACAACTAGTTAAGGATTGCAATCGTCTGCTATGGTACGTACTTTGCTGTTGTAAGAAGAACGAACATACTTATAAAGCTGTCTGGTAATGACTTAAAATAGAAGTTTTCATGGGCACTAAATAGGAAGTATCCTGAAAGACACGGAAAAAGGTCAAGGATAATTGATTTATATTTAAGAGCCCCGATAGACCTACCTAAAAGAGAATAGCTGCAAACGAAAAACAATAGTAATACCAGCATATCAAGAATGGGAGGCAATGATTGTAAAATTTGTCTGATATATCTTCGAACCGCTCCACATGCTCGAGTATCAACTAGGAAAAGAGGCCTCAGTCCTCTGGTAACTCGAAAATGTGACGACTGTCTCACCAGTACAGCTACAGCTTCAATTACCATTATGAATAATGTAATGCACTAAAAATTCACAAATAAACTAGAGATACAACAAGATAAAAGTAAATATGAAGGGTTTTAAGCCACCATCAAAAATTTTAACGCAGTAAAGCAAATTTTAAAAGTAATACCTTAATCATTGTTCGTTTATGATTTAGTATTGTTGACCATCCTATCCAACGCAGTTTAAGTGCCAATTCTACTCCAATAACGCCTGGATAATGAAAATAATTAATTAAATATACGGGACGTTTGAGTACGGGCATAAATCACATCCGTATTTCATAATTAACCAATTCTTTTTTCTTTTCGTTTTTTTTAAAGACAAATGGCTACTACAACGTGGATATTCGATTACATGCATATGATATGATATAGATATGTAATAATGTATCGCAATAAAAAAGATGGGTAAACTGCTTTTGTCGTCTTTATTAACAAATCCATACGCAATATGTGCTTTAAACTAATATTAGGAATTTCTTGGCTGTTTTAATAGACAGAAACGCTGATGATTACGGGTTATAAATGCATTCCTCGATTATTAGAATTTTTTGTATTCATTGAGATTCGCTATATTGTTTATGTCACGATATAATAATTGGATCACTTTTGATAGTATTGATTTCGTGTAATGCTTTAATACTTTAAATATGATATTTTATTGTAACGCATTTGGTTTCAGTTATTAGTATATCTCTGATAGAATGATAAATCAATACATAGTAGTAGTAGTAAACATCTTTATTTCTAAAAAAAGGCTATCGACCTATCGGTCTTTCTGCCCTCAATACATAATTTTAGAAGAAATATATATACAATGTATATATGTAGAACATGAATATTCGTCCCGTAGATTTAAAAACTTTCGAAGGACACAAATTTCAGTTTTTTTTAATGGCACCCATACTTGATTATTACTTTACCGAAAAGAGCATTTTATTACGATTTCTGTGATATATCACATCGTTACGATTTTTTTCGAAAATAAAGTGTCTGCGAACAATTTACACTTTTTCAATTTAGTTGATCGAAGTTAGCCATGGAATATAGTATAAGACATAGTATTGTTTCCATAGCAACAGATAATAACATCACATTTCAATTTTTGACATCCAAGTTTAAAGTCAACTTAGGAATATAAGTTAGTTTTATTGCAAAAATGAATTATTCCAATCAAGAAAAGCGCGACATGATTGAAACCTACATTAGACGTAGGATTAAGAGCGGAATCACCTGGACGTAACATTTCCTGGGGCTTGGATTGGACGAAACGGCCCTGTTTTATGGCCACCTTGATCACCGGATCTTTCAGCTTTGGATTTCTTTTTGTGGGAAGCCGTAAAAAACACAGTTTACAAAAACAAATAATCCAATTTAAATGCACTTACAGAAGCTGTTGTTAGAGCATTTGAAAATATTAATGATCGCTCCGCAAGAAAAGCAACTTATTCAGTTTTAAAGCGTTGCAATATTTGCATTGATAATAATGGTGGACTTTTTGAAAATGTTTACAATAAAAATTAAAGTTTATAGAGTTAAATTTTAATTATTATTGGTATGATTTGATTTTTATAATAAACACTTTAAATGAGCAGCCGTTTTAATTATAATAAAGTTATTGCCAACTTCAACGTAGTTGTCAAAATAAATACTGAAGCATACTGTTATTATTTGTTACTATGGAAACAATGCTATATGTCTATACTATTTTCCATGGCTAACTTCGATCAATTAAATTGAAAAAGTATAAATTGTTCGCAGACACTTTATTTTCGAAAAAACCCTAACAATGTGATATATCACAGAAATCGTAATAAAATGCTCTATTCGGTAAAGTAATAATCAAGTATGGTTGCCATTTAAAAAAAACTAAAATTTATGTCATATGTCACAAATTATATAAAGTAGAGAACAATTCTCCCGTAGATTAAAAACTTCAAGCTAGATGAGTTACCGTTGCTAGATGAAGTTTAGTTGTATGGGTAATTTTAAGTTGCATTCCTAAAAGTTCATTTTCAACATAACATAATGACGAAATATTTTAATTGCTTCTATCGAAAAATTTTAAGAGGGTGTAGATATACTAAATGTGTATGAAGCATATTATTTGCGTTATTTAAATAGTGACTTCGATATGACTACGCGGTGAACCAATTGTTATGCCCCTGCTTTATTATTATTATCGTACAAAATTTGCATGTTGCGTTTCCGGCGTAGAATTTGTTGAGAATAATTTTTTAAATTTTAGTTGTAATATGGGTACAACTAACTTATTTCAAAGCTAAACTCATTTGCTGGAAACCAAAACTGGTAAATGAGAAAGAAATTTGTTGATCAATGTAATATCTCATCGCGCAGTGCCGAAATTTAATAAAGGAAAAAAACTAAAATCAACATTTCTATACATTTTTCATTTAAATGTTACATTTAGCTTTAGAATCACCCATTAAAATCACTACGTATTAAGAAATGCCTGATATAACACTCCCTTACCTAGACAAATCAATTCCAAAGTGCTGTGAATGATAGCTGGTAATTCAAACCGATCAACAGCCGGATTTTCCACCAAGGCAAGTGCCAGCAATGTCATGGAAAAGAATAAGTCTAGTCCATAATACAATTTATTATGTACCAGAAGGTATGCTGGTAGTGCTGATGGATGTCTTGGATGTGAATCAAATTTTTCATTGTTTTCACCTTCCTAGATTCAAACAGTTGAAGAATGAATTGTATATTAAAAGAAAAATTATAAAGAAATACTTCAATTATCTTTTTTTTCTGAGGAACAACAATACAATTATCTTTTTTTTCTGAGGAATATTTTCTAAATCTAGCTTTTCTAATTCCATGCTTTCTCAAGTTAAGTTGCCCGTGATTTTTATTGCTTGGCATGTTGCATCCTACCTCTAAAAATATAGCAGCCTCGTGATAATTCATCTCCCAATGGTCAACGTCAGTGCTATCCACATCTCTGGATAGGCTTGACCTGCTGCCCATTTCGTCAATGGGGTCTGAAATGTGCAGTATAGTAAAAGAATTTCCACATTCTCAGCAACATACAAATCTCGGTTATTGAGAATATATTTGAACTGAACTGAAATCCACTCATTAGAGAAAAATTACCGAATGCAAAAACACCTACTTATAATCATTTGATTGAAAAGTTTCTTGCACAACAACCACTCAAATCTAGATATCCTCCTATGTCACTTGTTCCTGTTGCTCATTTAGTAAACAGAACTTACTAAGAAGCTAGTTAATAATGATTAAAGTAGATACAGGTCTTTCCGAGGTATGTAACATGTAAATCAAGAGGACCTACTTATTCTCATGTTTATTAATAAAGCAATGATAAGCGTTATCATAATCCTGTTTATGATTTGGCAATTGGGACTTACTCGTGATTGCAGATCCGTAGGTGACATTGTTAATATCCTCTGTAAAATGCTTATATCCATCATCATCAGGAGATCCCCTTGTTACAGCCATGAACCCCTTTTGAACTGTCAGAAACATATGATTCGGATGAATCATCACACAGAATGGAATCACACAGTGGGATCAATATAGGCAAATAAAGCCAAAAATAGAAAGTTATTTATTAATTAATGTGAGCAAAGATTACTCAAATTTGGATAGTCTCCAAACTCAACGTGTGATTAGACAACTTTATTTTGAATCTTTTTATTGTCATATTTATTTATATTTTTTGGTTGTTTCAATTTAAATATTAATTATTTATTTACAGAGATAGCTTAAATCTACAAACTAACGAAGCAAGTTCTTTGAAAAAGGATCGTGTAATATAATCCATGAATTAAATTGCGAAAATATTGCTAAATGTGCCCTGCACTGCGGTTATAGATTGGATAACTATAATACATATACAGGGTGAGTAAGCGAAGCGACACCTTCCTATTAGATCTTATAGAAATGGCGACTGAAAAAAAAACGTTTATATAAAAGTGTGGTGGTTGTCGCCAAACTATTTATTTCTGTTACTTTCAAGTATACAGGGTAGCTCCAAATACGTTATGACGGTCAAGTCTATTTTGTTTTTAATCCAGATTCAGGTTCTACATTGAATTCGAAGTATTTTTTGTATAACATACTATTTGACTAAATTCAACAGTCTTCAACATAGCGGCGTTTAAACATGGGGACGCACAAAATGTCTATATCCAATCCTTAATATGCGTAAATTTTTACATCTATCATATCCTCATACATGGATAGGAGGAGCGCGCATATTAATTGGCCAGCCAGCTCACCTGACCTCATTCCTTGTGAGTTTTTTCTTTGGGGATACGTCGAAGAAGTAAATAAAAAAAAATACTTCGACTTCAATGTAGAATCTAAATTTGAATTAAAAACTAGGCTATTCCATTTAACAAAATAAGCTTGACTGTCATAACTTTCTTTTGAGCTACCCGGTACAGGTACTTCAAAGTAAGTAACACTTTTATATGAACGTTTTTTCCAGTCATTATATCTGTATTATCTAAGAGTATATTTATTGACTGTATTTCAATTTAATCCAAAAGAAATCCTAGGTTCCAGTCAATTTTATTGTTTATTATTTAAAATGTCACAAATACGTTTCGGTGTCTTTCTCCACCATCATCAGTTTGTCTGTATGGCTGTTTCCACCTTCACATTTGACTGGCTATTCTTTTTTTTTTAACACATCAAGTGATATTATGCGATAGTTCTCAGGTATTTTCTGTTTTTTTATAAATTCGCAGAAACTCCATGAGTCCCTAATGTGATATTGTGACTTTCCCAATATATTACTCAACACAGATATTTAGATAATTGGTAAGTTGGGGCATTTATGTTGCTAACTATCGGTCTCAATGGGTGGCCTGCTTTGTGAAGCTTTGGCAGGCCATACATAAATGGTGCTCGGCCGTTGTTGCAAGACAGTGTTCGTTTTAAATTATCCGTTATGAATTTATTTTTATGCCATGAATTTATTATTTTATTTAGTTTTGTTTGAACATTTGTAGTAAGATCTTTTTTTCCGGTTTATATGTTTTTAAATCATTTATTAAGGCTAGCATTTTTGTTCTATATTCAGTTTTCATCATAACAACTGTCTTGCTACATTTATCGGCCGTTAGCACACATATGTTTGTGATTTTATTTAAAAATGTTTTGGTTTCACATATAAGTTTATTTATTTCAGTTGGCATATTTTTATTTGAGATTCTATTTTTGAAATTTGTCAACACATTACACAATTTATTCCTTATCTCGTTTTTTTATCGCTGTTTAATGAGAAGACTCCATGTTCAATGTTTGCTATGACCTCATGAATTGGAATTGGACTAAGAATAGCCAGTCAAATGTGAAGGTGGAAACAGCCATACACACAAACTGATGATGGTGGAGAAAGACACCGAAACGTATTTGTGACATTTTAAATAATAAACAATAAAATTGACTGGAACTCAGAAATTTCTTTTGGATTATCTAAGAGGGGGTGTCGCTTAGCTGACTCACACTTGCAGTAGAATTACTAATTAATACGTAATTTTCTGATAGATCCGAAACATATCTTACTTAGTATGATTGAATTTTCAAGGAATACCTTTCTTCTTTCAATTCAAAACAATTCATTGTGTTTCCTGACTGTATTTCAATCCAATTCAAATGAAATTCCTGGGTTCCAGTCAATTTTATTGTTTATTATCCAATCATATAAAAACGTTTCGGTGTCTTTTTCCACCATCATCAGTTTGTAGGCATAGTTGTTGCTACCTTCAATTTTGGCACAAGATTTATGATATGATTGGATAATAAACAATAAAATTGACTGGAACCCAGGAATTTCATTTGAATTAAATTCAAAACAATAACCATGAAAATACAAATTTTCATCACTTAAGCCGAATAACTAAAAAAACTAACCAATTTTTTATCGTACTTTCTTTAAATAACAAAAAGTAATTTTAATTTAGATAACAATTCAATTATAAAAAGAAATATACGGGGTGCTATTAGAAAAAAGTAACTTTTTTTAGTTGCGTCTTGCTTGACTCAACCTGTATAATGATTAATATTTTTAGTAATTAGCAGCAAAGTATGTGCGTTTGCTTTACGATATGACGATTACAGTTTTGAAAGAAGGAATACCGTTTAAGCGCAAACTTACTTTATTCCGTCGTTGAAGCGCCCTGTATATGCGGAAGATGATAATTTCATGACTAAAAATTCAGATAAATATAAGTCTGCATTTGCATACTTTCCGATTTATAGGATGCTAAAATTTCAATGTTTTTACTTCTTTTTTGTGTAGTTCCACGACAACGCAATTGTTGGAACTTTTTGTTTAAATCACGTTTTTTTTCAATTTTTTCGCAAAAGAATCGATTTAAACTGCGTACTGACCAAAGTAATAAAGATGAGAAACTTTACAACAAAGCCACAGCACTGAATGAATTTAGAAAACTTACCAAAGTGGTTGAATATACGAAAAAACGCATGAACTCGAATCGATTCTAAACAATACTGAAAATTAACTTTGCCAATTACACATGGTTAAAAAGTTGCGTAATGTAAAACGAAATATTTTCCATTTGTGAAATGAAATTTGTTATGTAACATAGGTATGTTCCAGATTTGCACTAAATATCCAAAAAATTATCGGATTTATAAAGGTAAACCGAAAAAATTGACACTCTGTATGTATGTATGGGTAACAAAACGTGTGTATGTTTATCTGAATTGTTGGCTATGAAATAAATCAGCGAACAGCTTCCTTTTGTTTATACATGATATTAGAAAAGCCGTTAATACAGTATTAAATACCTTAAAAAAAACCCATGAAAATCCGTTTCCTCTCTAAGTAGGTACTTGAGCTTTAAAAATGGGTACAAAAATGTTTTAATGTAATTCGATAAATATGTGTGTTATTTGATATCACATTTTTGGCATTTATTTGTGGTAAATACATTAACAGAATTATGATCTTACCTGCTTTAAAAATAACATGCTGCTTATTAGGTTTGCGGAAGTTTTTACCGGAATAATCTTTAATAAAGAAGGTGTTGTACAACAAACGATCATTCAACGTCATTTTCTTGTTAAAATATTGCAAGTTCTTTAAATTGTAACTCATATTTCATTATTCATCAAACACATATCACCAAAAACCTCGCACAAGGCCGTTCATCCAACATATTAAAAATTTATAGTTAAACTGACCACCACCGTAGCAACAGCACAGAATATACTCACAGTACAATTTATTTTAACTAACAAAAAACACGGTATGTAAGTTAAAGGTTAATAAGTCTCAACGATACAAACGTTTTACAAAGTACATTCAATTTCATTAAATGATAAGATATGGACCGGTATAAACAAACAAGTGTTAGTATGGGAAAATTGTTGAATTATCACTAGACTAGTGTGTAATTAAATATAATGATAACGGCTGCAAACAGCAACAGCTCCCATATTTTTCAAATCAAACTAATTAAACCATATGTGCACAAGCTAATTTATTTGAAATATAATTGATTAAATTAAAATTGTCTCTCAAAATCTGGACCGGGGTTTATTCGGCTTAGAAGTAGCGAAATTTTTAGCTTTCGGTTGAATGTCTCGTTGATTTAATGACTCACGCCATTCGGATTCCAGCCTCATCCAAAGACCCCCTGAAGAGAAGAAACGTTATTTTTTATTTTTTGCTTAAGCGAGCTCTGTACCTAAGGGGGCTGAGTTCCTTCCCACAGTTCTACTACCCGGTTTATTAGTGGTATCATTTAAAGTTTTCCTGCTTAAAATCGCTCCTATCTCTTTCAGCACGCTTTCTTCATAGGCCCGTTGAATATCCTGATTACTTCTAGCCGATAAATTGTGTTGCCAGAGAAGTTTTCCGTCGCTGTTTTTCTTCGATTTTCTTACCATTGTCTGAAATTTATTTCTCTAATAATCAGCTGAAAATTAAAGGCAGTCAATAATAGATTGTACTTGTTTTGGAGGAGGATTGCTTTCAGCACTTCCTTCATCACTTTCCAGTGAACTAGAAGAATTCGTTTCTTCTTCAGTATTCTCTTCCGTAGTACTTCCATCAGAAATTACAGATTCCTCATCACAATTAGCACCTCGGTTCGCAAAAGTGCTCAGCAATCCTAATTTTGGACGAGGAGGAATTATTTCAAATCCATCCCACCAGAAAGACTCCTTGCAAATAAACTTTTCCGAATTCGCACTTGAATCTTAAAACAAATCAGATTTTCAAAATGCTTCCAAAACATCTTTAATCTATACCCTGTATTTGCGCAACAAAGTATTATGTTTTATGGGTTATTTAGTAAGTAGTACTAATATTTTTTTGCAAAATCCTGTGTAAAAATATGTTTAAATAATTTTGTACCAACGATGTAATTTTTTTATAAAAAAAGCTATCGTACGAACTTTTATAGTTTATTTGAACCATTTAACATTAATCGCAATCTATATGATAAAAGTAAAATAGTTTCTTCACAAAACTCGGCCAAAAACTGTTAAACTTTTTAGAAAATGATCATTCCTCTGCCCTAAATAATTTGTAAATTGATCAGTTTAAAAACCGACTGTTTTTTTTCGTAATAATTATATAATTTAAATAAATCGAGATTATTTTTTATGTAGCTATTAACCCTGCCTTTTACTGTAAATCGATAAATTGCATATTTTATTGTAATTTTCAATTATTTTCATGTTTCAAACTCCAGATATGTAAGTGTAACAGTTTTTGCAAGAACAGGCAATATTTCTGAATCATTTTTAAATTGCGTTCTTTTCGTAAAAACAGCAAATCCTGAGAAGTACGTTTATATAAATAACTGCTAAATATTGTCACGTCATTATGAAACATCCTGTATATATTTTCAAAATTTATATTTTATTTATGTGCTGGCATCGAGGACGCTCTAATTACGTCATAGTGAAAATGACAACAATGTGAATTATTATACAGTGGGTTAGCTTCTTGTTACTTCCTAACTTCACAGTTCCATGTCATCTTTCAAACAACTGTTCATTGGTTATTTTCATATTTACATTGTATTTCACAGATTAGTTTACTTTTTTTTCATAATATGTATAAATAAAATCACTGCGCCCTGTTTGATAGTGTGTGTTGTTGTGAAATAAAAAAATGGGGCCCCCACCAATAGTTACTGGCCTATCACCAAATGAGGGCCCCCCTGGGACTCGAATCAAAATCAGAGGTGAACATTTGGGAAAATCGCCCCAGGATTTAGTGGGGCTCACGATATGCGGCGTGGATTCACTTCTCACCGCAGAATGGAAGTCTGAGAATAAAATTATTGCCATATCTGGACCGATCAAAGGAAAAGGTAAGTTATATATTTAATTCCCTTCTACACAAACATAGTTATGTGAGGCTCCAGCAAAATAGTGTTTTTGACGTGATAAAAATGGGCAAGATGTGTTTAAGGGGATGTGATAGTCACTACCAAATCTGGCGGGGCTGGAACATGTAATGTTACATTTAAAGGATATCATATTGCAACAATTGGGCCTATGAAAGAGAGTGCTGTGTGGGTATGTTCAATACTACTACTATAGTCGCTAAGGATTTAAATTTACTCTCAACATGTTTGCAAGAATAGATTTTTTGATGCGTTAAAATGCCGAATTTTTTGGTCACGTTATTTTCTGATGTTATCTAGACAAGAAACAACTCTGGGTGAAAGTCGGTATATCGTTGTGGTTTTCAGTGCACGAGACCTCGATTATGTAAAGAAAATATAAAAGAATTAGAGGTGACACAAAAAATTAACCGGTAAACCGAAGCACAAAGTGTTCTATTGCGTCAAACGGATGGAAAGTACTGCGTCTTGGAGTTACAATCAAGCTAATAGTAAATTTGAATTTCTCAACTCGAAATAATGTGGCAATAGTGGAACTAGTTAAAAAGCCATTCGACATAAACAAAAAATAATTTAAACTGACTCCCTGTCGACTACAGTGAAAAGACAGACTACAGAAAGAAAAATGTAGTTAACTGATAGGCCTATATTTGTGTAATGCCCTGTATATTAATAATATGCATCAATTCTTAGGTAGAGGAAACTGAACTCTTCTCATGGGGTAGACATTCTTTATCCCCTAGTAGTTATCAGCAGGAAGATCCACTGGGGCTCTCAGTTGAGGATACGGAGAAAAAAATTTCCGAAGATGATTTATTGCAATTCTACCCCAATAGAAATGGTGATATTACTAGCGATGACTTTTCCCCAGGCTGGTTTCTGTTGGAAAATCATCAAGCTACCAGCTTTAATGACTTACAAGCAGGTATTACTAAAGATCATGTTTTCTGTATAGAACCTTACGATAAGTTAGTGATAGGCATTTGATTGGACGCTATAGAAACATATTTGCAGGACTTGTCCATTTACGACGCAAAGTGCAAGGGCAAAAAGAGGGACAATTGTCCTTTTTAAAAGCCAACATCGGTGCTGTGATGGATCAAATAGATACATTGGTAAATCTTAAAGATAAATATGAAACTGATTCGCCCAAATTTGGTCATGAACCCACTTTGAAACTGGAAAAAGCCATCAAGGAATCGGAACATGAGGCAAGAAAATTGTTTGATGACGTTCTGAACCGGAAAGATCGAGCTGAAAAAACTAGAAATGCTTTAAATGTTTTAACGAGGTAAATGCAACAGTCCAGTTGTGCAAAGTCCCAATTCATTGAATGTGTGAATTTTCAGATTTCGTTTTCTATTCTGCTTACCATGTGTTATCGACAGAAACGTAAAGAAGGGCGATTTCGACATAGTAATCAACGATTATATCAGAGTGAAGAACTTGTTCCATAAAACGGATATTCCTATTTTCAAAACAGCCTTAAATGAAATAGAAAAACGTATAAATGAACTACAAACTAAATTGCATGAAGATTTGCAAACCATGCCTATTACAGTAGAACAACAGAAAAGGTTAATTAGGTAAGCACCATACACGCCAACAATGGAAGTTTATTACACAGATGTTCATGTTTTTAGGTACCTGGTAAATTTGGATGCTCCCTATGATTCCGCATGGGATGCCATCAAGGCACGTTCTGAATACATAAACAAAAAATTCGGGTTGATTTACAACTATCACAAATCGCAAGATAAGCCAGAATCTAAATCGAAAAGTGGTAGTGCCTCAAAGTATTCCAAATATAACAGCACTCCTAATACTGAAGTGGCAATGATTCCATCATGTATCAGCTTTATTGATGAAATATGTCTAAGCATAACGGAAACATTTCCGGATCTGTGGAAGATTGGTCAAGCTTACTTTTCTGGTGAGCTTCAGGTTAAAGTGGAGGCCGGAAGACAAGTAGAGTATAAGTATATAGTCATGAATGTTATCGAGACCTTTTGTAAACATGTAAGAGCAAACTTAATTCCAAATAGCTTAGAAAAAGATGATAAAGCCCAATTCGGTTCTCTAACATTGCCACGTCGTGAAGAGTTCGCTATATATTTACCAGAACTTTTGCATTCAGTACGATCTGCATACTCCACTTTTATCAAACTTGATCTACCTGGAGAAGCCCTAGATATAGTCAGTCTGTTGCTTTTGGACCTGAGAGTTCATTGCATTAGTATTATATTCCAACAAACCGTGGAGCAAGTGAAATTATTAAAAGAGAATTGGCAGATTAACTATAGTGGTAAATACACGGGCGTTACAGAAATGCCTATAAAATTCTTGAATTTAATTGAAAACATGATTCAAACTGTCAAGGAGTCAGTTTTGTCTATTGAGCACAGAGAAATTAGCTTATTAGACAACCAAGCAGCGCAAAAGGAAATGGAAAAACAGATGACCGTTATATTGAACACTTTTCACAGATTGATAGTTTATTATTCAAGTGATGAATATGAAGGTTTCCAATCTGGCATACCCTTGGTCTCTGAGTTAATACTGTATATGATTCCTCTAAATGGTGACAATCAAAAGAACACACCAACATGGGATCACGGGCTCCTGATTACTTTATCAAACTGTATATTTACTAAAACCACGATCTTAGACACAATAGCGTCGAAATTTAAGGAAAGCGGCTTACCACCTTTAGATGCTTCATTAAATGCTGCTCGAGTTAAATACGAACAACGGGAAACGATTATTTTGTATAACTATCTTGAACAAAAATGCGATCCTTTAGTAGGAACGATTGAACCATCGATGTACTTGGGCCGATTTGATTGGCATTTACCTGTACAACCAACCGATCTTCGTCCGTATGTCAAAGAATGCCTCAACAATCTGATAGGCGTTCACTTTGAAATTGTCCATATTTCACCCACTCTTTTAGATGCCGTATTGCCACAGATTGTGGAAACCGTAGCAGAAGAACTGTACAGGCTAATGTCGTGTGTCCAGAAATTTTCCAAAGAAGGCGCTTTGCAAGCCAGGGTAGATATTATGGCTTTGCATGAATTTTTAGGCGATTTTCTTACAGATAAAGCTACTCGATACTTTAAAAGTGCTTTAGAGGACGTACCGCCTATCGATCGGACAGAGGATATCTTGGTTGAGGACATTCTAAGGCAATGTAGAACAAAAATGAAAACACAAATTGCGTGTTTAAAAAGAAATTGAATTGCTAAGTAATATTTTTTCACTTAACAAATATCCAAATTTAATTATAAATCATTTGCCCAAGCAACGCGTATTCATATCATCAAAATTGAATAGTTTTAAATAAAGAACTGGAATCATACTCTGCTCTACGGTATTTGTGGTAATAGTGTAATATTCTACAATTTTCCTAAAGACAGTCAGCATAGTGGGCATTATCAGAACATCTTCAATTGAACGTTGGCTAAAAAGAGGTGTATGTCTAAAGCAGCATATTCTGGGAAAACTAATGTGATTTATTAACTTTAATAAAAATTATTATATTATACATAGAACAAAATATTTATAAGTAGAATTATCAAATTATAAAATCAGGTGAAGTGTTACTTGTTTTATTAATGAGATATGATTAGCTAACGTTTCTTTAAAATCGGCATCTTTAAGGATTCTAAGCGCAAGGAAAGAAACGACTGAATTATTAGTTTTTAAGAGTACTGTACGTATTGAATTGGCACGATTTGAACTGAATATACAGGGTGTCTCGAAAAATATTTTTATAGAAACTTGTTTTTTTAAAGTCCCCTGTACAAATCCGAGAGCATGCCCACATATTCCGGGACACCCTGTATGTATGAATTGATTTCTTTAATTGGTTACGACGATAGATATCAGTTTTTAGATTTTTTTGTCAAATAATTTTTGTTGAGCATTTATTTGATATTAATGATAAAAAAATTGCTTTCTATTGCTGGTCAAAGTTTTTCAAAAAAATGATGTTTTTCAAATATATACGATAAATTTTAATGAAACTCGCTGTGAATTTATTCCTCTGTAAGACTCATGTTGCGCTGAAGCAACCGAGTTCATCCCCTTTGGGCAAGTGGTGAATTATTGAGTGACTTGGTACAAAAACTACCAGAACTTTTTATTCGGTAGCTGGAATAAACTGATTTTTTTTTAAGTTAATGCACAATCTTTTTTTGGCAATTTGTGCTTTTAGTAAAATCTTGTAGCATTCATTGCACAAACAAATAAATAATTTTGGATTTCATAAAATCATCGTTCAGATCGATTTTAATAAAACTTGCTGTGGATCTTTCATACGCCAGGGCCATATTTTGAAGAAGCGGCCGCGATCATACCAAAAGCTTGCTTTCGAACAAAGACACTGCTGATGATGACACACTGATGACCGGCCTGAAACCTTTAATCACGCCGATCATTTCTTATTTGATTAATTATTATAAAAGAACATTATCGCTTACTACATTTGAAGGTAATTAATTCATCAACTGGAAAAAATAAGTTGAATTCAGCTCCCAAATACAAAGTTCTGGTAGTTTTTGTACCAAGACACTCAAGAATTCCTCACTTGCCCGAAGCGGATGAATTCGGTTGTTTCAGCGAAACATGAGTCTTGCAGAGGAACAAATTCACAGCGAGCTTCATTCTCCGATATTTCAAAAAAAATATATATTTTTTTAAGAACTTTGACCATAGTAGCAGAGGAGCCAGACCTTTTTTTCTTAGTACAAGTTAGGTTTTACGGCCCACGGAATTTTTACAGGCTTACGGGACACCCTGTATAGGTAATATGAATGCAATAAGTGCATTTATGGGGAACATTTCATGCAAAAAATATGATAAATTCGTCATTGTTAGCGATTTGCGGTATTTGAAAAACACGTTGATTCTTATGTCATCTTGTCGAATTAGTCAGTCTGCCCTTTACTGGTGAAAGGCAAGACTGCGCGATTTACTCCGTTAAGATTGAAAAAAAAATCCGAATTTTTTGATTTCAGTGCGGAAAACTGGTGATTTCATAAAAACGAAAGTACCCGGGCACCATTTTATGGTCTTTTCACTATCGGAAGTGCTATTTTAGCACAAATTTTTCGATTTTTTACATTCGTAACTCTCTGACGTTTTGCTGCCAAACTCAAACCGAGTGGCCATCAGGTCTGAAAGTGTTTGACAATCAAGTGCTCATCAGGAGTTTCAAAAACATTTTGGAGTTTTCCTTAATAGTGTGTGATTTGTGCGATTATGGTGATGGACTGTTGGATGGCGACGGAATGCAAAAATTGGCAGCTAAAGGTAGGTGCGTTTTTCGCTTTAGTTATTTAATCTATTGTTTTTCTACACTGGATCCCCTATCAAAATCGAATTGAGCATAAAACAAATGAACGTGTTCGTATAAAACACTAGACTCGAAATAACTTCATACCTTTCAACACTTGCTGGCTTAAAAATCAAGCAATTGTACAGGGTGGCCCACTTTATTCAAGAGGTTACCTTACGAGGAAAGTATTCAAGATTTCTATATTATCGGCATATAAAGTGCCACATTTCAAAAATTGTCAAAAAAAACTATACAGGGTGTCAGCGAGAAACGTTGCCTATCAAACTTGTATTTTTGTTTTAATGTAAAACCCGATATGTACAGGGTGTTCGAACGATACAATAAAGTAAGTTTACGCTTGATCGGTATTATCTGTTTCAAAATTCTCATTGCTATATTTTAACGGTACTAAGCGCACAAATTCTGAAAATATTCACAATTATACAGAGTGCGTCAGAAAAGTTGCAGCGCAGAAAACATATTTTTTTCTAATGGATCGCCCTAAATTTTATTTTGTTTTTTAATTCTTATGTACATTTCAATTACTCTGTTATATAAAATATGAAAGAAAATTGGATTAGTTATTTAGACAAATCGAACATTTGTCTATCGTTTTTAAACGCAAAATCTTGAAATTTGGCAGGAAAAAGGACTTATTAATACTATACAGGGTGTCACATCGGGAACCGCCGCGATCGATATCTGGCAAACTATAATTAGGAGAAATTTGAAAATGGACAGTATAGTAGGTCATTGGGGGCAAGCGATCTAAAATATTTTCAAGATGGCCTCACTTCCGGTTATACCGGAAGTAGGTATCAACTTGCTTATTGTAAATGGAACACCCTATATATTATTACATTTTTGAGTTCTACTCCAAATTATAATATTTCATGAACAATATCATATACCTAAGTCTAACCGTTTTTGATATATTTGAAATTTTATGTAAAAAATGACAGTTGCAGCCACTCGAATAATCATTCATTTTTCCTATAAGGAAATATGTACAACTTAATTTGAGTCGCATTTCCTGTTGAAAAGGACTTACTTTAATGGAATTTCGACAAAATTTTGATAACTATTAATACAAAGAGTTAAAAAAATAAGTTTCAAAATGACGTTGAGAAAACCACCCTAAATCAATTTTCTAAATGGAAACCCCCATTTTTGATAATTTTATTTTATTTAGTGTTAAAATTAAGGGTAAGTTTGTAGTCACTCTTAGTTGCCATGATGAAAGTGGCCATTTTTAATGCAACCAAATGCCAAAGGAATGCTTACAGTGTAAGTTACATTTTGCAAATAATTAAAAATGATGCCCAGACGCTTAAATTATACGAACGAAGATTGTTTAAACTTATTTATTATTTATGGAGAATGTGATAAAGTTATATCAAGAAACGTTTATATATTAGTAATTATTATTACTAATATTACAAATTACAAAAAACAGTTTTTTTTTTCTAGGGTTCTCAAATTTTTCTGGTTGTCTTTACAAATTGAACATGCACTGTTATTTAGACGTATCCAAAATTCTTGAAATTTTCTATAATTTTTTCAACAGCACAGCGTGAAGGCTTCTGCTTTTGTGGATATCGAACGGCAAATGTGTCACATGTTCTTGATATAACTTTATCACACTCTATATAGATATAACTTTCCTGACGCACTCTGTATAATTGTGAATATTTTCAGAATTTGTGCGGTATTAACATCTGGTTTAAAAAATCCAAAACATGTCTAGGTTGATTTAACGAAAAACTCCAATCATTGGAATAAATTCGGCGGAAGCCTTTTTCACATAAATAATTTTTTAAAATATTTTTTTGGTCAAATTTTAAATTAATACAAGTTTACGGTTTTAATACTTATTAAAAGCAGATGTAAAAGTTCCGTTATAACATACAGGGTGGTCCTCAACTAATGCGACAAAATTCACTGACAAAGTCTTGACAAAAATATCGCGTTTTAACCAAATTTGTGTGATCTGAAAGTTAATAGTTTCCGAGATACAGGGTCTCAAAATGTAAATGACATTTTCGTTTATTTTTAATAGATTCTTAATCAGTGTTAGTATGATCACAAAAATTTGTATTTGGGAGTTTTTTAAAACGACAAATTCAAATTTCCTATTACCTAGCTTGTAGATCCTAGAGGGCGCTAGCTGTAACATTCTGGACCCATTTAAAACATCAGAACTTTTTTGTGTTTAAATTGAACTATGTGCTCTAATATGCAGGGAGTTCCATTTAAAATTAAATGCTTCTTTTTCAATTGTCTTTCCAATACGATGTTCAATTGTTTTTTTTAGTATCATCATCACTACCAGCTTAAAAAAATCAACTTTTTGCCATTTAAACCAAGACTATGTCCACTAAGAACAAAGTTACCAATGGTGCACATTTAATTTGGTACAGCCTGTATATGTTTGTTTGTATTTTTTGTGGAGGCACCCTGTACAGTTAAAATTATTTAGATTAGATTAGATTAGAAATATCTATTTGTTTTCTCGAGAAGAGTGAGGTAACCTGTTCATATGCATATGTGTAGGAGCAACACCCTGTAATTTGTTTATTCATGTTTTAAAACATCGAATGTAATAAAAATCATTGTGTGATTTTCGGAATTATTTGCGCTAAATTAATATTCGTATTTTTTTGAACTAACTTATTTTTTGAAGATATTTCGAAATATATTATTCTACGTCAGCTACGCGTCCTTTTTGGGAGTAAAGTTTTGACATTAATCAATATATAAAGAACCTGCCGCTATCTTCACAGTTAGTTATGTGACAACTGACAGTGTATTTAGGCTTTTAAAATATTTAATATTTAGGTTATGTATGGATGTGTACATTTAGAAAAGTTCAAACATAAACTTAGTGGACAGTGTGCGGTGGTAAAGACAAGCCAACTTGTGTGTTTCCTAAACAGTGTGCGTGTTCTGAATAGATCAATTAATTAGACTGAAAAGCATGGCAGGTCCAACTCACCACTTCATGCAAAATATGAACAATCCGAACCAGGGTGGTCTTCGAAGTTCGTTTGGCCCAGGGGCCATGCAAAATTCCCTGGACGGAACTGGCATGCAAAATGCACTTCCCAACCAAATGTCCCAGCTGGCGAACCCCATAATGTCACAAATGACCAACGCGATGGCAGGTGGAATCAGCCCCATAAATTCTCAAATGGGGGGCCCTATGCAAAATGCTTTAGGGGCGGGCGGTATGCAGGCTGCCATGCCCAATCAAATGGGAGGTCAAATACCACAATTAGGCAACCCAATGATGGGCCAAATCGCAAATACAATGAGTGGAATGATGAGCCCCATTACTACACCAATGACTGAATTTAATCCCAGCCTTAATCATCAGATGCATACAGGATCTCAAGCACCCGGCGTAGCTCCAACTCCTCCTCAGACCTTCACACCTCAGCAACAGCAACAGTCGAAAGATTATGGGCAGGCCTCCTTATGTCGTCTAGGCCAGGAAACAGTGCAGGATATTGTCAGTCGAACTCAGGAGGTGTTTCAAACATTAAAGGCCATTCAACCACCTGCTGGGACTGTTCAGTCAACAAATGCCAGCAATGAAAAGAAGGCCAAGGTACAAGAACTTCTTAGAACGATTAGAGTACTTTTTAAAAGACTGCGGCTGATTTATGAGAAGAGCAACGAAAACAATCAAATCCAGGGCATGGAATATACGCACATTGAAAGCTTAATTCCATTTAAAGATGAGCTAGATCCAAAGCATGAAGAAAAAAAGAACTCAGAAGCCTATAGACTGGCTTGCGAAGAAAGCAAAGAAGTGATGGCGCAAATTTTACTGAAAAATCAACAGTTAAAGGAGATAATTGATCACATCAGAAGAATTATATGGGAAATTAATACTATGTTAACTATGAGAAAATCTTGAGATCAATAAATAAATTTGTTGTATTATAAATAGGTATTTTCAATGGGCTAAATAGAAACATTTTTATTAGTTTTTGGAAAAGAAAATCTTATTTTGACTTGAAATACAAAAAATACAATTATAGAAAAAAAATCAATCATTTAACATTTCAAAATAGCCTGGATCAAGGCCAAAGTTAATAAAAGGACCAACGACACTCAGCCAAGTTGCTACAGCATTTCTGCTAGTTTCCAAGATTGGTTCTATTATATCTGTCGTTCTACAGGGATGTAGTGTTAAAAATGGTTTACATAATACTGGATGATCCATTTGCGTTAAAGTTTCATACATATTTACATTGTTAAATTCCGTATTATTAGCCCAATATTCTTCCATAGTTAGCAGAGATCCATCAGTCTTCCAAGCGTTGAAACAAAGTACTGGCATTGAGTAACTTATACTATACGCAATGTGATACTCAAATATTGCAAGAATTTTGGATTTACACAGAAATGTTGGTTTTTTCTTGGTGATATAAGTTCCATTTTCTACATCACTTTTCACATTCAACTGCCATCCATCCATAAGTGAATTTGAAATGTTAACTATTTCTTGAACACACTTCAGAAAATTGTTAGGAGATTGCCCTGAATATTCCATATTTCGTGATAATCGACAGTGTACCGAACTACTTTGAAACTGGTCAGTACTATTGATGTAAAAACTAATTACCTCTAGCAACGAGTCGTGTAAGCCTTTCAGGAAAAAGTAGTTCAGGTGGTTCTTCTTCAATCAAATATTTGTAGGTTTCTAACATGGAAAAAATAGCAGATTGACGAACGTCTTCCACATTCACTGTATGTTGTCGAAATTGGCACGCAGAGTAGTTCTCCAGCAGTTGAAATCTTTAAAAAAACATTATTATAGTCAAATAACCTCTCAATAAAACCTCAAATAAAAAAAGATACCTACCTATAAGCTCTTTCACCACAACACGGATATCTTCCAATAGGCAGAGGTGCTTTCTGTGCGTCTAAAGTAAAGAATTGAGGTGTGTCGGGTGATATCTACACCATCCTATTTGGTTTGTTGGGAAATATCTGTAAAATGTATAAATAAATTGTTGAATTCCTGCAGTACGTGCATTCTACGCACTTTTTGCAAATTCCACAATATAGAAAATGGACATCACCCCAAAGCCTCCAATAAACTTTCCGCCAAGTTTTAAGTGTTTTGTGCAGCTTTATAATGTACTCATTGATCAGCCAAGTCGGATCTCTGAAAGTAAACTGTGTAAACATCATCTAATTGTTTATAGCTAGTTTCATATAAATACCTTGAATGCAAGCTAATAATGGAACCATCAGGTTGCAACCTCATACAAGCAGGAATACAGGGTATTTTTGCCGCAACATTTGGTGTTATTAGTTGCTGACATTTATCACATCTAGCGATTAATTAAAAGATTTGAAATTTTTTACATCCAACGCCTTTTAGGTTAACTTTGATAATCAAAACATAAATGCCCTATTGATTATCGTTTGCTATACAACACAAGTTCAGAGAATGTTGAGATTGTTTGCCATGGATCATCGGTTCAATAGTATACAGGGAGATTTAAATTGAGCTTTCAGATACAGGGTGGAAGATTACTGCTAACTGGAGTGAAATTTTGAAATATATTTTTGGTAAACTTATGTTTTATTAAATGGAACGCCCTGTATGAACGTTAATAGTTTACCAGATATATGATATCTAATTCAATTAGGCACTTAAAGTTTAAACAGGGTCACATTTGGAACAGTAATGTTCTAAATCTGTAAAATAAATTGAAAAATCGGACCTCATCTCCTCTCATACCATGTATCTGGGGGTATAGGAACATAGCGTGACTCCTTATATATACATAATATACAGGGAGTTCGAGTTCAATGACTTATTTGTTTAAATAGAGGACCCCATACATTATTATGCCTTTCAGCACCGGATGTGCGGAACACCTTATAAACGGAAGCTTGCACCGCACTAAACCTCGTAACGTCTATACAGGATTATTCACGCTATAGGGCACGGAAGTTTGCAGGTAAACCATTTGATTTTTACAAAGTAGTAGTAGTAGTAAACATCTTTATTTCTAAAAAAAGGCTATCGACTTTACAAAGTATTATTTGATGAATCCAAAGACGCCTACCGGGCGCACATTTTAAAAATATTTTTGTAATGGACAGGGTGTCCCAAAAGCCTTAAAAGTATCAAAGTTGTGTTTTTTTAAATGAAATACCCTATATATTATTGCATTTTCAAAATCTCTGAGCAAAATAAGTGTTTGTTTTAATAAGGTTTATAATACCTAAATCTTACGGTTTTTTAAATAATCCGATTTTTAATCAAAATTTAATATAATTTTCATGTGTCAAATACTTTAGAATTATTTAAGTTATTTAAGCGTAATTTGTAGTCAAGTGTCACAATAAATCATATTTTATATCCCAATGATAATAAACTTACAATCTTATACAGGGTGTCCACAAATTTAAACTAACCAAATAAGAACTTTAAGTGGCTATAACTTGATTAATTTAAATACAACCCCATATTTTTTAACTTACCAGGAAATGCAATTTTTAATTACCTATCGAACGGTATTAGGATGTTAATAGCTAATTTTTTGCCTTTTAACAAAATACGCCAAATAATCGTTCTGTGCATCAGTTGGTGTTTTTTTAATTAAATGCTCTAAATAACATATCAACAATAACATAAAAGAAAGGCAAATTATTTATAACAAATGTTCGAAATATTGACCGTTCATTTCCAGACACTTGTAAATTCTTTTTTCAAAACCACTGCTAACTCGGACAACATTTGCGGAGTTACAGTTTTAAAAGCGTCTCTTATGCGTATTTTCAAATCGTGTGAAGTTCTCGGAAGCGTACGGTAGACAATTCCTTTTATGTACCCCCACAAAAAGAAATCTAGTGGAGTTAAGTCCGGAGATCTGTTCTCAGTTCAACTCAGGAACTCAGTTCATTTTCAAAATCATTTCCATAAAGTTCTTGGCAAAGCTGAATTTTATGAGAATAAAAGTTGTGCTTTTTAATAATTCTGGAAATATTTGATTGACGAATGTTAGTACTTTTGGATATTAGAATTTGACTAATACATATTGGGATTTTCGATAACTGAACCAATTACTGTGAAAATATTTTCTGGATCTTCAGTGACAGATTTCCTTGTAATGGGTTTTTTTTAATTGACACTCCCACTTTCCTCAAACTGCTGTAATAAGCGCTCAAAAAGGGATGGCTTAGGATGATTTCTTTCAGAAAACTTTGAGCATAATCTCTAGAGGCCAATAAACAATTTTTATGACATTCTCCAAAGGTGAAAATCATGTCAATACGCTCTTCTTTTGGATAATTCTTCATTTTCACTAAGCAACACAAATAAAATAAATGATTTGACATGTCTAAATTTCATAGGCAACTTAGATACATTGGAACCTTAAATTAAACAACACCAAATGGTGCACAGAACGATTATTTGGCGTATTTTATAAAAAGGCAAAAACTTAGCTATTAACATCCTAAAACCATTCGATAGGTAATTAAAAATTGCATTTCCTGGTAAGTTAAAAAATATGGGGTTGTATTTAAATTAATCAAGTTATAGCCACTTAAAGTTCTTATTTGATTAGTTTAAATTTGTGGACACCCTGTATTACATGGTAAGTTTTTTATCATTGGGATATAAAATATTATATTTGTTTCACTTCACTATAAATTACGCTTACATAACTTAAATACTTCTAAAATATTTGACACGTGAAAATTAGATTAGATTTTGATTAAATTCGTATTATTTAAAAAACCTTAAGATTTAGGTATTATAAACCTTATTAAAATAGACACTTATTTTGCTCAGAGAATCCAAAAATGCAATAATATACAGGGTATTCCATTTATAAAAACAGAAGTTTGATACTTTTAGGGCTTTTGGGGCACCCTGTACATTACAAAAATATTTTTAAAATGTGCCGCCCGGTAGGCGTCTGCCAATTCATAAATAATACTTTTTAAAAATCAAACGGTTCAGCCGCAAACTTCGGTGCTGTATAGCGTGAATAACCCTGTATAAATATAATGGATTCTGAGGTATCTCTGATAGTTACTACCTTTAATTGGTTCATAGAGTTTATTACCTGAAAATTCTTGCTAATGAGCACCAATGCCCTCTAACGCTTTCAGGCTCGGGCTCAGCCAACGATTGAATTAATTTCGAAAACAATTTCGACTGAATCTTATCTTTCCTATCTTTGATTAATTCTACTTCTGAATTTGTGTACATGGCTGCCAGTCTGAAATGTTAAAAAATTCGTCGTTAAAGCAAACTATCCTATTACCGAACAATGAGTAATTTACCTAGTCAAGACTGAATCATTCAAGCAACTTAAATTTGAAGCAGTTCTTAAGATCTCATTCATGTGTTGGTGGCAAAATAGTAGGCAATCTTGTAGTAATGGTTCCATCTGCAAGAAAGCCGCAGAAACCAAAATCGGAATAACGCATTGCGAGTCTAGATGCGGCCAATCGGCTTCAAGCAACGAATCTTTTTTAACCCACTGCATAAGCCACTCGAATATGCCTATGTCGCAATGAACTGATATGTCCATGTCTTCTAATTTTTGTCCTAACAATTACATATAAAAATATAAATGCATTTATAACATTTTCTAACTGTACAAAATTTCAAAAATCCTTATCCATCATTACGGGTATTGATTCTTCTATGCTATGTTTGTATGTATGTGAGTGTGAGTATTTAGTTAAATAAAATATATCAGTAGATTCTACGATCAAGGTTAATGGTATGTAAACGTAAAAAACGTATAGTAAACGAATCAGCGTCAGAAAAGCATTTTTTGTATACTCTGCGGTACCTTTGTTTTTCTAATTATATCTGACTGGCTCTGTATGGAAACATATTTGTTAAACTTCTAACCAGAGGTATAAGACATAGTGCTTAACATTAAAAAAATATTGATAAACTTATGACTTGCTATAAATTGCTTATATTGATTAATTTTACCCAGAGTTACTTCAGCAAAGTATCCCATTTTTTCTACGAGAAGTTTCTGATTACATGTAAAGGTTTTCTTCGTGTTTTTTATTTCATCGCATACATGAATTTCCACTTCAGATCTAAAACGAGACATTTTATTCAATTCAAACTGCAAGTAAACTAGACTATTATTAGATTATTAGTAGGTATAAAATATATTAAGATATATAAAAAAATTAGACATATCAAAGGCGGTAGGCAATTATTGAGCATATAATTAAGTCTTAATTATGTTTAGTTTCAGTATTAAGTCGCTAATTTAGCACCTTAAAATCACCCCAAGTGATACGCAAACTTACCCTATCTTAGTTTCAAATACTTTGCACGCAGTTGAGGCATCTCCACTAGATTTTCGGCGAGCTAATCGCTCGTTAGATACAGTCAAAGTAGAAGCATGCGAATTTTTTTCTAAAAAACTCAAATATGTACATTATTGATTTAGTGAAGCAATTATTGACTTTAAATATACGTTTACGTGTGTTTCCTCCAGTGATATATCATAAACATAATATGATATTTTGCTACATTTTTTATTACTCGCGAAACGCGCTCAAAGTGGGAAAAAACACAATTAGATGATAGATTAAAAAATTACCAGAAAAAGTTGATTGTATTGAAGAATATTCTTCGGTATTGCAAAAGTTTAAAATAATATTTTCAAAATCCATGGAAAAGAAGCAAACGACATGAACCCGAAATATTTTTAAAATGCATTCATTAATGTGTAAAAGAATATAACAATTAAATATTTTTATTACAAGGTGATCATGTTGAGAAAAAGGTATAGTCATTTTCATATTAAATGGATACTCTCATGAATATGTTTACAAAAAAAAAACATTTTTCAATTTCATGTACGTTTTGCCTTAAAACTAGCTTCTTGCAGGCTTATGTTATACACATAGAATCTTCTAATTATTATAATTTAATTGAAATACAGTCAGCAAAATATACACAATTATAATTTAAAACATCTTTTAACTTTTAAACATATGTTTAAAAGTTTAATAATAAATTGAGAATAACAATAACTATACTGCTCTGTAGAAAATCCTTCAAAATGAAGCGTTATTTATAGCATTTTTTGTATATTCGACCCTAAGAATGTTTATCACTATAACAATGATAAAAACGGAATTTGCGAAAATCTTTCTTTAAAAAATATGTATTCAAATGATTCAGCTATTGTGTTAGCTTGGGTTATTTTTCGAGTAAATAATAGCGCTGCTTAAACAAAAGTTTTTTTATTTGTTAACTATAGACGTTTACTTTTTCTCTATATTTAATCCATTATTTTTTTTATAGAAAACATGCATTCAGTATATATATATACTTTTATATTTACCGATAGTTTTAACGCTGCACATTGAATTCTTCTTAAGGGAATTAGTACTTTGCACTAGATATGGCAAAACGGAGTCTAGAAGTCCTTCAGAGAGAACCTCATTCAGTTTCTGCTTCAGAATATCAGAATCATCTACTAAAGTGCTATTTGACTCTCGCTTTTTTGGCAACTCTAAAGTAATTTTTATGAAACCAGTTTGCTTATCATTATCTATTGAAATATACCTTTCTTATTATCGTCTCCACTACCTTTTCGCAGCAGTGTATCGGAAGTTTGAACAGACATACTTCTTCCTTTTATAGCACTTTCAATTTCTTTAGACTTGAGCCAATTTACTGCTTCACTCATGCCTCCTTCTAATAAAACACCTTCCACCGAATCTTGAACCTTCAAAAAATTCAGAATGTTCATATTAAACGTACGCAACATGTCAAGTGTGGTGAAGAATCTTAAGATAACTTTGTACTTTTATCATGACTAAAAAGTTGATTTTCTTCAAAGATACAAAGCTGGAAATAAGCGATCACTAACGCACTAAGAAATTTTATGAATGGTATAAGAGAGCCTTATTATCTAGCCTGACTCTGATTTATGAATAAAACCTGAAAACTAATTGGAATAAGCTGATAATATTTTATATGCTTGTAGAGTTAACAATAGAGGGAAAAGTTTTTTGATAAAGAGTATTGTTTTCCGATCCACATAAGCATATTATTGCAAGCAAAATTGATTTCACTTAAAAATTTTGCCCAAGTTCCTGTTTAAGTTGGAAAAAGTCTTTCAACTTTATTGACAAATTGAGTAATTCAACTTGGGCAACTTTATTACATGAATATTTTACTCACTGATGCAGTTATAACAGCGGATTAAGAGCATTTTACGATTAATTACAAATTATAATAATTTATTATTTGCAAATCAAAATTTGGTTGACTAATCCAGCATTGAATGAGTACGTTTTTCATTGAATACAATGTTTATCCATTTTTTTAGCTCAAAACATGTAATGCAGTTAACTCTTAATTCTTGTAAAGTATTATTTGAATATTTCAAGCCGTTTCTCCAATATTAATGAATTTGAATTCTTTAAATATAATTAAATTAAAATAATAAGTTATTGCGTAGCAAACACTCTGTAAAAATGAAGCAAAATTATTATACTAGTTTTTAAACATCCACATTTCAGTTGACACTAAAGATGTTTAGTAAATTTTCCGTGTTTAAACTTCTGTAATCAATTAATAATATTACACATTAATAATGATAATTAAATATTTGAAAAGAAAATTAAGCAAAAAGTTACCTGATAGGCTGTTTTAAGAAAATTCAAAAATTCGCTTATTGTTATGTGGGCCTTATCTGTTTCCTCGCTTGATTTCTTTGCCTCCTCTCGATTTGAAGAATTGTTTCCACAGATTTCTTGCATACGGGATTCCATTTTTGTTAATTTGTAGGAAATAGACGAAGATTTTTTGCTTTTAATTAAAATAGTTTAGTAATAGATTAAAGCAAATTCCAATATCAGCCCGTATTCAAGTTATTGATCAAACTTTAGCGTTAAAATAGAGAGAAGTAGGAAAAAAAAATTGTAAAACCGTTTAACTCATAACCGAAATTTAAATTGTCAATTTTGACGTCCATACGTAAAACAAAAATGTTAGTTATTTATTATTTTAAATTTAACATTTAAATATAACTGATCATACAGAAGTAGTTCAAATAATCCGAAAATAAATTTTTGAAGTTCAGTAAAACGGCTTACTTTATCGAATGTCAAATATTTTATTAAACTATAAAATGACTGATAAATAAAAAACAATAAATATTGCATAATATTAATGGTAGCTAAAATAAAAAGTTTTTTTTATCATATTTTGTTTGAAATTTCTGTTTTGGGATATTTTGCAAAAAAGCAAGAAAATACTTTAAAATTAAAAAAAATTAACAAAATATTAAATTTATATTACAACAACGAAGGGACGCCTATATCGATTGTAGGATCTGACATCTATTTCCATTTTCACTGTTGAACGTGGCTGGAAACCAAAGAGACTGGAACTAATAATTCTCCCTCTTCTTTGCTAGCAACTTCATATTTAAACCTCATGGTTAGAAGTCAGTCAAATTAGTTAGGTTAGGTATTCATCCATAAAGCGATAAAGTCGACTTTGTGTAATACTTTGTGCTAGTTCTTAGTGTAAATATGGCGAAATTACTATCCTATTATCGGTTGTGTCCCCTAATTGACCTCAAGACTCTTCTGGGGATAACTGAAGACAGTGAGAAAGGTGTTGTAATTGCAACATTAGGCAGAAACATCGCTATTAAGTTTCGGTTATCCGATCAAAAGCAATTGAATAGTTGGAGAACTAAAGACAAATTCAGCTCAGCAGTTCATTATGATCGAAAGTTAAACATGTACGTAGCAGTATTCAATCAAACGTGCATCCGCTTGTGGGCTGATGACATAGAAACTCTGGATAAGCTGAAAAAATATAAATTCAGCATCCAATCCATACAATTATTACTCACAAGGAAACCACATTTGTAATGTTCAAATCTGGATCAGTGTATCCATTGAGTGAGCTATTGGAAAATAGGAAGACTTTCACCCCAGCTGTAATAATTGAGGACATGAACATTGCTTCTATTTGCTATACCTCTGTAAACGAAGATCTGTATTTTGGTTTTCTTGTGAACGATACTACAGGATTTATGTTCTACTGGACAGTGCTGAATGACTCTAAAAACTCTTTTTCCAAGTATCCCTTGAAAGTTGAAAGTGCCAGTTTAAAAGGATTGGAATTATTTGCAAGTTCAAATCAAGTTAGTTTGCTTTCTGTGTGGAGTGATGGCAAAATGTACACCAAGGAATTATCGAAGCAGCACAAAGAAGAACAATCCACAGTTGGAGAGACTTTCATGGTACTAGAAAATATTTCTACAAATCACTTTATTAAAGTTTTACCATTGGATGAAAAATACATAGCTATTTATGGTGCGGATCCTAATGAGGAGGGAGCAATTCTTCTTATCTACAACACCCAGTTTAAAGTAACCCAATCGAAACAAGTGCATAAGTTGTACACCGATGAGGCAAAAATATGGAAAACTTTTAATTCGATTTTGCTGCCAATAGGACAAAATCTAATAGTAGTGCCATTTTGCTTAGAAACCGAACAGTTAGTGTCTTTGATTGGCACACATAAGCCAATTCAAAATAAAATCGATAACGACATCGCTTTTGTTACCGATTTTCACGTTGCTGAATGGAATACAGGAGATAAAATTACAAAGAAAAGCAAGAAATTTAAAGCAGAAAAGGCAACACAAATTCCACTGAATTTGAAAAATCGACTGGACGAAATGTTTAAAGAGGGCTTGCCAGAGAACCTCATAACTCAACATATTATAGAAGATATTTTAGAAGAAGGAAACATAAGATTACTAGAAGACAGCTTAAATTATTTCACTGATATTAAAGAAGCGGACTTAGCCAAAATTCTGCAGTTTGTTCTCTCTTGCCACGAAAAATTGTTTCCTAAATTTAATAGCCAAAACTTGATTAATTTGCCTCAAAAAATGATGCCTCATGGAAGGGCACTTCTTTTAGATAAACTGCTAATCCGGCCGTTTAGCATCGTTCACATGTTGCCTCACTTAAGAGGCTGTTTATCGATAGAACAAGCCAGCATTCTTATGCAATACTTAGTTTACCAGTTCTCTGAATATGGGCATGATTTGCCAAAATTAAACTCGTTTAAAACCGAGAAATGCATAACCAAATGGACTTGTTTGCTCGTGGATTCGAACTACCAAAAGTTTATTGTATCAAAGGACGAGATGGTTGAAGAAGCATTAGTAAAATGTAGAAACACCATAGTTGGTCAACAAGATGCGTTGCAGAGCTTAAAATCTGTAGCACCAGTATTGGCGAAATTTCAGGCGGAAGCAAAAGGAAAAAAATATGCGAACGGTCGGTCGCCTAATAGCTTCTTTAAAATACAAAATGTAGATTATTAATTAATTTCTATAATAAATATAATTTTATTAAATATATTAAGTTTCATTTATTATATTAAGCTAAATATGCTCTATACAGGGTGTCCCTTAAGCACGTGACAATCTCTCGCGAGCGGAGGTCAAAATAATACGGTTTGTTTATATAAAAAAATTTAATAACGCCCTAAGGGAGTTATCCGGCCTCAAAATGTGGCCCAAGCGCATAATTAGTTTATATTTTAAACGGTGTCATTATTTTCAGCTACAAATATCAGGGCTGGAGACTGGACATTTTACACAAAAATAGCAAACTTCATTCATTTCGATAAATTGATCGGTTTCAAAGATACATTTACTGTTGTTTAATCAGGTTTAAATACTCTACAGGAATTAACGTAAACGTTTACTTAAACCATAGACAATTTGCCAGTTCAACATTTTTATAAATTTGATGGGCACGAGGACGAGGGGAATCTCCATTAGCGGACGCTAAGATTTTTTTATATTAACAAACTGTATTCTTTTAACATCCCCTCTATGCTCTCGAGAGGTTGCCACCTACTTAGGAACACCCTGTATTTTTTGTTACTGCTGGGTGAGGATTCAGCTGATTCTCAGTGTCAAAAGTATTAAAGTACATAATTAAAAAACAATTTATTTGGCAGTATTCTGGTTTACATTGGAGACAAAAATTGTAAAGCATAATAATTTTAATCAATTTTTACATTAGGATTTCAATGAACTGATGTTATATTTTATTAAGAAACATGTAATATATGTATAATCTATCTTTAAAGTACGGATTATTTCAATGTTATATTTTGTACTTGCGCATATAACCCGATTAAATTAATTTGGTTTATGCTGCATTCGTCTTTTTTATTCAGATTGATAGAAAATATAATAATAGGGAGAGTGAAAGAAAATAGTTGTCAGTAATACATTTTTAGGAAAAATATCTTCACGGTGAAACCAAATAGAATATCCATAAGTAATGGTAATCTCAACTACTAAATATCAGAATATAAAAAAAGCCTCTCAGAAACTGAACTATCAACCTATTTTCATAATTTTTTTTCGGGCGGTGTTTTTAAATAAATCTTCCAGATCACCTTTTATTTCAACTGTTCATTTCAAAACTGGGCTCAAAAAATCGGAAAAATGTTTTCTGAATATGAACAAACCCCAATTTATTTGAGATCAGATTTTGGTGAAGATTCGTCACAATGAATGGCTTGCTCTTAACAAATACTTCAACAATAGAAAAAAGTAACCTTATACATTATTAATGCCGACTAAGTAATGTCAGAAAGTCGCAATTAGAGCCATAATAAGAATTACAAGAAATAGTCCGCCTGGGGTTTTTTTGACGGGATGCCTCGTGTTTCCTGAGGTGCCGCCTCAAATATCGTAAAGTCCCTTTGCAAATGTTCGTTAAGCTCTAATATTGCTGCTACATTTCCGCATCTAAAAAAAATGTGATGAACATTTTCTCAATATGAAACTAGTTGATAACATACCTGTAGCAATAGTTAGGGGCAGACCATACGGTTAATACTGTCTGATTGAAGTGCCATTTATAACCTTCCATTACCAGTTGGTGCGCTCGGCAGATCATATCAATATCGTTTGCGTCATTAAATTGGGCAACTGCATCAGACCCAAATAGGTAACCAGCCCCTCTGGGCGACACTCCCCATCCTTGAGTATCTAGAATAAAATCATAAATTTTATATAGGAATCTATATTAAGGCTGCTCAAAGTTCAGCTTTTAAAATTTTTAGCTAAGAATAAGTTTTAAGTATTCCTAATTTTCCTATAGACGCTTTTAGAATTCGCCGAGCTGTCATCGCATATCAACTTGGAGGAGGTGATCAAGCCGGTAAGATTTTACAGCGCTGCATTGAGGGGTTGCGTCTCGAAGACAGACAAATTCCTAGTCTGAGCGCAGTTTTCAATGAAGATATTAACACCTTCGATTTTTAAGTATTGATATTGTCAACTATGAGGATTGGGGAATGGAACTCATGTGGACTCCGGAGTCGTCTCGGCGAGTTCGAGCAATTCCTCGGGTTTGAGGACGTCGATGTGGCGTTAATCGTGGAAACATGGTAGCGCCCCGGAGACAGAATCACAATACGGGGGTACAGGCTCGAGCGCGCCGATAGGCCCGGTCTAAGGGGTGGAGTGGCCATAGCGATCAAAGCAACGATCCCATACAGGATGCCATGCAGGCAGTCAGTAATAGAGAACGTTGGCGTAGAGCTTTATGATGGTGTTTTGATCTACTCTGGGTACTCTACTTCTACTCGCTTACAGGCCACTGACGTTGATTCATTTTCTTTCAAACACCAATAGGGTGTAGCTTATGGGAGATTTCAACGCCCGCCATCGACTATTTAATAACCCTGGACGAAAAAACGCAGCTGGCAATTTCCTAGCCAGCTACGTTCGCGACAATGGCCTACTAGTTATGCCCACTTCATCTCCAACGCATTATCCAAACAGTGGAATGAACCCATCTTTCATTGACTTCGGAATAGCCAAAGGACTCGCCAATCTCACGGAGATGGTGGTTATAGACGCCCTCAGCAGTGACCATTTGCACATCTACCTTGACATTAGGGATTTAAAGCGCACTCAAACTAACGACTTTCGATATTCATACGAGGATTTCGATTTTCGCGAATATCGAAAGAGACTACAAGACCTGACCCGTATTCCGAACCAGATCGATACTGTCCAGGCTCTAGAGCTTGCAGTAAAAGGTCTGGCAAAAAATATACAACAGACACAGCAAGCTTTGGCCAAAAAAGTTCCGAACAGACCGCGGCGCGACAATCTTCCTGAGGAAATTTTGGACCTTATTAAGGCGAAAAATAGAATCAGGAAGCGTTGGCCACGATTCAGGCAATCTGCCGATCGCATAAGGGCAGCAGAACTTGCACGAGACATTCAGAGTGAAATTTCCGCATACAGGAATTTTACCTGGGCGGAAAAATTGCGAAACTTATCTCCCCGTGACAATTCTTTGTGGAAACTGTCGAGAAGCCTACGAAAAGGCTACGAGCAAGTCCCCGCTCTTGAAAAAGACCAGCGACAAATGCGAGCTGCTCGCCGACTTTTTGGCAGAAGTACACAAAGTCCAAACAGCCCTTCAGGATAACGAAATAGAAAGACAGACCACTGTTTTCGTAGAACGGAAGTATCCTATACCACCCTCGATATTGCATTCCTATATAACAACCCCGTCGGAGATACAATCGTGTCTTCGGCGACTCCCTAGCCGAAAAGCCCCCGGGCCAGACGGCATCCCTTATTTCCTCCTCAAAAACTTACCGCGGAAAACTATTGTGCTAATAGTACAAATAGTCAACGCAGTCCTTAAATTGCAGCACTTCCCACAGGACTGAAAAAACGCTGTAATAATTCCTATCTTAAAGCCGGGCAAAAACCCGACTGATCCCGCCTCTTATAGGCCAATTTCCTCCTAAACTCCCTCGGCAAATTAACCGAGAAGGTTATCCTATCGAGATTACAGGCAGCAGCCGAGCTTCGAAGTTTAATCCCGGATGAACAGTTTGGCTTTCGAGCAAGACATAACACAACGCTGCAGACTGCTAGGATCGCAACGGATGCCTATGCAGTATTTAATAAGCTTCAAAGTACGGTAATGCTGCTTCTCGATATGGAAAGGGCCTTTGACACAGTTTGTCACACAGGCCTGCTATATAAGTTGTTTGCCGTACATTCACTGCCACTCTACCTAGTTTACCTGATAGCGTCTTACCTAAAAAACCGTACCATCCAGGTGAAAGTGGAATATTTCACTTCTGCCAAAAGACGCATCGCGGCAGGATACCACTAGGCACAGTGATTTCGCCGTTGCTGTATACATTGTATACAGCAGACATTCCAAAACTTCCCATTACAAAAATAGCACAATACGCGAACGGATTTGGTCATCTAGTTGAAACTGCCGGCGGTTAACGCCACGGCTGACGTTATCAAACTTAACGGTCGAAGCAAAAGGGGTTTTTGGTTCCCTTCAGGAAGACCTTTTTTCCTTAATGAATGCCCCTCTAATAAAACCAAAACCGCCACTTGTTAGGGCACTGCCCAAGTAATGGACGACTTAGCGCGCCTATTTAGATCATGGGCAAAGAGAGCAACCTGCCGAACATCTGGCTAGACATGGGAGTTGACTTATATTTTTTTAACTTTGTTTGTGAGTTTTATTAATGTGAATGTTCAATAAATTTTTATCTATCTACATCTATCTATCTTTAGAATTATGAGTTTGTGAAGTTCAACAAAATAAAGAAAAATATTTGAACAGCGCTAATTGGATGGTATTGTAACATTTACCACGATAGAAAGCACTTTTTCTCCAATAAACTATATATAGTAAGAAAATTATCGAAATAGTGTAGTAGAGTTTATTATTACCTTCAGGATCACTCCATAATAAATCGCACATGGGACCATCATGAGGCACCTCTTGTTTTCTGTCTATAACTCTAATTTGGTCCAAAGTTTGAATCGATGGGGAGAGGCCTCCATGAACGCAAAATATTTTGCCTAAAAAAAGATAGAACGGATAAATAACAATTCGCACTCAAATAGCGATTTTGAAAAACCCACCATCTATAATAGCTGACAGGGACAAATAATCAAATATTTCAGTGCAATACCGCCAAACGGCCAGCGATCCATATTTTCTAAGGCATTCATCATAGAAACCATATACTTGTGTAATTTGTCTAGATTCGTGATTTCCTCTGATAAGTGTTATTCGATCTGGGTATCGAACCTGTGAAATTTTGTTTACAATATAATTTCGATTTACTCCAAACTGAGCAACATACTTTGAGAGCCAATAACAGTAAGAACGTTTCAACGCTGTAGAATCCTCTGTCAACAAAATCGCCCATAAAAAGATAGTTGGTTTCCGGCACATCTCCTCCGACTTTAAATAATTCCTTTAGATCGTAAAACTGACCGTGGATGTCTCCACAGACCTAAAAATATAAAACATTACAATATAAATGCTACATTATAAAGTTTCAGTTTTACCAACAATTCTAGTACCTATTAAACACTCACTTTCAGATCCGTTTTTAATTAAAAAACATAAATTCGAATTCATAGAAGTATTAGCATACACAGTGAATTTATCTTGTATGTTTTAGTGAATCTATGAAGTATGACTATTTCATTTGCTTTGAAATACTGGTTGATGGATTAAAAAACAACAATTGCCTTAATGATAGTTTACCTTCACTCTTTTTAAAACAGAAATTATATCATGTAATCCAGTTCAAATTAAATTATTAATTTAGCTTACTAATAATACTTTGATAAAATTATCAAAAACGATGACCATGGCTAATAGTAGAAGTCAATCGCATTTACCTTTACGGAACGTGCTATTGTTATATAGAACAGTTAACAAATCTCGTTCAAAATCAATTATTAAATCCGGTGTTTAACTAGATTTTAATTTAAATATTTTGCTAATAATTTTTACTTATTTGAAATAGTTTTCAAAACACTTTGCAGGTCTATTTTGACCGCAATAAAAATATTTTAATTAAGTATTGCACACAAAATTATGCGGACAAATTTAGGTATTAAAATTCGAAATAAAACTGAGTGACTCTTACTGGTGTACATTACTTTCTTTTTCGTATTTAAAATCCAAATAAAAAAAAGTATGACTACTGTTACAGTTGCGAAATGCATTTTAACGTCCATGTAATCGTGAATTGGTTTATAAAAACTTAATATTCTGAAATGCGATTCATCCGAATAAGAACTAAGATCACCTTCGTCAGTTAAAAATTGTTGCGATTTGGGAATTTAATTTAAAAAACTGGGACTTCTTGTATGTGAAGCCCTTGACAAAAAGTTGCAATTATTTACTAGTTCTCATAACTTTGACTTCATAATTCACTTTTGCGCAAATCGTTGAGAGAATAATGCAAAAAATTATTATTCTCCCTTTAAATAGATTCTCGTCGCTTGCAGTCCAAAATGCACTCAAGGTGTAGAATAGTGTAGATCAAAATAAATTTTTCATTTTTATTTTCATAAACATTTTAAACATCTCGCTTTCAATTAAATATCTAGCTTAGTCTGGCTTAAATGCAAATTACTAAGGTAATATTTTTCAGTCTCACATGCTTTTGGACATTACACGAAAGTGAAATCACAATATAAAGTATATAGCACTTGTTGATGTTGATGTTAAAAAACAGATCCTAATAAATAAGGGTGTAGGGCGACTTAAAACTGGAAGAAACACCACAACACCCTGCCATTTGTAATGAACATCAAGAAATAAATAACGGTTTAAAAAGGCAATTAAATCATGATTGTAGCTTTTAAAAATTCAGTGATTTTAATTAAGTTTACCCTGCTTTCACCATATTCCATCCGGTTCAACAAATTGTGAAAGTATGTCTAACATGTAAAGATGAAACAGAAACCCCTTGTAAATTGCATTCTAAACCAATTTTGAAATTTGTCTACAAAACACTTATAAACTTGAAAATCATGTTCATACGACTGTTTTTACTAATGTAAATGATATTGCCCAGTGCTGTTAACTGTATTGTTCCCAGAATAATAATCCATAATATTGTATTAATATTGTTTTCACAACACAATGGCATGGTTTTATTAACTGGAGACTAACACCAAACCCTTCAAAAAATCAACTTCTGCTCACAATCCACAGACTCAACGCTGACTCCCCTACAATAACTGCAGACGGACAAACGACACAACCAAAAAACGACGTAAAATACCTTGGAATCACAATTGACCACAAATTTAAATTCACTAAACACATAGGAAACATCAGTGCAGAAACAATAAAGAGAACAAAACACTTCCGATCACTAACCTACAAAGACAGAGGAATTAGCACAAACACCGCCACAAAAATATATAAAGACATTTGTAGACCCTTGCTAGACTTTGGACATATACTCATGACCAACGGAACAGAAAGGACAAAACGTTATACACAAACAACAGAACAAATTGCACTAAGAGTAATAACACGAATAAGACACCCCCAAAACCCACTACACAACCCCCCCACCCAACTACTATACGAACGCACAAACATGACAAAGATCTCTGAGAGACTCATACAGCTACAGACAAAATGGACAAACAACCCCTACAACTGGACCATACAGAATCCCCCTTGTCTTACAAGACCAACCAGACAATCCCGCTTCCGTTTCCCTACATCAACGCTACTCGAACACTTACAAACGCAACTGACTAGTGGACAATAAAATAATTTTTTCTTGTCATTGAAATTTTATTTAATAATATTGTTAACCTAGAATAAGAGAATTTTCATATTTGTTTTTCATTTAGATTAAGACTGCATGTATTAAACAAGGGCAGAAAGACCGATAGGTCGATAGCCTTTTTTAGAAATAAAGATGTTTACTACTACTACTATTGTTTCCAGAATAACAATCCATAATTCGACACAAAATTGTGCGTAAGATCCAGCGCAATAAAGTTTTTGCCAAAATTTGGGGACCTATTTTAAGTTGGTACAGTAAGTACAGTGCTGTTCAGTCTGTAAGTCTGTAAAAGAAATTGAAAAATCGGACTTGACGATTATGAATTTACGGCCAAAGAGGTAGGGACGGAAATATTCCGTTGCCCACACTATAGCTAGTAGCTCTTTTTCTATTGTGGAATAATTACTCTCAGCTGGATTAAGTGTTCTACTGGCATATGCTACGGGAAGGTCCTCTAATACGATTTATCTGGGGGTATAGGAACATAGCGTAATTCCTTTTTCTTGACTGATATTTACCGTTGTTGATCGATACGTATCTCATATTTCGTTTGTAGTTATTTAAATAAGTGTAACTTAAGGAAGGTGGTAGAAGCTGCAGTTGAAATGTTGTGGGACATTAAATGAACGCGAGAACACAATATAAACGGCTGAGAGAAAGCAAGTATAGAGCAATTTTATGTTCCAAAAACTAAGGATCCTAATAAATAAGGGTGTAAAGTGCAAGAAACGCCACAACACCCGAAATTTTTTAATTTTAACGAACAAGAATGAAATACGCGATTAAATAATGATTTTAGTTTATTCAAGAGTTTAATCGAGCTTTAAATCAAGTTTCCCCTGCTTTCACCATATTTCAGCCTGTTTAACATATTCTGAAAGTCTGTAAACATGAAACAGAAACCTTTCGTAAATTGCATTCTGAAATCACTTTTGAAATTGACTGGTCCCAATAATCTCATTATGAAATCAAGATGTATAGTTTAGATATGAAAATTACAATAGCTCAGGGATCTTTAATTAGTTAAAATTATAATTTTTCTAAAATATAGTCAAAATAAAGCGACCACTTAAATATTATGACCTAATTATAACGAATTCTTAAGTTCGATTATACGTAATGTACTATATGTACGTTATACATATGTATGTATGTGTTATCATACTATATGTATGTTCAGAGAAATATTAACCGCAACATAATAACAATTATTGCGGAACTCAACACACACTTAGATAAAAGTTGCAGGCAAACTATCTGAGAAAGCACCCAACTGGAATAAGGCAGGGAGACAGCTTAAGTCCTGCATTATTTACCATCAGAATGGATGGCGTCCAGATTTAGCATGCAAAGATCCACAACCAAGACACAGTCTCTCACGGCATCAAGGGAACCGCGCAGATGCAAGCTTGCCATCTACAACAAGAGCGTCGAACAGGTTATGCAGTTCAAATACCTTGGGGTCAACATAACAAGTAGTAGAGACCTAAAAGAAGAAGTGAGAGCGCAGACAACAAAAGCAGCCTTGATATCGGGATATTTGAGAGACATAATATGGCGAAATAAATATATGTCTGTGGAGAGCAAAGCCAGAATATACAAAACCTGTGTTACACCTGTGATCACGTATGCAGTCGAAACCACAGCGGAAAATGAGAACACTAAGATCTGTGGTGGGATGTAGCCTACTGGACCATGTAAGAAGCGACGACATAAGAACTAAGTGCGATATCCAAGACGTCGTGAGATGGTCTCGCAACAGGAGACGAGAGTGGAGAGACCACGTTGACAGGATGGGCAACACCAGACTGCTAAAAATTGCCAGAGAGGGAGTACCACGTTCAAAAAGACCCTCGGGACGACCACCAACCCGCTGGTATGAAAGCTGGAGTTCAGCGTCACAACTGAAGCTATGATGTTGATGAAAAACAGGATATAATCCTAATATAAGAGGAAGAAGAAGAAGAAATGTACTATATGTATGTATCGGCCTGTATTCTTCCCTTTATGTCTTCGGTAATGTTGTCTGCCGTAATGGTTGCGCCAAGGCATTTGAAAGACTCCATCCTTTCAAAGTTATAGCTATCCATGGTTACATTTTGTCTTATTCTGTCTCTCCGGTTATTTTTGTTGAGGCACAGATACTTCTACTCATTCACTCTTAGGCCCACCATACTAGTCTCCTGCTGGATATGTGAGGCCAATGTCATCCGAAGAGTAGTATCAGTTTAGGGCCTCTGTTTTAACTTTCGTCGCTCTTATAGCTATTTGTAATATTATGTTGAAGAGGGGCCTACAAGGCATTCCCGGCTCAAGACCACTATGAACTTCGAAAGGCCTCGAAAGCCTGATATCCATTTTCGCACTAGATTTTCCCCCGTTTAGGCACATCTCGACTACACATTTTTAAGAGGCTTCACTACACATTTTCAAGATGGGTCAGGTTGTCTACAACTACACTACTACAACATTGTAATTATCCGACTGTACGGATACACTTATGGAGTGTTGATGAAATGGCCCAGTGTTGGCTCATGCAAAATCTTTGAAAATTGACCCTTGTTTTGTGGCAAAATGCACTTACTTTTTATCGATTGCCCAACTTGCCAATGACCTAAATAGCCGTAACTAAACTCAAACCTGCAAAGGACGAGAATGCTAATTACTTACAGTAACTGGAGGATCCACCCTTTGTACATTACTCTCTTCCACGAGGATTTCCCTGGCTTTAGCACAAAGAGCCTTGACTTCGGACTCTTTGATAATCTCACATCTCTTAAGTTGTTCTATTTGTCGGTCCAAGTCACTTACATCAGTCATTTTGTCCTGGAATACAGATTTTCGTTATCTCACTTGTAATAAGCCTCGAAATGTTAGTAAACAACAAGTTCTAAAATGATCACTAGAACTGTTAGGATGTTTGAGGTTAGTTTGAACAATGCCACACAATCCACTTTAGCAACAGTTTACAGCTAGTTTGTTTACTGCTAGGGGTATTCTTCTGATATGGAACACTCATTGGGATAATACAAGACAATCTTTATATTAAAATGTATGAGATTTCTTACGTTTTGGACCCTTAAAGCAAAAGCAACATCTATTAAAAACCCCCACTTGATCGATACTAGCTCAGACCAACTATTACCCGTTTTTAACCTAGAATATTGAAACGACGCCTGCTTCGTTTGTCTGAGATTGAGCGCGATGCCGGCTGTCATTGGCGTCACTGCACTTCCATATTTCATCCCTATTGAAACGTAATCGATATATTGCAGATTGTAATGAAATATTTAATTCCATGGTTTTGGCACCTTTTTTCTGTCTCTAGGTAGATTTCGATTAGAGTAAATTAATCTAAAGAAAATACGACGTAATTAGTTAAAGAAATTTGATATTAAACTGTCGCGGCTGCGTTCCCAGTTGAGACTGTCATTTTCCAATAAAAAATATTTTGTGATTGTCAGTGTCGGTTCTCTGTTAGTAATTCACAATTTTTGCTGTTTTTTTGAGTAAAAGTGTTGTGCTTGTGCTGCAGCTGCCAAGACTAATAATGGGAAACATTCATACGGTCGGCCCTAATGAAGCCCTAATTGTTTCAGGTCAGTGTTTAGGAAATTTATCAACCCCACTAGTTAAGTTATTGAAACCCCCACGTTTCGGCCTTTATGTGTGTTTTATCCAATTACGGGATCATTTTAATTGCAATGGAGCAACTTATGAGTCACTTTATTGTGGATCATTGCCATTAATTGCATCATTACATTGCTTCCAGTCGGTTCCAGTGGATTTGTAACAGATTTTTAGTTTTTGTTCAGATTTAGTTTAAAGGCACATCAAATATAGGGTTATGGTACAAGCGACGATCTACTGTTGACTATCAGATGTTTATTTACTTTGGCGTCTTGTTTTTATAATTACGTAATGATTACGACATGCGGCACCACTCTGGGCAACTGGTTTCAAGAAATGTCCTGTTTTTTGCAATAATTTTTGGCAATTCTAGATGATAGAAGGAGAATGTGATTATTTTTCAACTAGCTGATAATAAAATACCCACATAACGAAATTTATTAGAAACTCTGTATTAAGCTGTCTGCAACAGCATCTCCAAAGGTTGATGGACATATTTGTTTGATGATTATTATTTTTATTAAATATAAATTGAACTTTTATTTATTGGTAATATGCATTTACAGTTACAATTACACATTGTGGCCGAGTATAGCTGTATGTCAGATTGGCCGAGCGGTCTAAGGCGCCAGATTTAAGCTCTGGTTCTCGAAAGGGAGCGTGGGTTCGAACCCCACATCTGACAAATTTTTTTCGTGTAATTAAGTTGACTTATTTTTCACAACCCTTTAAAGTTGAGTTTAAATATTTTTATTCTAGAAAAGTTCAGATTTTTTTGGGTAATTGATTTTGCGAGAGAAAATTTAGCTGCTTTTCGAAAAACTGTTGGTTTCAGCCAGAAAATGATAGAGATTAAAAATTTAGATCTCTGTTTGACTGTCTATACATAAAGTGTAGGTATATTTTAAAGTTTCTAAAATGTACTATAATTTTTTTTAAATTGCTGTCTTAGGCAAAGTACTTTGTCTGTATGTACTAAATTTTTAATCCGGTTCATTTTCTGAATGAAACCAACAGTTTTTAAAGCAGCGAAAGAAAAGATAACATGGTACGCGATAGATGGTCTTTTGGATGATGTTTTCCACTACATTATACCGCATAAAAGCAATTGCTTAGATAATTAAAAATTAGCAATTATTAACAATAATAATATAAAAAATTTAAGAATATTTTATTATTCCATTATATGGAATAATAAAATAATATACAGGGTGATTCAAAAGTGGCGTCATTCCTTTTAAGGCGTTATAGGGGCTCACTTGGAGCGTAAGAGAAAAATATTGAAAACATTTTTTTCGGAAATTTCTAGAAGATATTAACAGTTGAAAATCGAATTTCAACTTTGTTATTAAGTATTATTTTAAAATAGTCCTATGTTTGCTTGGTAGCCTTTTGGAATACTTAACCATTCGAAAAGAAAAATTACGATCTTTGCTTCAAATTACGAAAATTTTTTATTTTCAAAAAGACCTCTTCTACAATTTTTTGATGAAAATTCAAAGCGGCAATGATGTTTTTTGTCATTAACAGATAGTTACAGGTAGATAGCCTTTGTCAATAATAACAAGCATTTGTCAATCTGTGACTTACTTTGAAGCTCCTTTCACAAAATGTACACCAACATCGAATTTGCGGATATGTGATTAGTTATGGGAAAATGCCACACTAACATAGCAGAAGGTGTAAGACCTTATACCAGCAAAGGGCTAGAGACACTGGACGATTGGCTCCAGGAATTGACGCAGATTGTGGACGATCTAGAGATGCTCGGGTTCCAGACCCAGAGGCACAGGTATTGGAGATAATTGCCGCAGAGCCTTCCAGGAGTGCTCGAAGCATTGCACAACCACTGACACTTTCCCAGGCACTGGATAATTGCCACTATAACTCCCCAGAGGAAGGGCCACATTCCTACCACGTATGTAAGATACACAGGACACATTAACGCTCTGATCTTCCGAACACCGGTACAAATTGAGCAGGAGTTAATTAACCGAATACGAGAAGTTGATCAAAAGTTGATCCCAACTGCGGCGAAAAGTGCACAATAAAGTGTTTGTAGAATAAACATGTCTGGAGTTAAACGGGCAGAATATCGTCAACCTTTTGTGATTTAACAAGTTAATTGTATGTTATTTGATTAATATTAATCATTGATACATAACCTTACACAGGAGATGTTTGTTTACATGTGAGGCGAGTTTAGGTATATCACTCATCTGCCCCAAAAAGGATGGCAGCACTGACGGCAAATTGACAGCGTTATCCTAACCTCAAAATATTTCTATTGCTTTCTCTTTCTTTGTTTTGTGTTTATCCATGGTTACTACAATTTTCAATAATTAAGAAGTAACAGGTATTTACGTAATGTTAATTAGGCAGATTATCTTGAAAAGCATCGTTGCTGTAATTCTGATCTATTTTTTGGCAAATATCTCAGTTTTTGATAAGAAATAATTTTTTTAACTATTTTTCCTGTACTCCCAAAACACCCCCAGACAACACCCCCAGAGGAATGACGCCACTTTTGAATCACCCTGTATATATAATATAAGGCATTATGCCTTAATAAATGTTTAATATTGCTTTAATTTTGAGTAAATCCATTGTGTATTATGTATTATTCGAATAGGCATTTAAACGTACATTAGAATATGTGAAAATATACGGGGTGTCCCATTTTTAAAAAGGCTGTTTGGCTGGTATCTAAAAAACATAACTTAAAGAAAAATATTAACTACGCCACTAGATTCTAATGGACAAATACACCGATTTTATCTTATTTTGTTTCATATTCGAGAAACGAATGGTGTCAAAAAATGCAGACTTTTCTGAAACACCCTATATCTAGAGATGGAAGGACCACATCTACCACGGTCACGGTCTCGTTTTCCAAAAATCGGTCACATTATTTTGAAAACCGCATGTCTCTATCTTTAATTCAAAAGAAATTCCTGGGTTCCAGTCAATATTATTGTTTATTACTTAAAATATTTTACAAATACGTTTCGGTGTCTTTCTCCACCACCATCAGTTTGTCTAAAAAAAATGAACAGGCAGAATCATACAAAATATTAAAAAGTTTTGGACATGTTCTACTTTCACTACTTAAATATCATACTAAGTGATTGTTCTTCAAAATTTAGACAAACTGATGATGGTGGAGAAAGACACCGAAAAGTATTTGTAAAATATTTTAAGTAATAAACAATAAAATTGACTGGAACCCAGGAATTTCTTTTGAATTAAGTTGAAATACAGTCAGGAAAATATACACAATCTACCTTTAATAATAACTGAGATACCCGCGATTTACAATGAAAAATGGGCACTGTACAATGTGCCATTAAAAAAAATAGATCTTTGAATTTCAAAACATGTTTATTTGGAAGTTAATGTAGATGTAGAGAGAAATTGCCGATTTATGATATGGCATTTTTTATCGCTTAAACCGAATGAACAAAAATCATCTAATCTTCGCTGATATTTAATCTATCAAAAAGTTAAAATTTTCATAAGACGAAAGTAAAGTTAAGTAATTAGGTATTTCATTAGCAAAAAGACTTCCTCTCTGTGCTGCAAATTTAATGACGCATCTTGTATAATTGTCAATATTTTGAAAAAGCGGCAAAGCGTAAACTTAAATTTTGCTTCTGGTTGTAAAGAACTTGTTTTTAAAATCCGTTTATTTTACAAGCCAAAATGTTTTACATCAGTGAGATATTTCCGCCTTATCTACTAACTTAGGACTAATTACTTATGTCGAGTGCGCAGCCCATATAGTTATTAAATGCTGCATCGACAGTTATGGCTTAAAATGCACACTGGTCTACATAAGTGGTCATATAACTCTTACTTTACTTTATGGTTGAAACACCCTGTACATTTTGCTTATTGCTTTTTATCTTCCACACATGAAGTTAAGCGTATTCTAATATTTCCTGATTGATCATCGCAATAATAATATAACTTGAATTATAATTGACTTAAGTATTGCTATTGCTTAATCGTATAAAAACGGGTTAACGATAATTAGTATTGAAACGTTGTTAAAACCACTGTTAATATATTAAAATGTTTTTGATCTATTTGTACATCTATTATTAATATTTTTTGTTTCTATTCATCAACTCATTACATTTATTATCTTTCTCGCTACTGGGTAAATAAAAATGTATTGTATATCTTTCGATACCACTTAATTATAAACTAATAATCATAAACGCCAAAATCACTTCTTGTACCTGAAGTCGCTTCCTTTTATAATCGAATAACTTGAATTATTTAAGTTTATTCTTTCGATCACTTATCAGATGATGGAAGCAGCTTTGTAATGAGCTCCATCTAAAACTCAAACCTCAAACTCCGAAAAAGTACAGAAATCAATTGGACAACTGTTTTTATAATATCTATTTGAAAAAATGCGAGAAAAACTTAATTTCTAATTTCAGCTCTTTAAAAGTTAGTAAAACTGTATAGTTTTTTAATATGTACAATCTTATTTCAACTATAATCATATGCATAAAATATTGAACACTTCATTTTGCCGTCGAAAGTCTGGCGAAAATAAAAATCAAACAAAGTCGAAGAACTGTTTATAAGACGATTTACAAAGTTTAAATTAGTATTTTTTTTGCTACAAAGTTTAAGAAACTTATAACATTTTTCAAATATTCTACCTCTCACGCATATGATTTTTGATGTGAATGTGAAAACTGCAGGATTAGCCGCCTTTATCAGCAAAAATCGTTTGTCTTATGGTTTTTATTCCTTATTTTAGATTTTTTTTAATGAAATTTTGAAATGAACATTTGGAAAGAAAATCAATATGGAAAGAAAGCAATATATGTAGGGGTCGGACAATGTAATTTTTTGAGTTTTTTTCTGCAAAAATAATCATGTCGCAAAATCATGGAAAACATAGCTTTAAATGTTTTTTTATTGCTAATACAATAAGCTTCAAAATGTGAGGTTAACTAGCTAATTCAAAATTAAATAATAAATATTTAAAATAATTCAAAAATCAGCTAATTGCTACAAGAGCTTTTCTTGTTTGTCAGAATATTAAATTTCACACCAACATATCTACTACACACCATAAAGAACTTACTAGAAAACAGACAACTACAAGTACGAATTGACAAAACACTGTCATTTTCTTTTTCCCCTGAACAAGGGCTCCCTCAAGGATCCCCGCTCTCACCGTTTCTCTACAATATATACTGTCATGACATATACAATTACAACTTACCAGACAAAAATCAAATCGACAAATCGGCATACATATTACAATACGCAGACGACACGGCACTTATTGTACATGACAAAACTACTGAGAGAGCAGCGCAAAGACTCCAAACACTAACAAACAACACAATGACATGGTTTTATAAATGGAGACTAACACCAAACGCGTCAAAAAACCAACTTCTGCTCACAAACCACAGACTCAACGCTGACTCCCCTACAATAACTGCAGACGGCCAAACGACACAACCAAAAAACGACGTAAAATACCTTGGAATCACAATCGACCACAAACTTAAATTCACTAAACACATACGAAACATCAGGGCAGAAACAATAAAGAGAACAAAACACTTCCGATCACTAACCTACAAAGACAGAGGAATTAGCACAAACACCGCCACCAAAATATATAAAGCTATTTGTAGACCCTTGCTGGACTTTGGACATGTACTCATGACCAACGGAACAGAAAGGACAAAACGTTATACACAAACAACAGAGCAAATTGCACTAAGACTAATAACACGAATAAGACACCCCCAAAACCCACTACACAACCCCCCCACCCAACTACTATACGAACGCACAAACATGACAAAGATCTCGGAAAGACTCATACAGCTACAGACAAAATGGACAAACAACCCCTACAACTGGACCATACTGAATCCCCTTTGTCTTACAAGACCAACCAGACAATCCCGCTTCCGTTTCCCTACATTAACGCTACTCGAACACTTACAAACGCAACGGACTAGTTGACAATAAAATAATTTCTTCTTGCCACTGAAATCTTATTTATTTAATAACATTGTTAACCTAGAATGGGAGAATTTTCATATTTGTTTTTTATTTAGATTGGGACTGCATGTATTAAGCAAGGGCAGAAATACCGATAGGTCGATAGCCTTTTTGAGAAATAAATATGTTTACTACTACTATTGTTAACCTAGAATAGGAGAATTTTCATATTGGTTTTTTATCTAGATTAAGACTGCATGTATTAAACAAGGGCAGAAAGACCGATAGGTCGATAGCCTTTTTTAGAAATAAAGATGTTTACTACTACTACTAAATTTCATTTATTTCTAAGCGGATCTGTTATTTTAAAAACCTTTTTATTGCATTATATGGGATTTGCTTAAGATTTAAAGTTAATCGTGAGATAAATTACCTACATATTAGATATTATTAAAATGTATTCCTGGGATTCAGTCAATTTCACACTCTATATCTTCACTCTCTATATCACAAAAGACCAGTCAAATGTGAAGGTTGAAACAACTATATACACAAACTGATGATGGTGGAGAAAGACACCGAAACGTATTTGTAACATTTTAAATAATAAATAATAAAATTGACTGAAACCCAGGAATACATTGGAATGAATTAAAGTACAGTCAGGAAAATATACGAAACGATTAGATATTATTAAATTTTGGTAAAAAATGACTTTTCTACACAAAAACAGGTTTAGTTTGAAAAACACGGTCTTTAGCATTTGCAAACTAAAATTCAGGATTTCGAAGTTCTCCCCAATAGTCTTTAATAATATCACTGGCTTTTTCTCCCACCATTATCGAAGGAGCATTAGTGTGCGCTCCTACTGCTCGAGGCATAATACTGCAATCTGCCACCCTCAAATTTTTAATTCCATGTACTTGTAGATGTGGGTTTACTACAGTTGTGCTATCTTCTGAAGGGCCCATTTTTGCTGTGCCTACTTGGTGGTGCAGAGTAATACTAATCGATCTGGAACAATTCTTTTTATTCTCTACTTTAAAAGTGGAGTTAAGCTATTTTATACCTCAGGCAGCATATCCAGTATCGATCACTATCAAATGTTTCATGTTCACAACCAAACATTGGGCGATGATTTAATCTGGAGCCGAAATTCTGGAACGCGGTGGTGTTTGCAATTCGCTGAATAATTCTTATAACTTCCACGAATGTATTTAGGTCATGATTTTCTGGATCTGTGAAGTAATTTCCGAAAAACCTGGGGTAGTCGAATGGATCTTTGGATTTCAATTCCATGTAACCTAGTGGCAGAATTAAGACAAATACAGTTCCAATATTTAACAGTAGCAACATTTTACAGACCTACTGATTTGGGATGAAGCAACATAGGAAATATAGTCCAGGCGTGTTTGTCGAATAATGGCCTGAATACGCTGTCGAATACTTCATCTTTGATATTCATGCCTGTAGGAATTAATTGCGATGAGCTGTATTTCAATATTCACGTGATCTACCTCTATATGTAGAAAGTCCATAATCACTTGCCAAAGTTCCACCTATGAAAAGCAATTCCATGTCGGGGTAATCTTCCGGATAATCTGCCACAGCGGTTTTTATAAATCCAATGCCTTCTGAACCTCCTAAACTTGTTAATAGTCCAGTTCCTTAAACGAGTAAAAAATATTTTATCTTAGTTACTAATTGCATCAGTATATGCATTCAATTATTGCGGTATTAATAGATTAAATGAAATGGCAAAATACTAATTAATTACCATTAATTAAATACTATTTAATAGAAAGTAAAAGTATATTTTTGAAAAGTCAATGTGTGCGAGCGAAAGTTAACTTCGCATCAACTTTATTTTCATTTATATGCAATAATTTACATATTGCAATACAAAGAATGTTCAGCATTATTGAGCACTCTAAAAAACCATTTTAATTTGTAACGCTACTTTAATTTTTCTGTTTTGAAAGTTCAATTTTTGATGTTTATCTAAGTTTGTTTCATACTTTCGTTAATATCATTTTACAATTTAAATTAGATCTTTGAGTAAAGCTGAAAATCTTCGCGTTTCGCGACCTCATACAGTATCTGTAAAAATCTGTAAATGCTTTGCAACTTTGTGTTTCAAAAGCGAAATTATTTTCAAGATATGGCTCGCCTTAAGATAATGTTTTTTATACATGCTAAAATTCTGCTATGTTCTATGTAACTGTAAAATCTGCTTAATAATTCAATTCTTACCGTTAGCTATAAATTCTGATATTTGTTGAATGATCTCACGTGGGTTTAAATCGACAGCTTGATCTATTTCAAAGCTGAGGCCTGAAAATCAGTTTAAGCAAAATGCCAATTATTGCACCAGCTAATACCTGGAAATGCGATATGATCCTGCAAATTTGTTCCTACTGGTAAGTTTTCTAAAACTTTAATGCCTAATTTCTCCAGATGGTGTTTAGGGCCAATTCCTGACAACATCAACAGTTGTGGCGAATTAAACGTACCTAAAAAAGACTAGGAATAAAGGTACATAGAATTAAAAAAAATTGAATATAATACAATTATTATAATTAGTGACAATAAAATTGACTGAAAACCCAGGAATACATTGGAATATAATACAATACAAACAGTAAACAATGCGAACTAGGCAAAGGTGTACATAAGCATTTTATAAGAATTAATTAATTGCAGCAGTAACTCAGTGTTTCTTACCAGCTGATAGGATTACTTCCTTTTTTGCAAACACTGAGTATTTCTGACCATTTTTTGAATAATTTACTCCGTACGCTGCTTTCGTTGTAGGGTTGATCAGTACTTTGGTGACATGTGCATTGATTATTATGTCTAGATTTGGTCTGTTTTTCGCAGGCCATAGAAAAGCTGTGGCTACACTGTGCCTTCGCCCTAAAGCAAAAATTGCAATGAAATTATAACAGTTCTCAAAACTATTACCTCTTTTGACTGTTCCTTGTAATCGGCTAACTCCAAATGACTTCAAATTTGCATTGTAGTCAATCATCTCCAAACCCAATTCAGCACCAGCTTCAATAAATGCATCTAAAAGTTTCGTCTTGTAGACATTTTCAACAGACAGAAGACCGAGGTTTCCATGCAATTCTGGATTGTAGTCAGTAATATTTCGGGCTTTCTCAGATTTAATGAAATATGGAAGGACATCATTGTACGACCATCCTATGGATATTCCAGTTTATTAATACGTTTTATTGATACATGTAACGTAATAATTATTGTACCCTGATTTCCAGCTTCAGCCCACTTATCGTAGTCCCATCGATTTCCTCTGGTATAAATCATATAATTTATCGTGCTGGAACCACCTAAAGCTCTACCTCTAGGCCACTTCATTCGGTTCCGCTTGAGTCCGAAAAAATTACCTTCTTGGTATTCCGTGAAATATCCCCAATTGTAAGGCGAAAATTGGAACATGGGGGCAAACTAAAACAAGAAAAGTCGTTTTTTCTATGTGAAAACGCGATATATTTTTTCTGCACCATACTTTAACCCTTAACTTTGGATAGTCTTTCTACCAAACTGTAGGCTACTTACTGTTGGTACTTTCATTATTTCCGTCTCGGGAATTCCCGTTTCTAGTAGCAAAATATTCCATTTTTCTACTTCTGATAGTCGGTTGGCTATTACTGATCCAGCTGCTCCAGATCCGACAATGATAAAGTCGTATTCCTTACCTAAAGTCCAATATAGATTAAATGCAACAAAATCCATGTATTACAGCAACTAGAGTTCACTGACATACTTATTCTATGGTAGGAATTTTCGAGTTTTTTCTCTCAGCTTTGAAGGCTTTGACGATTGAAAATTTTTTGTTGGGTATTTCTCCTTAAAAATTTAGTGTCTTATAAAGACATATTCTTCAAGTCTTCTAGTGCATATTGATAATGAGTGCTCTTACTTCTCTATAAAGAACGAAGTCTTTATCAATACCTGAGAAATATAATACCTGGGAAAATTGTGTCTTCAAAAGAAACTGAATTTTGAGGCGAAATACTCAACAATAAAGTTTTGAAAATACAAATACGCCTCAGCCATAGAAAGCTTATGTACAACGTAGCTTTACCTAATACCACAAGAATTGTTCTGTATCAGGTTTTGTGTGACATTTCCATTAACAGATACTGATTTTAAATGATCAATTTAACACATTTAATGCTAGTAAGTGTGTTACCTGCAGGTTCTTTTTGCCCTGGTTTTGATGCAAACCATTGATTAAAGTCCTGACCTTCATTAAGTAGCCTAAATTGTCTGCTTATTTCATTAGCAACATTAACGGAATAAGTAAGTAGATTATTGACGACGTCATTGGCCCAGCAGGGTTGACTCTTTTCGGTATATAGAAGAATGACCAAAGTAAAAATGCTTATTCCCATAATGTTTCAGGAAGCTACCATTAACCTAAAACAGTAAAAGTTACTTTAGAAAATGTCCTTATGGTTTATTATATGTTTTCCTAAGAGCTGATATTAGGGATTATTTTTTGTGCCCAATTTTTATTTATTAATTTGATTGGCTACTCTGTTGTAAAACCTCGTAAAATATCAACTTTCTCAATTAATGCAAGTGGTAACTTAAGAATCTCGATGAATGTTTGTATTGAAAATTTTCTTATAATTATTTTCTTTTATTTTAGGTAAGGTTACTCGTCTACTTGGCTTAAGAGAATTCGTTGTTAAAGTTATGTAAGTAGTTTTGTATACGTAAGTACCTTTCAGATGGATTATTAAATTGTTTTTATATAGTTATTTTAATCTTTTGCTTTTTTATATTCAGGTTTTAATTTTATAACAATTTTATCAATTTCAATAGAATAATATATTTTAATATTTCACAATCAGATCAGTTACAGCATGCGAGTGAAAGTGTTTGTTCTATTTCTTCAGGCAAAATAATTCACTTTATAGCTTTCGGTAAATTAATCTAAATTGAGTTGTGCTTGTATGACATCTAGCCGGGCAATTTTCTTTACTTGAAAAATACGAGAAAATCACATTTGTAGAATTTGAGTGACCGCGTTTGTTCTCTTTCTTCAGGTAGAAAAACAATTTTTATTTTTTCGGTAAATTAATTTGTTTTGGTATTATTATTATATGATATATCATCCAGGCATTTTCGTTACTTACAAAAGTTGCGAAAAGCACATTTGTTGAATGTACTGAAGTCACTTATTAGATAACAAACAATAAACATTTTCTTCATTGATTACGTGTTGAGTTTCAAAAGCTTTCGAACATTTTGCAAATGATTCTTTTCAATGAAATTACTAAATTAATGGACTAAAGGTCCATCGGTCTATATAAAGATTATACTGAAATTATTTTTTATGCGCTCAAATTTGTCTACTGCCGACAACACTGTTTTATTTTATTTAGGGCAAATATTAACATTTAACATCTCACAATACTCGCTGGCTTTTAGGATAATCTTAATGATTTAATTATTAATTACTTAATTAAGTCAATTAAATCATCTGGTTTGGTTGTGCTTCATTGCTAAAATAACATAATAATGCAACCTTGAAAAACATTTTACAAAATCAGTTTTTACCTCGTAAAGTATTTATATCTATTTGTTAAATTCTAATATCGTTAAAATGGAGTGAATTAACTTTTATTTACTTTAATTTTTTAATTAACTAAGGAATTTTTGCTGCATAAAACATGCCACTTTTTCAAAATATCAGTATTGGTTATTTTTCAAATCAGTTTAATCTGTTTAGGATTCTTTTTATTCCTTTGTTGTCGGAATCTATTCTAAACTGTAATTTTCTTAAAACATCGTTTTATTTTGTGGCTAGTGTTTCTTGCATCTGTTTTCTCTATTTTATTTCCGATTCAGACACATTTATAGATCTATCTAATTGGGTGAAAGCAGGTTAATACAGACTATTCTTAAAATTTCATTAATCGAAAATAGTAAAATTAACTTTTTGTTTGTTGCTGAGATTCATTGCAATTATTTTATGACAAATATCGGGTTTCTGTCAGCAAGTTTATTGGCAACATTTCAGTTTACTTACAAACAAATGCAATACGTTTTCAGAAATACCAGTTTCTATTTGAGGCGCAATTTTAATGGATTTTGATGAAAATAATATATAATATAACTCGATTATTTCAGAAAAATTAGTGGGAATTTTTGTCGGATTTGATAACACACTGTATTTATCAGAGTTAGGAACAATCTCGTTTTGTCCAGACAATGCATATACATCTGAGACCTATATGTTACAAATACGTTTTTCCCTATTATATCGTGACTATGTTATTATCCCATTTTTGCACTACTATTCCCGTCGCTCCTAACTAGAACAATCATTATGAATACGAAACCAATCTACTCAATTTCAACTATACTGATTTTTAATGATGTATATTACGCACTATATTTCAATCACAAACACTTTAGTTGCAATACGCTCCGAACTGAAATCACATTTCCATTTATAATATATTTTTCAGTTGTCTCCTGATACTCTCATGCTTGATAATTGTTTAAATACGTTACAATCATTTTCCCGATTTAACTTTGCTTGTTTCCCTTCTTCAACTTGAAACCTGCATTCTAGTATGCAATTATTGTGTTTACATTTGCATATGTATGCTCTAATTTTGTATGGAATTAATACTTTTTTTGCTACATTTCCTATATACGAGATAGTTCAGATACATAAAGCAATTTGGATGCAACTTCAATTAAGTATGTCCTTTTATTGGCCAATCCCTTTTATTTATAGACATATGAACTAAAGAGTCTGCAGATATTAACTTATGTGTTCAGCCGTTAGCCTTGATGAAAATAATTTAGTAAATAAGGGTAAATTACTAAGCAAATTATATGTACATTTATTCTATTGTAACAAAACCTTTCAGTGGTTCGATAATGTATGCAATTAGCTAGTTTCAGTTTTTATAACAGAATTATAGGATTTCAGTTAAGTTTTATTTCGTAATAATTTCGAAAATTTTTGCTAGAATCATTGAAGTCTCCTAGCACAGATATTTCTCAAATTTAATGCCCAAAGTTTTTCAACAAAGCCTGTTGGAAACTTGGGTATAGTGAATTTGGTTGAAGAATATGTCTGTACGATATTCTAAAACATAAAGCGAATTAAGATAATTAAACAAAGGTGATTATTGTTACTTAACTTATTGTGAATGTAAAAATAACTTATGTAATTAAAACATGTTATTGTTGTTTGATTGCACTGTATAATTGATACGGTAATTGATTCTCATATAAGACATGACTTAAAGTTTCATATTAAGTGATTTTTTTAGCATCGCAAAACATTCTTAAGTGCATATGTTTAATACACATAACTTGATAACTTTGGAAGTTTTTTGAAACTAATTTTGAATTTTTCTGAAAATAGATTATAGTAAGTCAATATTACCTTTTATAAAAATTTTAAATTCAGTAACGAAATGTCTCTGAAAGTTGTAGTGTCTTTTTATTTGACTCTTTACAAAATAAAACAACATATTAATCGAAAGATTGATAACTTATTATTTTATAATAACGAAATAAATGTTTTTATTTCTGAGTTTCATCTCTGAGCACACGTTTTTGCACTTAAATATGAATCAATGTTTCTGTCAGGTTTAAATTGCTGATTCAAACCACCCAAATGAAATCTGTTGCATATATTATTATAATTACATATGTTGTTAATTGCTTATATCTCTTTGTTACATTTCAAAGAAAAACTTGTATTACGCTCAATAATGATAGGTTAGGTGTTGCGTACTTACATTCTGCCAGTTAATACAATTTTACAACTATAAATAAGATTGCTTGATATTTCTGGGGTTTCAACTCAAATTTAAACACGATTTTGAAGAAAATCTCTTTATCTCGCGTAATGGTTTTTAAGCCCACATCATATTACATTTCTTGGCAAGATAATTATATTTATTAAAGTAATAATAAACTAACTAATTTTATGCTTTTTCATTATCATTTCTTTTGAATTTCATGCATGCTTTATGACAAACAATACTAATATTTTACCTTAAAGACAACTTTAACAAGAAATTCCTTGAACTTAAAAAATATTTAATTATTATGATTGAAATTATGAAAAAATATTTGAAAGTTCGGTCTAATTTTGTTTAAAATTGATCAAAAACATCAAGTTTTCTTGCGTTAGACACTGTTTTAGCAATGCATGAAATCCGCTAGTTTGCCTTGCGATGCCAATAAGATACAAAGATCATATTTACGTGTTTCTTAGTTTTCTAAATTTACTACTGGATAATATTTAAAACTGCCAAAACTTGATTTAATTTTTCTTTAAATTTGAATTAAAGTTTAATAAAAGTTACCATGTTAGTAAAATTGTAAGTAACGAATTTATTGCTTTGTCAGGTTTTTTAAGTTTAATCACCTCTTGATTATCGTAATCAGAATTAAGCAGATTTATGGTATGCGCGTGTTGTTAATTCTGTTCCATTTTCATATTCTTTATATATAACTCAAATATGAATATATGCCTCAAAAACCAGGATTTGGAAAAGGATTGAAAAATGTAATAAAACAGATAATTCGTACTTTGCAATATCTGCAAGATTTAGTCTTTTTTACCTAATTTTTTTTTGTTCTTACATCGAATTTGCATGACTACAAAACATATTTCATCTCCTTGTTGGCAATTACTTATTTTAAGTAATTCCTTTAAGATTGCAGTTGGTTAAGTGTACTGAAATAATTAACTCAAAAACTACTTATCGATACGGAGATTAGTACGTAACATTTAGAAAGAAATATACTTAAAGGAAAAGCAATTTGTTTTTTCCAATGAGGTTTTTTTATTATAGCTTTTTTATCAACGCTTTTTATTTAAACTACAAGGTGATACTATTACTTGGTTATTTTCAAAAAAATATACATTCAGGATCCAATTACAATGCCATAATTATATAACAAGGGGTTTCAGAGCATTGGTCACCACGACTTTATGATTTCAAGCTACTGAGCTAATTTTACTGAAAGACATGCTTTTAGGAAGCGAAAAAAAATTACTTTTAAACTAATAAATAATTAGCTAAACATTATGTGTCGCGTATGGTTTTACTTCGGAGTCTATGGGTTAAAATATTGCTTCCTTTGTTAAAACGATGTTCGCCCCGTGGAAAAGAACAAATTGTATAATAAAATAAAACAAAAATGCATACAAATAAACTCAGTACAAACATTGCAAATTCAAACTGTTTCACCTGGAACGACTAAGCAAAAAATAAGTGGATTTAACAGCTTAGTAACATTTAAAAGATTAAAATTAAAAAAGAAACCTGAGAACTTCATCGTTTTGATTCAAATCGTGCTTGTTGATAAAAAGTCAGAAATAAGAGAAAAAATGGAGAAACAACAAGACCCTGTTTTATTAGACATTCAAACAAAAGTATTTAAAACAATTGGAAAACCTAAACCAGTAATAAATAATAATAATAAATTATACTTATTTTTAGAATACCACAGTTAAATTAAAAAAAAATAAGACGACATCATCGCCTCAAAATATGCGAGACGAAATTGTTCCAAAACATAGACGTACGAAGTTATAAAAATGGGAATAGTTACAATTACTACTAATGCAAAGCACACATATCGATTCATTCATTAAAAAAACATGTAAATACAAAAACACAGCAATGCAATGAAAAACAGTTATTAGCGGGTCGATAATTTCAATATAGGTTGCCAACAAACCTATCCGTTATTTCATTTAATATGCTGTTGAATAAATTTCTAATGGTTGGAAAAATTCATCTAAAAATACCAATTTTAAGTGATAAATGGCACCAATTCAATAACAAATTGACTACGAATTAACGAATTCTATATTGGTTTTTAAGAATATCAGCTGCTTTCTCACCTATCATCATAGTTGGAGCACTGGTGTGAGCACTTAGTGTTATTGGTATCACACTTGTATCCGCTACTCGTAACTTTCTAACGCCTTTTACTTTCAATTCATTGTCAACGACTGCATCTGTGCCATTGCCCATTTTGCACGTTGAAATCTGATGATGTAAAGTCACTCCCAAGTGACGAATAGCACATTCCCAATAGGAATCGGAATCGAACATAAAATGTTCACATCCTGGCAACTCTTTGTCATACACTCGAGCCTCTAGCTCTTTAAAACTTTCTGATTCCACCAATTTCTCCATGATTCTAATACTTTTTAACAAAACTCCCAAGTCTTCTTGTTTAACATCGCTCAGGTAATTGCCGTAGCAAAGAGGCGGATCGTCAGGATTTTTGGAACGGAGTTTTAAAGATCCAACAGACGTGGGATGTAACAACATGGGCATGATTGAAAACACGTTCTGTTTTTCTATGGGTTTAAAGTACTCATTGTATAGTTTATGTGTAATTCGTAGTTCTGGTCGTGAAAATATGCCTCTATCAAACTGAAGAGACCCAATACCATTTAGCAGCAGTTCTATGTCAGGAACGGTTTCATTTTTAGTGCTTAGGTATGCTAAAGCTTCAATTCCTTTAAATGTTAATTAGTATTAGACACATCTAAGATGATTTAACAAAATGGAGACGAGTTGATTTGTGTCTTACCTCCCAACGATGTCCAAAAACCTTTTCCTCGAAAAAGCCAGTCTAGAAGTGACGAAGGTTGATAGAATAGTGATCGCGGCTCTATTTGTTTGTTAATTAAGAAAAGCATCCCTGCAAATGCTATATGGTCATAAAGTTTTTGTCCTACAGGTAAATCTTGAATTATAGGCCTGATACCTGAAAAACGTTTCGTAGTTGAATGTGCGATTTCTTTATAATCATGGTGGTTCATGGTGCACACCTAATTCGGATAAGTGGTCCCTTGGACCAATTCCACTCAACATGAGGAGTTGAGGCGAATTTAGCACACCTGCACTCAAAATAACTTCTTTACTGGCATTAACACTAAATGTTTGTCCATTTCTCCTCATTTCAACTCCATAAGCTGTCTTGGTGGTTGAATCGATCAACACCTTTAATTAGCAATATACAGATGCATACTTAGTAATTTTAAAACTACTATAATTTCATAGATTTGTTTTTTTGCTCGCGCATGCTTCTTTCATTCTTAAATGTGAGAAAATAAATGTTTGGAAGTTTCGCTCTTTGTATTTCGGTCATTAAATTTTTATTGGTGAGAGACAGGAGAAAGCTGCCAGATTGTTTTTAGGATGTATATCGGAGATGCAGGAGAAGGTATAGAAACAGTTCAGATTAATTTCCAGATTTGTAGCTGAGCTAAATGTACATGGTGATTCAGGTTTAATCTTGATAACTTCCGGAATCAATAGAACAGATTAGAATAATGTCCCTACATGATATAAATATTTTCCCTAAATCGCATCGTTTCGGAGATACAGAGCGTTAAAAAAAAGTTTTTCTAGTTATTTTTTCTTAAGTTTGGAACCTATTATGTCATTGTAGTGAAATATGGAATACAAACACTTCTAATGACCACTTAAGTGTTAATCACTCAATCTCCTTGAAGGGTATTTTGTGGGCCACCCCAGCATTATTTTGTATCGTTGCGTATATTTTCCTGACTGTACTTTAATTCACTTCAAAATATTCCTGGGTTTCAGTCAATTTTATTGTTTATTATTTAAAATGTTACAAATACGTTTCGGTGTCTTTCTCCACCATCATCAGTTTGTGTGTCTAGATGGTCTAGGAATAACCAGTCAAATGTGAAGGTAGAAACATCTAGACACACAAACTGACGATGGTGGAGAAAGACATCGAAACGTATTTGTAACATTTTAAATAATAAACAATAAAATTGACTGAAACCCAGGAATATTTTGAAGTGAATTATTTTGTATAAAAGCTTGACAAACAAATTTTCCGTTGATTAATAAATTTCTTCGATGTGTTAATAATCATATGTCACTTCGTACCTATTCTGAAGAACTGTTTTAAAGGAAATATAGATGCAAAATTTGATAATTAGTTTATGCTAATATTTTTAAACAACGTTGTGGCTGGTTCAATCTGTTGGGCAAGTTCGTTATGTCATTGCAATGCAAATTAATTTGAAATCTACAGAATTATTTCATTAAGTACTCACTTTTGTTACTTTGGTTTTTTCCAGAATTTTTAGATTTTCTCGTTTTGAGGCCGAATTCAAAAATGCCGTTGCGGAGCTTTGCCTCCTACCAAATTTGTGGGTTGCTTGTATTTTTGAAAAACCCATTATCTGGTGACTGTTATAATCCACCTCTTCAAACCCCAATTCTTTACCTAGAAAACATCGCATGATTTTCAAAACTATGTTTCAGTCTAAATCTTATTTACCTGCAGCAATAAAGCGATCCGTTAATTCGCTCTGATATGGATGTTCGACACTTAAAAGTCCACCAGACGCATGGTAGGGATCAGAACATTCCGTTTCTAATCTGCAGTTTTCAGATTTTAGGAAGTAGGGAAGTACGTCTTTGAACGACCATCCAGGGTTTTCTGGTGGATTAAGCAAATTAACAAACACATTTCTCTTAGATCCACATCACTTGGATCGTACCTGCTCCCCATTTGTTATACTCATCGGCATGCCCTCTAGTGTAAATCATGTAATTTAGTACTGTTGTGCCTCCCAGAGCTTTTCCTCTTGGCCATGCACATAGTTGATCTTCCATAGCCAAGCAAAAGTTATCTTGTTTTTCCATCAAATAGTTCCAGTTATAATCTCCTGCAACCTAGAAGTAAAAACTATATAATATTCTATTATCGAAGTTCTTCGATAAATTTTCGATTTTGATATAATGATAAACATTGTGTTGGAAATGACAACATTTTTCGGTTGTAAATATCTCGAAAAAAACAGTCAAGTTGTGCCAGGTTGGTCCTTTCCACAACTTTTATATATCTAAAGTTAAATTTTGAAAAATGATTGAATCTTCAGAGTGTACCTGATATACAGGCGCAGTAATAGGTATTTCGTTCAAAACTGTGGGCTTTTCTCCATACTCTAATAATAATATATTCCATTCTGGTACTTCTGAAAGTCGACTAGCTATCACGGAACCAGCAGAACCAGACCCAATTATAATAAAGTCATACTGGTCATCTGAAAAGATTAAAATTTATTTAGAGCCAAAGAGAATGTATTAAATAATCATCAGCTAAAATTAATCACGAGTTAATCGTTAAAAAACCTTTCGTGCATTTTACAGTAACTTTAAGTTAAATAGACATTTTTAATTTCGTAATATTTTATTTACTCATCATCTCTAGAGGAAAAATCAAAGGGATTGAATTGAATTTAACAGCTGTTTTTTATATTTTTTATCTACGCAAAATAAAGCACAACGTATAATGAATTTGCAAATAATAAACTAGGGCCTAAAGAATACCAGCGTGTATGTCTTACATATTTCTAAAGAGGATCCATATCCAAATATGTTAGAGTTTCCACCAAAGTGTAAAGAGTTATTATCTGATTCCAAGAAAGGCAAAAAACTAGCGGCTTGACTAGTTCTCGTAAAAAGTATAAATACTAATAAATATACCAGCATTGTATGTGTCCTAAAAGAAAGTGGGTTATTTAAACAATACGCAAAAAATTATTTTGTATGTAGTAAAATTACTCGAAACTTCACAAAATGTATATGCATTTTTTTTCTATAAGTTATGTTAAAATAAAGTTATTTTTTACTGATTTATTAATAGTAATGGTATTCTCTATTTTCACTTTGACTCCTATTAAAATTCCCATTGTTTCAACACTTAAGTTATTTTTACATAAGTAGGTAAAAATATAAAAATACTTACCTATTTGCAATCCCCCCAAAACTATACAAATATCAAACTTGAAACATTTAGATATTTATTTGTTTATTTTGCTTTTGACTACGCAGAAACAAGTATTTATCCTTGCAGAAACGGGTTTTTTGTTATTTTTTCTTGAGTTGATGCAAGTTCCCACGATAATTTAAATACATTGGATAACGAACATGACCACTTTACTATCAAAACCGTTGCCACTGAAGTCCCTTATCCACAAATAGAGCTTCATTACTGTACCATTACCGGAAGGTCATTATTTCAAGTTAATTTGAGACATGTTGTGTAACTAAAACATTGTTTGTTAAAATTAGTGCTAATGGAATGGTGCGGAAGAAAGTGTTTAAAAGTTTATTGGCCAATTATCGATTTCATTTAATTAATTATCGTTAAGTGATAGAAAATACTCGAAATTTGATGTAGTTTTACCAACCGACGATATGACCTTTAAATCATCGATATTCAGGCGATTTCCTAGTTTATTTTATAGTATATTCTTTCTTGTGATGATTGGATTTTGAATAATTACGAAAATATTAATTACTCAAAATGACCAAAATATACCTACTAAGTTTTACGCCAAGGTTCAAAAATTAAATATTGCTCATTACATATAGTGAATAATAATAATAATAATAACCAAATACATACTGAGACTAATATAACATAAGAGAGAACTGTACAGACTATATACAAACACTCAAAATAACGACCTATAAAAGACAATGAACCAACTTAAGAGAAACATTAAAACTCTGATTGGACAATACCGACAAGACAAATGGCCAGAAACATGTAAAGAAATACAGAAGGACAAAGGCAAAACATACTGGCGAAAAATTAAGAAACTGGCGCAATACAGGAAGACTGGCACTACTGACACAATTGACGAAAACGGAATAGAACGCTACACAGACAAAGAGAAAGCGGACGCATTCGCCAGACACTATCAAAGGGCCTTCAGCATATCGACAAACCCTAACTTCGACAATGACAACTGGAACTTGATCAACGACTGGTACTTGAACTATTTTAACAACTCACCAAACTATGCCTGCACACTGATCACAGACACAGAGTACGATGAAGCCCTAGCGCACATCAAAAACACTGCACCGGGGAAAGATAAAATTAAAGCAAAACTATTGAAAAGCCTAACTCAAGAAACACACAAACTGATCCTAACTGAATTGAACAACTGCATCACAAATGGCAGAATCCCAAAATCATGGAAAAACGGCTTAATAATCCCTATACCCAAAAATGGACTGGACAATACACAACCGAGCAATTACAGACCAATTACACTGCTACCAGTACTTAGCAAGGTTTTTGAGTACATAATAGGGCAGCGACTGGGAAAACTGGTCGGAAAGTACATACCATCGTATCAGTTCGGATTCAAACATCAGCACTCGACTATTCACCCACTCTTCACTCTGACTAACAATATACAAACAACCCACCTAACTGACAGAAAGACAGCTTGCCTGTTTATGGACATTAACAAAGCTTTTGATAGTGTTTGGCATAGAGGCTTACTATACAAACTATACAAACTACACACACCAACATATCTACTACACACCATAAAGAACTTACTAGAAAACAGACAACTACAAGTACGAATTGACAAAACACTGTCATTTTCTTTTTCCCCTGAACAAGGGCTCCCTCAAGGATCCCCGCTCTCACCGTTTCTCTACAATATATACTGCCATGACATATACAATTGCAACTTACCAGACAAAAATCAAATCGACAGATCGGCATACATATTACAATACGCAGACGACACGGCACTTATTGTACATGACAAAACTACTGAGAGAGCAGCTCAAAGACTCCAAACACTAACAAACAACACAATGACATGGTTTTATAAATGGAGACTAACACCAAACGCGTCAAAAACCAACTTCTGCTCACAAACCACAGACTCAACGCTGACTCCCCTACAATAACTGCAGACGGCCAAACGACACAACCAAAAAACGACGTAAAATACCTTGGAATCACAATTGACCACAAACTTAAATTCACTAAACACATACGAAACATCAGGGCAGAAACAATAAAGAGAACAAAACACTTCCGATCACTAACCTACAAAGACAGAGGAATCAGCACAAACACCGCCACCAAAATATATAAAGCTATTTGTAGACCCTTGCTAGACTTTGGACATATACTCATGACCAACGGAACAGAAAGGACAAAACGTTATACACAAACAACAGAACAAATTGCAATAAGGCTAATAACACGAATAAGACACCCCCAAAACCCACTACATAACCCCCCCACCCAACTACTATACGAACGCACAAACATGACAAAGATCTCGGAAAGACTCATACAGCTACAGACAAAATGGACAAACAACCCCTACAACTGGACCATACTGAATCCCCTTTGTCTTACAAGACCAACCAGACAATCCCGCTTCCGCTTCCCTACATTAACGCTACTCTAACACTTACAAACGCAACTGACTAGTGGACAATAAAATAATCTCTTCTTGCCACTGAAATTTTATTTAATAATATCGTTAACCTAGAATAAGAGAATTTTCATATTTGTTTTTTATTTAGATTAAGACTACATGTATTAAACAAGGGCAGAAAGACCGATAGGTCGATAGCCTTTTTAGAAATAAAGATGTTTACTACTACTAATAATAATACTCACTGATTTAATGTCTCACTATTTTAATTTTCTTCTTCATTTTTTTAAAAATAAATATTATATAAATGTAGCAACAATTAGGAAAGAAAAATAGAAATGAAATTTTAACTTTAGATATTACGGTAACACTTTTCATTGTATAGAATTACCTTCGATCTTAAAAAGGTATTTTCTACAGTACAACAAAAAGTCGAAAGCTAAAGGAACAAACTTTTCGTAAGTTGTCTGATATCTCAAGATTTTAAACGTTTTTTAAAAAATTAAAGGATATTTCAAAAATGTACTCGTCATATTTTTTAGAATCTGTGTATTTGGTCAAAGTTTTTTTATATTTCGTATCTGAACTGAAATAAATGTTTTTCTAAAGGTAAGCAACATGATTTTATATTAACAAAAAATATTCTTATGTAATTTTATGCTGCAACTAATACATTTTATCTTATATTTTTAGCTTGAACAATTGTATTGAGGTCCACACGACTTCCACGAAACAACGTTAACAAATATATTACTTTAACAATAAATAACTGGGTTTTTTTTTAATAATTTTTCGTCGTCATTCATCCATATTTAATCCTAATCATAGTCATGATTATTCCTAATTTTTTTGAACATTTTTACAATTTTCTTAATTTAGCTATGATTTTGTCTCATTTTTTCTTAGTAGCTTCTTGTTTTATTTTTTATGCTCAAATGAAATTTAGTTTAAACCATTACATGACCTAAAAATCTGACCAGTTAAGTACCTTGTCAAATAAATTGCTAAAGAGTATAATTTAAAATCATACATAACGAATTTTTTTTATAAAATATTATACCTTCTAAATAAATTACAACAAAATGAACCTAAAGACCAAACATTGTGGAAACAATTGAAATAATAGAATTGAAACTATAAGAAAGTTAAAATACTTAAAAGTGGCTAATGCCTAAATTTAGTCGTGATTGATGATTTTTTATTCCGATTGCTTTTCGATAAGCAAAAAATATTCTAGCTAATTCTTAAGCAATCTGGTTCGATGTTTCGTGAAATTAATTAGTAGTAGTAGTAAACATCTTTATTTCTAAAGATGTTTACTAAACTTTAAATTAATTAATTTCCCTTCAGTTTCACTAATTTTATGACTGTTGCATTTCATTATTATTAATTGTTTCATTTTAGGTACAAATAAAATACTGGTATTTTCTGCAATACTTTATTTCAAATGTTACATGCTCATTTACTTAGTCCATTCCTCTTTAATCAAATTGGCGCATTTTTCACCAATAACCATTTTGATAGCAGCCAGATGTCCGGAAATACTAACTGGAATGACACTATCATCAGCCACTCTTAGTTTTTCAATACCATGAACTCTCAATTTTAAATCGACTGCAGAGTTTCCGAAAGAACCTTCTTTTTCTTCACCCATCGGCGCTGAGCTAGTTACTTCTCCAATGCTGATACTCAAGTGTTTAATGGCACACTTCCAGTAGTCGTCTGAGTAGACATCATAAACTGAGCAACTAGGAATAATATCTTGATAGCTTAATCCTAATTGTTGAAGATGTTGAGATTGCAATAGTTTCTGTGTAGTACGAATGGCTGAAAGAAGAGTTTCAATGTCGTGGTCCTCTTTGTCTGAAAAGTCATTTAGGTTAATCAGCGGATAGTCGAATGGATTATTTGTATGCAACGACAAGGTTCCTCTGGATTTTGGATGCAGCAGTATCAGATTAATAGTAATCTGTTTTTTAGGAACGTGAAGATTTTCTTCAGTTATCTTGTTGCTCAAATTGTCACCAATTTGCGAGCTTGTAACTAGTATTTCGACATCAGGATATAAATGCCGGCCCTTGGAGTATTCGGTTTTAATAAATCCAATAACATCAACTCCGGTAGAAGTTAGTGGGCCCCTGCCGTTTCTCAGATAGTCGATTTCCTTGCTGTAATATCCGGAAGTTTTAAAGTGATTGACGTCATCATACACGTATTTCAAGCCAGGGAAAACAACATGATGAATTAGGCTCTCTCCTACTTTTAAGTCACTAAGGCATTCAATATTAAGTGGTTTTAGCTTCTCATGAGGACCGATGCCACTCAGAAGCAATAATTTTCCGCTGTTAATTGCTCCAGCAGCAAGGATTATTTCTTTGCTAGCGGAAGCACTAAAAAGCTGCCCTTCATGGAAGAAGTGAACACCTTGTGCTTCTTTGGTGTGCTCGCCTATGATAAGTTTGGTCACTTGTACCGATGAGCGAATTTCGAGATTTTTTCGGTTCTTAGCTGATTCCAAGTAAGCGGAAGCTGCGCTATACCTTTCGCCCTTTTTTGTCATCAGTTGAGGACAACCTGAAAATTATTTGTATAACAATTATTTCATTGGAAATTAATGAAGTTTGTTTGTTAATATCTAAAGGATTAGAGTCTTTTGCAATGGTTCGAAGAAAACGTAATGTTGACATTCTGGTTTTTGGATGTGTTAGTTTGCTCTTTGCGATAATAAAAAACTGTTAAATATTGAAACTAATACGCTTCGCGTTTTTTATGGCAAAATAATATTTGTTATAGGCGTTGGTTTTTTTATAGTGACAAGGCACATAATTATGCAATAGAAATTAATTTTATTGCTTTAGGAATTTTGGCGAATTTATGTTTATACAAGCAGTTTAATAGGTTTTTTTTTCACTGAATTGAATTGAATGAAGCTAACTTACCAAATCCTAGAGGGTTCTTTCCGTTCACGTCGATTTCCTTCAGTCCAATTTCTTTAGCTCCCTCCAAAAACTTGTTGGTAATATCTGAATAGTATCTTGAGCTCTCTAAATGCACCGGACCTCCGTAATGGTGCAATCCAATGTCCATACCTGTTTCCAAATGTGCATCTTCGATGTTTTTGAAGTAGGGTCCCAAAGAGGTGGAACACCAACCTGAGGTTAAACGATCCGTATATTTATTTTTAATTTTTTTTATAGAACATGTAACATTTTTTTGCCATTCTATTTGTTTATACTTCATTACCTTTCAAGTTATTATCTGCCCATAAGTCATAATCTCTGCCGTTTCCTCTGGTATATAACATGTCATTAATTGCAGATGTTCCTCCTAGAGCTTTAGCGGTTGGTACAAAGCATCTTCGTTCTTCCAGGTCTAAAGATTTTTTTTGTTATTGAGTCAACACGTAATAGTATAATACATAATAACAACCATTGCAGCACGAGTATGAACTTTAAAACAAGACATAAGCTCAAAATTCGTCACAAGAAGAATAAAGAATGAAAAACATGCAGCATTAAGATGCCTGTCTTCTGATTGAAAGCCCTGCTCCACTTGGCCATGTTTATAATTTGGTAAAAGTGTAATGACACTTTTTGTATTTTTTTGAGACTAATGTTCTTTAATTCCAAGTTTAATATGTCAGTCAGATATTGTGTTACATCCAAATATTGGGTATTTTTCACTAGCAGGTAGCAACTTTTCGACAAAAGTTTACTTTACTAGTTGTAATGGCATAATACATTATTATAATAAATAAGGTCAGCCAAAAACTTAGTAGTTTTGAATATTTGCAAAAACATCGTCTAATTTTTTTTAATTTACATTTTGTATTGACTACTCATGTATGATTAGACTCGCCTACTGCTCGTGCTTCAAACTTCATACACGTGTAGTAATAGCTGTGAGTAGTAGTAAACATCTTTATTTCTAAAATAGTGTAGTAATAGCTGTGATTATTTATTTATTAATATAAATTGTAACATTGCAATTAACGAAATGGTTCATTGAAGTAGTTGCATTAACGGTTTTGTTAATTATCATCAACATATTGTTGCCATTAATTTATAAAGTTTGATATCTATTAGAAACTTTCTTGAATAATTGTTGAATGAGTTGAAATTGAATAATGAAAAACGAAAGTTTCATGTGTCAGTCTATGGCTTTTGAAATAACAATTAATATGTTTTAAAACAAAAGGACATTTTTGATACTTACTTAAACACGAATTGTTTTGTGGCACGCTGTAATATCCCCAAGTCAAAGGGCTGCTTTCACCCTTTAGACAACTGTGCATGGATGGAACTTTAGATGCCACACTTTCTGTTTTTCCAGCTTCTAATAGCAATATTTTCCATTCCGGAATTTCAGATAAGCGAGTCGCTATTACAGAGCCGCTTGTTCCTCCGCCCACTATTATAAAGTCGTATTCTCCAATATCTACAAGAAACTTATTATTAGGATTTTTTTCCAGTGTCAAATTCCTTATTTATAGATTGTTTAAGCTTCCTTGATCAGCAATTTGTTCCTTGAGATGATTTAACAATGAGCAAGCTAGTGAATGGCGAATAGTTCTATGTAAACATATAATTCTGATAACCGCATTAGCATAATCGCCGTAATGTGGCGTCTTGCAGATTCAAAAGCAGCGATTAAATTATTAACTATTTAATGACTAATGTAAATACAATAGAAAGGTACCCAGTATTTAATTCGACCTCGGTACTTGGGATTTGAGTAATTGAAACGTCTTTTGTGGACAAAAAATCTTGACTTGCGGTTTAGCCGAAGTAGTAAGTATGTACTATACAATTTGAAAATATCGTGATACATTGATATCCGCATAACTAATTCATTATATAGATATAGATCTACGCTTAAAAAAAGATATACTTTCATTATATTTAAACGTTATTTTAAAGATAAGGTTGATGAATGTAAATGCAAACATGTTGAATGCTTTGTTGCATGATAAGTTTACGCACAAAGCAGTTGAAACCAAAGTAAATAAAAACAATATGATACTAAAATAGAATGATATCAGGGCAAAAGCAGATACTGAGATTATCAAAAAAATATTAAGAAAGGGGAAACAATCAATACTCTGAAGCATGAAAAAAAAAGAAACACCATTGAGATAGAATGGTGAAGAATACGTTTTACGAAACGGCTAAGTTACGGAAATAAAGTTAAAGAAAAGAGCGCGCAGCACGTGAAAATTTTCGCATTAAAAATGCGAGATGTAAAATAAAAATAAGTGCTAAACATAAGGCGGTTTTTAGACGCATTTAAAAATATCAATTTACTTCCTCATTTCACGAAAAGTAACAAATCTATTTTTATAATGTTAATCGTTAAATGCGTCGCAGAAGTGCGTTTCCATCAACATGAGAAAATTCGATTAGACAATTCACAATTTTGGGTCGGTTACAATTATGTGAATTAAAGAGTTCTGCAAGTACATCAGCCAATGCAATAGCAACAATAGCATATGAATTTTTTCCCAACTTGTTTTATTTATACACTTATTTATTAATAATATAAATATAATTATATTATACCTTTTCCGCTTATGTCTCGAATTATAATCTCGATTCTTGTAAATATCTCAGTTTTCGGCTGAAATTAACGTTGCTTACTATTTTTTCGTACTTCTTACCGCTACCCAACAACCCTTTTGGATTATTGACAAAATATATCTTGCGAATATTTTTCTCTATTCTATTCTCTTTTAATTATGAATTACTAATTAAGCAGTGTCATTCATATTAGTTAATGGTTTTTTAAATGTATACATTTATATAATCAAAATGTTTATCATATGTTCTTCGAACTTACCTTTTATATGCTCTTCTTTCTGAATGTAGTTCTCATAGGTTTTTTGCTGCCAGCTTCCCGATTTCAAGTAGCTTCTTAGATGGTCTATGTTTTTCTCAAAACCTTCTATGTAGTTTTCCAAAAGCTCAAACGGAGATCCGCGTACACTTATCTGGCCAAGAGCCAAAATAAAAAATAATTTTATAAACATTGTCTTTGTGTTGTCTGCACCCGTCTATAACTTCCAATAAGATTGAACTTTTCTTGGGACCGTGAACTTGGTAACGCCACCGGAGTGTGTTAACCTGTACAACGGGTACGATTACAAATCAGGTTCTTATATACGCAAATTCTGACCTGTTGGTTTCTTCTTATTAAATATTATCGACTAATTTGCTGGGTTTTTTTCATTCGCTAATGTATAATAGATGGTGACAGTTAATGGAAAGGCTTGTTTGATTAATTTTGGCGTTAGAAAATATCTTAAACGTGGAGGAACTTTTAACTGGGGGATCTGAAACATGCTAACTGTTTATGTAATTTGAATTTTTAATTTATGCTGTTTTCCCACATTAATATGCAGTTAAAAAGTCACACGTTTAATTATAGCTTTTGATAGTTAACTGTCAGTTCAGTACTGCAAATTTAAGTTGCATTCAAATGTCTTTAACACAGTTAGTAGTTGTTGCTTTGCACTTTAAGATATATTTTAGTTGGCTTATTCGTTTTTAACTTTAACACTCCTTGCATCTATCTTGGAATTTATACATTATTCATAGTTATATGGTCAATAAAATTTCCCAAATTCCTGGAAGATTCCCCAAACAGACACATAGATACGCCTTAGCGTAATAAATCAGTATTAGCGCTTAATAAAAACATTTAACAGACGTATAGATTTTGTTTTGTAAAATGTAAATCTTAAGGAAGCTAACTCGTTTTTCCTTAAAATACTTACGCCATTATCAAACTCTATGGTTGAAATTTCATTCTTAAATTGTTCTCCATATTTGCATTTACAAATTTTGAGAATCAATTTTTATCGAAGCTAGTTATCAGGAAACATTATACAGATTCGATTGGAATTGCTCCGAGAATTTCCCCAGCCGCATTTTAATCTCTGTTTTATTTTATCGGTTGCTTTTTTGAAAAACATCTTGACCAGTCTGACGACTTTTAGTTAGTACCTTTTTCAAATTCACATGCGGTTTATTGAGTAACTTCTACATTTTTTTTAGAGTTGAAATGTTTGCTCGACAGTCAAGTCAAGCCAGTTTAATTCAAAAAAACGCGATTAAATTGCGAAACTGATTTTACCTATTTGGATTTATATGGCTGTAAAGCTTAAACTGCAATTAATTAGTTTATAAAAATTTATTTTGATGTAGCAGGTCTGGGAACAAAATGCTGCCTTCCAAAGCAACATGTGAATGTTAGTTTTCATCTTTCAAAATTTGAAGAATTACAAAGTTGCTCTTGCAGTACATTTTCGGACTGCTAATAAATGATCAAATGCGTTTTCTCTTCTTTACCCTCTGTTTTTGTTTTTTCTTTTGTTTAACAAAGACATGAAGAACAAAATAACGGTAAAAGATATCAACTTCTATCTACAGATATCTCAAATCTTCAGCTCCTTCAGCTTTGGTTTACCAAAAGTTTACCGAAATGTTAGGGAGAAGTTCGAAAAAAGACTTTATTATTGTTTACAGGAAAATTGACAACATTTTGAACAATTTAATCCAAAAAAAATTCCTGGGTTCCAGTCAATTTTATTGTTTATTATTTAAAATGTCACAAATACGTTTCGGTGTCTTTCTCCACCATCATCAGTTTGTATGTATAGCTGTTTCTACCTTCACATTTGACTCTTGAATTCTTTGTCTCTCTTGAGTCAAATGTGAAGGTAGAAACAGCTATACATACAAACTGATGATGGTGGAGAGAGACACTTTTTTTTTGGATTTTTTTGGAAGAGGAATTTTTTTTGGATTAAATTGAAATACAGTCAGGAAAATATACACAGTAATTTTGAACTGAGATAGTGCGTAAATAGATCCCCTGTGTTTTATTGAAGAAATTTCTCTTTCGCAAATAAAAAGTAATTTTTGTCGAAGTAAAATAATCAGTAAATGAGATATCGATTGTTTAAACTAGATTTCTTTCTGTTATTCAACGATTTTAACGGTGTCACTTACTCTTTTAATCATTTGTGCTGCAAGGAGAGTCAAAGCAATAATTTTTGTGTAAACATTAACCGGGAAACTTTGAAACGCGATTAGTCGGAAACCTCTGGACAAAAAGCAACAAAGTAGGATACCACTGAAAAGAGAATTGAAGGCCGTTTAAATCGATGTGTCACTTGACCTTCATTCCCATTTAAAATTCTAAGGGTGACATCTACCCCTTCTGGGGGTTTAAAGCAAGAAGGCGAAAAATATTTATTTAAAGCGTCCCCCTTACAAATAAAGTTGACTTGTTTTTCGGATTTTTCATATTTCTAACTGCAAGAAAGGTATTAAGAGTGGGAAGTTTTCAAATTGACACCCCGTATGTATTATGTTGATTCTCCATTTATCATACAATAATAACTTCTTTATTATTTCGTTTTAAATTTGATAGCGATACTTATTGTTTCTTGATTTGATTTTGATGTCATTGGAAAGTTCCAATTACTACTAAACCCTAATGACATAGGCATTTAAAGCGTCGGATGCTTAATTGATAGAATGGTGTAATAAACCTTTAGCTTATGCCGTAATCGGGTTTTCCGAAATTGAACTTTGGGTTTTCGATAAAGTATTCTTTAAATATAGTATAACTAAATACGATTCACATCACATAGATTTTCAGTTCGATTTAAAGTGGGAATTCGATTCTCTTTGATTGTCGTGAATATAATTGTAATACTTTGAAACGAAAGTAAAACCTAATTAAAAGCAAAAACGAGAAACCTTAGCTTAAGTGAAACAAGTACTATTTAATCAAATTTATTATAAATTCGTTTATTTGTCCAATTTAAAAAATTATATACATTTATGTTCAATAAGGCTAGAATGCTAGTATTGCACCTTCTTGTAAAGGCCAGATTTATTGTATATTTTAATACAATTACAATTGCATTTCCTTGAAATGTTGCATTAATGAGCAAACAATCGTCTCTAACTGTTATTGCGAAATAAAGTTACATCAGCAGAGTCTTGTGTCTTTCGCAAATTTCATGTTTCAATTAAATATAATAAACTCTTACATATATGGAATTCCAGAAAACATACATGCATACAAAATATAGAAGTTAATAATACATACTAATATTTTGAACTTCGATGATGAATTGTTAAGCATTTACTTTCTTCTGTGTTATTATAAACAAGCTTTTGTGGGCTGCGGGAAATTTTTACGATACATTCATTATTTGTTGCTTGATGATTCAAACAAAATCCAATCTTCTTTGATCATGTCTGCAGCTTTTTCGCCTATCATTATTGTAGGAATACTGGTATGGGCACTTAAAGTCACTGGTATGATGCTCGTATCAACTACTCTTAAGTTTTTAATTCCATGCACTTTTAATCGATGATCAACTACAGCCTCTCGGTCTTCTTTGGGACCCATTTTGCAAGTCGAAATCTGATGATGCAGGGTTGGGGCGAGTGTTCGAAGGGCGCATTCCCAATATACATCTGAGTTGAATTCGTGTTTACCACATCCTGCAATATACATTAATTTTTGTCCTAATTCGTTTGATGTTAAGAAAATTTCTGATTGCTCATTTTCTTTTTGTCAATTAATTTACAACACTTACTTTATATTGAAAGCTTTTACTTTACCTGGAATCGGTTTGTCATATAATGTCGTATTGTATTTTTTAAACACCGGCATCTCCATAACCCTGATAATCTCTCTTATGCTGGCGATAAAAGTTTTAATATCTTCGTTATTTCTATCTGTAAAGTATTGAGGATAGAATTTCGGCCAGTTAAAAGGATTTTTTGATTTAAGCTTTAAGTAACCAAACGACTTCGGGTGCAGCAGCATGGGAAGAACCTATAAACATGAAAAATAATTTATTTGTACCTTAATTGTTTAACTTATTTATTTTACGATACACTTGAGTCCACAAAAAGTATTATGTATAAAATGCAAGTAGAAACAGACTGAAAATATCATAGGGATGATATTTATCAGCATATCGTTACATACATTTGTTAATCGTGCTTTTAAGAGCTAATGAACGTCCGATGTTGTCATAAGAATGGGTCAGCACTTGTTTTTAAGGGTTGGAAACGGTTTTGCTCCCGTTGCAGTCCTAAATTTAGCTTTATAAAAACGGATTTGCTGGCTGACACGGTTAAACAAGGAAAAAAATGCTGTTGCAGTATGATTTCTTATAAACGAAACTTTTTATAACTTTATATAATTTACGATAAATTGCCTTTTAAATAGTAAACCAATTTTTTTGCGTCTGTTTTTAACAATAATAAATAATTGGCATATATGTTGCCCTTGCTATATTAAGTAGCTCTAAATTGTTTTATAACCAGCAGGTTTTCATATATGATTTTTCCATTGTGAGTGAAAGATGCGAAATCATCTTCCAATAAGTAGTTTAACAAATATAGAAAGTTCAGTAGCACTTATACGAATATTCAGATCTTTTATGCTTTTGTATCTATAGTATTTTAACGCTTACTTGGAAAAATGGTCTCTCTTCAATGCCTTTCCAATATTCATCGTAGAGTTGGCTACTTATACTCATTGTATTTTTAACTATGACTCCTTTATCAATAGCTACGTTACTGCCGAGGAAAATAGCTTCAACATCTGGATAATTTTCTTTATAGCTAAAAAGGTGAATTCATTAATTCGACACATTGTTTCCCATTTTATTTAATCGAAATTAGTTTTATGAATTTTACAAAAAAGATAATGAAGATCGTGTTTACATCTAATGTTTTCTAATCTATTTACCTTTGAATTTTAAATAATGTATATGAGATTTTATTTTATACGAGAGTTGTAATTTCCACAATTAATTAATCGAGTATAATGTGCGCAATGACTACTAAATTATTAAAAAAATATATTATTTTTGATGATAAAGCAATATTCAAATTAATTGATGTGTAAACTAGTGAACTTAATTAGTAGCCCATTGATCAGTCATTGCTTAAAAGGTCGATACATATTTTAATACGTACATAAGGAGTACATAACGTTGTTTTACCTAGAAGCATTTGTTTTCATATACATTAAAGCTTCCACTCCTCCTAATACAGTAAGGGGTCCCTTCCCATTGTAAAGCAAGTCCACGAAGTGCGAGGTATTAGACAAACCATCTATTGTTAGAATTATTGACTCATTTACCAAGAAATTTAGGCCTGTAATAATTACAATTATGTATATATTAGTGATTCAATTCCTCAATGCATAAGTACATACCTAGAAAAGTTAGGTGATCGAACATTTTCTTTCCAACTGGCAAATTTTTAATAATCGGTATTCCAAGTTCTTTCAAGTGACGACTTGGACCTATCCCAGAAAGCATTAGAAGTTGAGGAGAATTAAATGTCCCTGCTGATAGAATCACCTCTTTGCTAGCTCTAACTTGATAGTGTTTTTGCTTTCTGAAATTCCGAATGAGTTCTCACTGAAATGAGTACATCCAAAACAGATAGATTTACCGCACGAATTCCACTCCATAAGCTTGCTTTGTTTTCGGATCTATTAAAACTTTGGTCACTCTGGACTGTATCAAAATTTTTAAGTTTTTCCTATTTCGAATTGGTCTGAGATACGCTTTTTCCATGCTACATCTGATACCATTTCTAATATTGCCCTGAACGAATGACACCTTAAAACAAACAATAAATGAATAACAGGCGCAAAAGTATTTAATTTGTAAGTAACTACTGTTTTGAGTATGTCATTTACGTCGTTTTTACTTACTCCCATTTGATTTGCTCCATTGTAATCGACATAAGGATATCCAGCTTGCTGAGCAGCTTTTATGAATGCCTGTGCACCTTCTGATCTATAAGGGACATCTGAAACGGTCATGTATCCACCTTTTCCATGGTATCCGTTATCTTGGAACTGACCAGAAAATCCTATTTAACTTTACATTTGAACTTAACTTTAATTCTAACCTCTAAAGTGGCATCTTCAAGTTTTTTAAAGTACGGGAGAACATCTTTATAACTCCATTGAGGATTGCCTAGTGCCTCCCACCTGTCATAATCCCATGAATTGCCTCTGACGTGGATCATAAAATTTATCAAAGTACTGCCTCCTAATCCTCTTCCTCTTGGCCATCCCATTTGTCCATTAGGACACCCTAAATTTTTTATTTCCTCAATTATATGAAGGACCTTCCAACAAATGTAAATACCCCAACAACTGCCGTTTTCTCTTTCAGCGTGATATGTCCAATCTAGTTGGCTATTTTGGAAAAATGGAGCTAAAATAGGAACTTCCGTGAAAGTCGTTGCAACAGTTCCTACTTCCAAAAGTAGAACTCTCCATTCTGATTTCTCAGAGAGCCTGTTTGCCAAAGTTGCTCCTGCAGATCCTGATCCTACTATGATAAAATCGAAGGATTCTTGGTTCTCAGGTGGGGGATCTGCAATTGAAAGTATTGTATATTTTCGAATTACCTATTCTATTTTGCCGGATAATTTTTCAGATAGGAAAAGCAGAATTTTGCATGCTGCCTTTAAATAGCCTTTATACAACCTTAAATTTTATTCTTATAATAAGTTTAAACTAGAAATGCACCTTCTAGTATGAGGAAATATACAGAGTGGTTCTCAACTAAAGTGCCAAAATTTACTGGCATATGGTTTGGGCAAAAATATTGCGTTCCAGGCAAATTTGTCTCATTGGAAAGTTAATAGTTTCCGAAGTACAGGGTGTTGAAAGTGTAGACAAATTTTCGTGTTTCTTTAAATAGATTCTTAACTAGTTTGACTATTACCAAAAAACAATGTGTTTGGGGTTTTTTTAGATCGAGGATAATCGAATTTCCTATTACATAGCTTCTAGTTCCTAGAAGGCCCTAGCTACTAAGGTCTAGTGTGGAGACGTTTAACACATCAGACATTTGATTTAAAAAACCCCCAAACACATTGTTTTTTGGTAATTGTAAAACGGTTAAGAACCAATTAAGAAAAAATGATTATTTTATTCATACTCTGACACCCTGTAAACTGTTAACTTTCCGGAAAGACAAATTTGCCTGAAACGCAATATTTTTGCCTAAAAAGTGCCAGTGAATTTTGTCACATTTGTTAAGGACCACCCATCATTTACATATGCGCTGATGATGATTAAACAATTCGAAACCATGTTTTTGCTTTGTCCATAAAATTTGTAAATTTTCCTGTGGCAATAAAGCACATTTTGATTTGATTTGATTTGAATTCGAAACCAGTGATGTGAACATTCTGAACGGCTTTATCTCGGCGGAATCTCTTGACACAGAAAGCAAACAAGATTGTGTCTCTTTCAGTAGCATATGCTAGATGTTCCATGATATAAATCCATTGCACATTGCAGTGTTTTCTATGTTTTATTTAAACTGAAAACGCTTCGTTAAATAAACCTATTGTTTTTGCATATAAAGAAATCTTTGCCGGCTTGATATAAACGTTATGCTTGAATTTATTACGCGTATGCACCACAAAAATCCAGCTAATTTTATGTAAATGAGAGACTAATGTTTGTAATTGCATCTGAGATGCATTTCAAGTTGTTGAAAACAACATGCAATAGTTATGGGTCCGTATTAAATCATATAAAATGGTTTAAAAACATTGGTTAAAACATACATTGAAAAACCGGTAATTTTTTTCTTTATCTTACCGGTTTTGTGACAAAACAAGTTAAATCGTTCGGAACATTTCTCAAAATGTAAATTTGGGAAAAAATTTAATGAATGGGAAAGCTAAAAATAATGTCTTTGTTTTCTTAATCCTTTCTTTCTAAATACCTTAAATTTGGATTAAAATTCGATTAAAGCTCCAGAAACCAATTGTTTAGTATTTTACCATTGTATCTCCAAGGTATCCAATAAAGCCTTTCAGTTCGGATTCGGGAATAATCACTTGGTACAATTTCTTCATCAACTGTTTGATTTGCATTGGAGTAACATATCAAACTTACTTGCACAAGAAATAGTTTGATGATCATTTCTAAAAGATGACTGAGGTTAAAGCTAATAATATACAGGGTGATTCAAAATTGGCGTCATTCCTCTGTGGGTGTTGTCTGGGTGTGTTTTAGGAGCACAGAAAAAATAGTAAAAAAAATAATTGTTATCCAAAACTGAGATATTTGCAAAAAACTAGATCAGAAGGATGGATATTATATTATTAGGATAATAAATTGTTTTTCAACATCTAGCAGCGAATTCATAAACTGATACAAAGTCAGTAGATAAATAATCTAAATTGTGAAAATAATGATATGTAAAAAAACCAGACTTGCCTTTAAAAGAGTTATACTTCCTCATTGATAGCACTGGATAAAATTCTAAATAATGCAACTTTTCACACATTATTTATTCACCTTAATATTGTATAATTTTCCAATTTACATACATTTTGTTGCTAAAGCGGAAACAGAAACAGCGATCCGTTGATGCTAAGTTGTCGAAGATATTCGTTCTGGGTTCTGGTAAATCGAAACCGATTAAAGAACCTGTTCAACATCACCAGAGGCGCAGAGTATTGCCCTTTAACTTTCTTACTGTCTGCAGAAATGCTACAGTTAAATATGAAACGTTTTGTAGAATAAAAGTCACGGGTAAATATATATAATAATTCTCTAGATTAATCTAGATTAAGACTGCATGTATTAAACAAGGGCAGAAAGACCGATAGGTCGATAGCCTTTTTTAGAAATAAAGACGTTTACTACTACTACTACTATATATAATATATTATTATTAATTTTTTTTGTATATTCTTTTTCCTGACTGTATGCTGTATTCTTTTTCCTGACTGTAATTATTATTAATATATTACTATATATTAATAAAATATAGATAAATTAATGAACAGAGCATGCTCGCAATAAAAAAAAATCAAACTTAGACTGGATAAATGTTTAAAATTGCTGATATTTTGGCTTGATTCATATCGCGTGTTAATTAGGTTTTAAGGACGTTTAAGAATGCTTTATGGAAGCAATTTCATTCGGCTTTAAATTTTCATTTGCAGAAATAATCGAGTTTATAAAGACTATGATGATAATTTGGTTATAATGGTTTGGCCCTTTCATTGTTTATTATGTCATTAAACTGCTATTTGATTTCTTTATGGTTTTATTGCCATTTTGCTGCTTTAAAAATTAACACTACTGGAGGGTCATAAGACACAAAAGACGTAGTTTAATTCACATTTACACTTGAAGCGTCAATAGGTTGTGCTTGCTGTTGGCCACACTGTCAAAGATCATTTTAAAAATTTTGTTATTATAAGAATTTATATTTTTTTATTAAGTGTGCGAATGGGGTCAAAACAAAATTGTAGTTAGTTTTTATAAAAATACACATTAAATTGTTTACATTATTTATTTCATATTTGATACATCAGTGTTGACGTCCTCTTCTACTTGTTTAAACCTTATTTTTATTTTGTCTCTATTATCGTTTTTGTTTATTTCATAGTTAACCGTCCTCCCAGCAATATTCGAGCTTACTTTGGCATGTCCGTCTGGAGTTCCTGGTGGGTTTTGAACAGGTTCAATTTCTTCCCTGAAATGTGTCTTAAATAACTTCGGCACTTTCCTTTTATATTCACTTACTTTACAACTCTGTATCCTTTGTCGTCGGCTTCGTAAAACACTGTTCTCTTGTGGTAGCCGTCACTATAGCTGTAGCTTCCCTTTACACTTAAACCATCTCTAACTTCAGTTCTTTGGTGTAAGTTGCCATACATTCCATCGTCAATTTCACTGGAAAAGTGATACTTTGCATTCTGAGCTTGACGTTGGAACACTTCTTCCTCAAGCCCTCGCTGATGTTCGAAAGTTTTGTTCTGAAGTTTGTCAATATTTTTTAATGGTGTTTGTTGTTTATTCGCGTTCGTTTCTTTTGGTTGATCATGTTTTGATTCATTCAATTGCCTTAATTCGACTCTATTATTAAACAAATGCGAACCTACTGGTAGATGATATGTTGTCGCTTCAATAGCAGATTCTTGAATATTTTCTGTATTAGCCGGCGGTTTTTTCCTCAGCAGGAGGCTTCTTCGTGTTTGTATCGGAACTTTTGGTGCTTCAGTTAGATTGATGGGATTCGGTTTTCTCCTCAATGATTTTCTTAAGGATCCAGGGGTGGTTGATTGAGATAGTAACCAGCCTTTCAAAGTTTCGGATGTAACGGTACTGTCTGAATTTCTTTTGATATCAACTTCCGGTTTTTCAGCTGATCTAGAGCGCAATAATTGCACTTTGGGTCTCGACCTTAGTGGAAATAGTTGGGAATGTGTGTTTTGGGGTTTTAATTTTTCACGACTTAATGTAGACTGTCTTGTCTTGAGTACATATGGCTTGTTTTCTAGAATAGTTTCGGAGACTGGCAGTTTTGTAACAGCAGCTTCCGGATTCGGAAATGTGATGGGAATATCTGTACTTTCAGTTGTTGAACGATGGACCTAAAACATTTTTTTTATTATTGTGGTGTTCACTTTTGTATAGGTGTGCTATTACTTCTTCATAAAGTCCTTGATAAAGTCCTTCTTTCAAATCTATTCGATGCTTATTTGTCCTGTTATGCAAGTTTCCTGTGATATTCATGTTTTTCTGTATGTGAAATTTGCGTCTGCTTTGTTGGAATTTGCCGATGTAGCTTTCCATGTGTTGTAAAGGCGATCCGATCTAGAAAATGTTCATTTCTTAGTTGAATGTAGTAAATGTATTTTCAACTTACGATTTCTTCAGCATTTGGGGATGGTTCGGCATTGATCAGAACATAACAAAAGCACAAAAGAACGAGGCCTTTTACTTGAATCATTTTGACAAGAATGAGCTAATAGTAATTCGCAAGTCCAATTATAAGCGCCTAAAGAAACTAGATGCCACCATTAATTAAATTTTAATGTAATGTCGGTATGTGTAAAATTTTTGAAAGGTTTTCCTAGAAAGTTGGACTCGTTAAATCTACATCAGCTTTCGTTCTACGTTTATACAGGGTGTCCCGATAAGGGTAAAGAGCGGCTGTATCTCGACAACGGTAAAGACTACCGGTTTGGAAAAATATCCTGATAAGTAAAGTTGACACAAAAAATCGCTGGATAGCGTATTGAAGTTCGTAGCTCGACCGCTAGGGGGCTTAACTTCTACCAAAAAACAAAAAAGTCAACAAAGTATTAAAACTCTATTGGCCTCACCGTCTTTTATTATGAAAGATACAAAAAAATGTCAAAGAGCTAAACGATGCGGTATTACCCAAGCTCTCAAATGACGTTTTTAAATTTATAGCTCATCTCCCCACTTTCCGAGACAAGATGACTTTTTTGTTTTTTGGTAGAAGTTACGCCTCCTAGCGGTCGAACTTTGATACTTTAATACTCTTTCCAGCCATTTTTTGTGCCAACTTTACTTATAAGGATTGTCTCCCCAAACCGCTAGTCCTTACCTTTGTCGAGAGATAGCCGCTCTTTACCCTTATCGAGACACCCTGTATATATGAAAAAGCACGTTAGTATTTTTATATGCGCTCATTTCTTTAACTGAGCTATATTTTAATTTTAGATATAAATTTATCGAAATTTTGATGACTGATATGATACCTTAGTGTCTAGACCTTTGCCGGCATAACAAGAATTTTATGTATTTTTTCATCATCATCATCATTTCCACGTGCGTACAATTGCAGTCCGGTTGCAATCGAAATAATAAACTTAAAAATTGAAATTGTTTGTATTCGACATTTTTGGTTAATATAAACATTGAAAAGGCTGGTAATAATAATGGTGACATTTAAATATAGAAAAAATTCATCCAGGATCAGCTCGCTTACGGCTAAACTAATATCTACAGAAACACATATTGATCGCCTGATCGCAATGCTTTGCTTCTTTCTTTAGACTTGTTTTCAGCGTTTTTACCATATTATCAAACGTTTATTTACTTCTTTCGAGAACGGTACCTCTATGCTATTTTTTATGTGTAATTTTCCAAAAAAAATATGTTGATGCCACTTAGCATACACGAACTTTTTTCTACGAACCTAATTTGTTTACGACGTGTAGGACGTGGATAAATTATGTATATTTTTATTATAATTTTTAATTCCTTTTCAATATACTCATATATTCAATATACTCTAACGCGACTGAAAAGTATTTTTATTTTTGTCATTCAATGTGATTAGTATTGGGTTTTTGTTTGTTCTTGGTATTATGTTTGATCAATTTTCTCCAAACAAAAATTAGATATTCTGCATGTTCTAAAAAAAATTTTAATTTATTATTGCTTTAAATCTTTTTTCTTGGAATGGTGTCAGTGGCAAGGAAATGTGGAAACATTTTAAACCAAGAAATTTCAAGGTTTTCATTAATTTGAATTGAAGCTTCAGAACTGAAGTTATGGGTTCGAAACAAGAAAATTGCAATCAGAGAAATGCTTGTAATACAATGGGAAATTATTTTTTTTAATTGTGAAACTATTTAATTCATTCCAATGTATTCCTGGGTTTTCAGTCAATTTTATTGTCACTAATTATGGTGTTATGTGATGAGCCCTGCGTTTCGTCCCGGGTCTATCTATTGGACTCGTCAGTAAGGCTTAGGTAGACCACTGACGAGTCCAATAGGTAGACCCGGGACGAAACGCAGGGCTCATCACATAACACCATAATTAGTGACAATAAAATTGACTGAAAACCCAGGAATACATTGGAATGAATTAAAGTACAGTCAGGAAAAAGAATATAAAAAACTATTTAATGTGCATTTTTTCTCTCCGCCTATCAACTTATTATTATTTACTTGTTATTTATATTTAAAAGATGAAAACATTGTTGACAACAATTTAAATATATGAAAATAACTCTGCATCTAGTTAGCTATCTGAATAAACACGAGACAATTAGAGAAAACCCAAGAAAAATGCAGAAGAGAATATCCGATAATACAATTAATACTAAAAAAAGACATTCATTGTTTTAAATATAAACTGGATAAGATTAATGTAATGCAAAAAAGTTAAATAAGATTTTAAGAGGAGAATAGAAAATATGTTTTTAATGTATTTTAGTCAGATTGGCTATGCGGAAACAGTGACTTCCTATGCCTGTTTCGTAAATTGATACAATAATCATCATATCAGCGGGTATTTCATGTCATTCAAGTGAATACAAAAGATACAACTGAAACTTCCAATTCTTTTTTTAAGGTCTTTATTAATTTCATTCACTAAATAATCTGCAACATTATTTATTTCTGTACTGCGCTCAGTTTATTCGATGAGTTGAGGCACTGTGGCTGCACTATTATCTCCAACTACTTTTGAAATCGGTCCCTCGACTGGAACGCTTTGCACTTTGTATGCTACATGAGCACCATGGGCAGCTGATTGAACTGAAGCAGTACCAGTAAGGTCTACATGGGGACCATCAAGAGGAACGGCTTCCATCCTAAATTGAAAATACAAAGATTATTTTCATTTTGTTTCAAATTAGATGTTTGTCTGAAAAATATGTTACCCAGTTACTCTGTATCCGTTTTGGTCAGCTTCATAATGCACAATTCTCTTGTAGTATCCATCGCTGTAGGCATACATGCCTTTAACTGAAAGACCCTCTCTTTCTTCTGATCGTTGGTGGGTTAGGTCGCTGATGTGATCATCAATGTTTGAAGAAAACTTGTACCTGTAAATCAGTAGTTATTATGTGGGTTTTCCTTTTCAGTATTTGCACTAAAATGTTTACATTGCAGCCACATTTTGCTGTTTTTCGTATTCATTTGGTTCGTAGTTTTTCACTGGTGGTTTTTTGACTGCTGTTGTTTGCGGCATGGCTACTGCACATGCAGCAATGGTAGTTAAAACAACCTGCAATATATACATTGTGCATCATTTTTTTAAACCACTTTTAACAAACAACATTTTTAAGCGATCTCACTAATTAGGAAATTATGGAACCAAAAAACACTTACAATCAATTTCATCATTTCTATCGCTTTATATGATGGACTGATGATGAACCCTGCTGAAGACTGAACATAAATAATGTTGAATTATTGTTTATATATATACATAAAGCGGGAAGGGCTCTTAGAACCATATTGAATTTTTCATTATGGATTTAGAAAGTTGTCAGAGTGAAGGTGGTCATTATTATAGCACAAAAATTCAAACTATTTTACCATAACTTAATTTGCTTTGTTTAATTGTATTGCTTTTGGGTAAAAGTAGTTCGGCATTTCGTAAGTATAAAATTTTTCTAATCTCATTAATTATAGTCCATTCCAATGTATTCCTGGGTTTTCAGTCAATTTTATTGTCACTAATTATGGTGTTATATGATGAGCCCTGCGTTTCGTCCCGGGTCTACCTATTGGACTCGTCAGTAAGGCTTAGGTAGACCCTGCCTTATACGCCGGACATTGATATTTCTATTAATTCATTCCAATGTATTCCTGGGTTTCAGTCAATTTCATTGTCACCAATTATGGCGTTATGTGATGATCCATGCGTTTCGTCCCGGGCCTACCTATTGGACATATAGGTAGGCCCGGGACGAAACGCATGGATCATCACATAACGCCATAATTGGTGACAATGAAATTGACTGAAACCCAGGAATACATTGGAATGAATTAAAGTACAGTCAGGAAAAGAATATACAAAACGATTTCTATTAATTATTACTTTAAATTATTATTGATCATACATCGAACACTGCAAAAGAACAAGAAACATTTTAGGATTAAAGTAGGTGTTCAAATAAGCCACTGTATTCTCGCACGCACAACGTACATCGTCTCATTACTACTTCACAGGATTTTCTTTTTTATTTTCTGGGGTAATTCTGTTAACAGCATTGCCCCATGCAAAAAAATCAAGCAGTGTTATGTCAGGGGATCTCACAGGCCAACTTACTGGTCCCAGGTTGCCTATCCACTTGTTGGGAAATTCGTGATTTAAAAATTCTGTGATAATACGTCCATTATGTGGCAGCGCGCCGTCTTGTTGGAAATACAAGTTTTGCAGGGTAGCTACTGGAACATCCATAAGTGCTTCCGCTACGTTAGTTTGTAAGAGGTTCAAATATCTCTCGGAATTTAAGTTCTCATTAAAAAAATGGTCCAATCACGTGGGTACCCACAATACCAGTATATTGATGTACGCCCTGTACAACCTTTTCAGTTATTTAGGTCACTGGTTTGTATTAAAATAGATTCCGTACAGAATTATTGGAATTCTTTTACTTGAAAAACTGCGTGAATGTAAAATTTTCTTCAGCTTAAATATTTTGCACTCAACACGTCTTGGTCTCATCGAGGTTGCCACAAGAATCTATATGTTTTATTTATAGTATATTAACAAAATATTTGCTTACACTCTTTTATTTGTAATGTTACTATGCAGGAATTGATATCAACTACTCTATTTGTTTCAATTATTATATTAGCTATTTGATTTTAAAACAACAGATTAAATAATTGACAAAGAATTAACAAATTAAACTGAAGAAATGTGGTAAACGGTTTATTACATTTGCAAACTATAACAGTTACATTCTGGATTTTTAATTCGAAGCTATTATGTTTCATATTATTTTCTGTACTTAATTCTTTTTTTACAGACCTTGGATATTTTCCAAGTATAGGTCATATGATTCAACATGGACTTGAAGCATCCTAAGCAAGGAACTAAATACAACTAAAAGAACACAACACATTTTTGTTTATCAAGCATTCCAATATTTACATTGAATTTAACTATAATATCACAGAGTTATGTCACATTGAAACCTAAACGAAATTATTAGTATTAAATCCCCAATCTTCTTTTATCATATCTGATCCTTTCTCAGCTATCATAAATGTTGGTGAATTGGTATGGGCTGCTGGAATTTCTGGCATAATCGAAGCATCAATAACCTACACAAAAACATTATTTCAGTAACCAACTCCATGAAGTTAAATGAACTGTTGTAGTATTGAAAATGAACCTTTACTTACTCTTAAACCTTTGATGCCATAAACTCTTAATCTCGGATCAACTACTGCTTTTTTGTCTGTGGAAGGACCCATTTTGCATGTTCCACTTTGGTGGTATATAGTAAATGTAAAATGTCTTGCCATACACTCAAAATATGCATCGGATCCAAAAGCTCGATCGGCGCACTGTGGTATTGGAATATTATGTAACCTGGTTCCTAAAGAAAATATTAAATTTTTTTCTATTTTTTACACATTTTCTAAAACTTTTCGCATATTGATAACTTAAATAGAATTAATATTCGACATAGAATTTTTGAGTACCTACCCAGTGACTGTAAAGCTGGCTTAGCTGCTATATCTCTAACTAATTTAACACCTTTGATAATTGTTTCCATATCTTTAGGATCGGCAAAGTAGTTAGGATAAATGTAAGGTTTATGCTTGTAATTAGCAGTTTTCAACATCAGCCTTCCTCTACTTTTGGGTCTCAGCAATATTGGAAACACCTAGACATTAAACGCATTTATAGAATATAATTGTGAAGTAATGAGTCAAATTTTTTTGTTTCTAATACACTTAGCTTGATTTCAGATTTTTGATGAACCCGAAAGTAATTTGTTAGAAATTAAGTGATTCTAACCTCGATAATTTTTAAATTACTAGGTGCTGTTTTGTTTGATTGCATTTTTTGTAATTTAGAGACAATTTTATACATTTTTTAAATAAGTCGTTAAAAGGTGTCTTACCATGAACGAATCGGTATTTTCTATTGGTTTGAAGACTTTATTATAAATTTCATCGGTAATACCAAAATCCTTTCTAAGAACAACGTCTGAAACTATGGAACCTCCTTGATAAAGTAATTCAATATCGGGGTACCCGTCTGAGTCTCCAGGATGATCGAAATCATTAAACACCAATACCTATAAGTATTTCGTTAATGTTTTCAGGATTGAAATCAATTAGGTATGATTTACCTCACAGCCTCCAGGAATTGATAGAGGTCCATGGTGATTGTTTAAGTAATCTCCCAAATCTTTATTATTTATGAGTCTTTCAGTTTTCAACGAAACAGTTTCGTTTATTAAGAATGTTAGACCGCCCATCCCTATGTGGTCCATTAGATTATACCCAACTCGTAGATTACTTATTACTGGAATACCTGTAAATGAGATGTGCTAATTATTGCATATGGAAGATATTTATATTTTAGAATTACAATTAATTAAATATTTGATTCCTTTGCTGCATGAAGGTTTCATGATTTCCACAGATATTTGAAACGAGCTTCTTATATTTTATTATTGTGCTTTATTTATTGCTTTACTGGTTGTTTAAGGTAATATGTGTTCTTTTTACTGATTTGCGTGTTGCAAAACTATTTTTTCACCTTGTGATTTGCCAAATAATCTTGTAATTTTTTGTACTTCTTATATTCGAAAAATCAATTTGAAGTTTTTCTTTTGACAAAGTTATCCAATTTTACAAGTCTAAGCATTATTATTGTTAGTGCCATTTTTTAAATTCCGCAACAGTCGAGACGAATGTCATTTTAGTCTAATATGCATTTTATAACATTTAATTTTAATATGTATATTTAAGGAAACTCTCTGAAAAGTTGTTTTGAGAATGACGAAATTCTACAAAAGAAAGTTTGGCATTTTAGATTGTCAAGCAACATATGATTTGTTAAATAAATTCATTAAAGAAATATCTTAAAACAAATTTATATATGAAACATTAGAAATAATGTATTGGGTCATTTTTCCATATTTTTTGTTGTTGGCATCGAAATCGTTTCAATGTGAGTTCCACGCGACAATAATCCTATCTAGAGTAAATGCATGTACAAGCTAAGAACCGTTGTGTGAAAGATGTGTGCATTTTTAAAATTATAGCATATTTTCAAAAATCGTTCTGAGCAAGAAATGAGTCAAATTCACTCTGTAATGTTCATTGTTTCATTAATAAATGTGATGTATCAATTCTGTAGAATTCTACACACATTTTTTAAACCCAGCATATAACTCGTAAATTCAAATCAGCAGAATATTTGCTTTCCGAGTACCATTCCACCAAATTATACATTAAGGAGAAATATGGTAATGGAATGTAAATTTTGTTTTTCAAAGGTGTTCTAATTGGTCGTAGGCTATAACAAAATATTTCCATCAATTAACAGACCAGCTATTTACGTTATTTCAAGAACTATGTTGATGGTAATGATTGTCTATTCGTCTACACTTCGATTTTAATAGAATTAAAAATAGCAAAACTCAATTGCCACATTTATAATTACTAATTTTTAACTGTTTATTTCAGGTAAATGGTATATTCGTGTAACTTACCCAATTGTTGAAGATGCTTCTTGGGTCCTACGCCACTTAGCATTAAAAGTTGCGGAGAATTAATGGCACCAGCCGATGAAATAACTTCTTTCTTAACTTTGATAAAGTAAGTTTGACCGTTTTTAACCATTTCAATTCCCTTGGCTTGTTGCGACTTTGGGTCTGAAATTATCCAAAATTCAGTATGTGGAGCGGAAAACTAGCACCTTTATGTCTGACCTATTACAATTCTCTTCACCATTGAATACTTGGTTAAATGCAAGTTTGGCCGATTGCTGATCGGATGCAAATAAGCTCTGCTTGAACTCTCTCTTACACCATCTTTTAAACTTAATTGCAGGTGGGAAACACCAACCTAGAATTGGCATGATGATAAATACATACTTTTATTCTTTCGATTAAAGACTGTTCGTGAAAATTATCTATTTAATCAGCAATATTATGAAGAGATGAGTTATATTTGTAGTAAACATTACAAAATCCAATGTGTATAGAAGGAATATATTGTGAAATTTGAAGTAGCATGTATATAATTTAAGAATTTGTTCAAAATTAGCCAGCCATCAGTCATAGTTGGAAATCCTTTCACCTTAGTTGCTTTTACATACATAAAGATTACAATTGCAAAGTTTATAAACGGTGTGATATAGAAACTGTAGCATTGTAGAAGGAAAAACAAACTGGAATAGTTTGTTTTTTGATCCTATGCTTTCATTATTTTTTTATAACTTATTTTCCATAACTTTCCTAACTGACATTTTAGGTTGCTCTTAAAGGATAAAAATTCCTATGGGATAAAGTGTCTTTTTTTAAAAATTTTTGGAAATGTAATTGATCGTGATAAAAGAATGATATTTATTTGAGTAACAAATATTTCTAATAAAGTTCAAAAGTTAATAATGAATCCGAATGAATGAATGTTTATTTTCTTAAAATAGTGTTTTAGAACGTGCGGTTTTTTCATAAATCGCCAAATATATCTGGTTTTAAATGGTTTTAGTAAGTAATCAGTAATCAAAATTTTCAATTTTTTTCGTTTCCTGCAGATCGAATTTTTCGTTTATAACGTTTTCGTTATTTTTGGACGAATAAGGGATATCATGAGGAACCGCATTGATAAATCAAATGATTAGTGAAAATTAGAACTGCTTTTAGTGATTAAAACTATTTTTAACTTAAACTCTGTAACTTACGCAGAAAAATTCGTAAAGAGATAAAATCTCGTTAGAGAAGAAATGAATTGTTTACTGAATAATTCACTCTCTATTTTATTATCAATCTATATGTGAGTCCGTATTTTTGATATTTAGTTCAATTTTAGGTTTCCATGATATTTATCTGATGAGTTCTGATTTCGAGACGATATTTAGCTGATAAATCCGTCTCACACATTTAGCCAGATATTTCAAAATAGAATAGACTGGATGGATAATACAATATTATATTGTATTAATACAATATTATATTGTATTAATACAATATTATATTGTATTAATACAATATTATATTGTATTATAAGCAAATTTACAGTGTGGTCCTAAATATGTGTCGCAACGCTCCTCATAAAACTAGAAAAACTTCTTTTTCCCTCTTTCATCCCACTCCATCTTCCATTCCTCCATCTTTTCCGTCTTTCGTTATTGAGATACGAGGTGTCAAAATAAATTTTTAGTTTTTTTGCAAATGCGTTAGGAACCATTTGAACTACAGGACTGAGCTGTTGTACACATTACAAATATTAATATCCGCTTTTTCGCACCCTACTCGAATTCTTTGAACGTGGAAAATGGTATCTTATTGCAAAATTTTCATTTTTGTTCATGAAAAGGCAGTTTTCTCTTTATGGGAGAGAACTCTTTTATCTAAAATCCATTGGTCCTTTAATTTTCCGGTGGCGTTTAAGATATGGGGGGAAACCCATACGATATCTTAAAAGCTCCACCACTGGCACCAATGAATTCTAGTAGAGTGCGAAAAAGTTGCTATTGATGTGGTAATGTGTGTACAAAAGTTCATTCACACCGAGAGAAAAATGGAAGAGGAAAAAATTGTTTTTTTAATGGGGACTTCAGAATTTTCCGTTGTGACAAACTGTCCTTTTCCATATAAATGCTCGACTGAAAGCAACATAATCCAAACACGTTCTAAACTATTTTGTCAGCTTATTGATAAAAAAGAGAGTTTTGAGTCTTACTTGGGTAGGTCCATTGTAGTCAACATAAGGTAATCCATACTGCAAGCTAGCATTTACAATGGCATCAGCTATTTTCGTACGGTATGGAGCATAGCTTACACTTAGGTATCCATTTTTTCCATGATAGTCTGCTGAAATATTTCCAGGTACCGCAAAGTTCTCTATTTTTCTGCAAATTGGATCGGTCTCAGACAAACACAAAGAAACAACCTCTTTCTCAGTGTTTATCTGTATGTAAAATTCGTACCTAAAGTAAGGCAGAACATCCTTGAATGACCAACCTTCGTTACCCATCTTCGCCCAATGGTCGTAGTCTCTTCTATTTCCTCTTGTGTAAATCATGTAATTAAGAACACTGGAACCACCTAATTCGGTGCACAGATCAGTAAAGATTACGAAACAAAGTTGCAAATTTGTTTTTACCGACGACTTTTCCTCGAGGCCAGTTACAGCGCTGCTTATCAAATCCTAAACAAGCGTTTCCATTTGGTTCAGTTTGGTACCGCCAATTTGTTTCTGTGAACTGTAGGTAGTTTGCTAGTATAGGCATGTCCATTAAGAAATTTTCAGGTCGTCCTACAATCATCAAATTATATTTTCTATAAAGATAAAAACATTAAAAGTTATCAAAGAAAATCAAAAAACGTTTTAAGTGATATTTAATTGTACTAAAGCATCGTTATGAGTTTCGGAGGTTTATAAAACTATATTTTTAAGTGTTAGTTGCACTTCTACCTGCTTCTACAAGTAAGACCGTCCAATTGGGATTTTCCGATAATCGATTTGCCACGGCACATCCAGCAGTACCAGCACCAACAACAATAAAATCGTACTCTTTGAGCATTCTGCTAGCAGACATATCGGGTGGTTCCGCGGAAATCTGATCTTCTCCTTCTTGAATTAATTTGATCAATCCATCTAGAAGACTTTGTTGTTGGCTGTCTGACACCCATATCAGCAGCAGAATCAGCAACTTGTACATTTTTATTCTGCGAACAAGGATACTAATCGGGTTACTCGAACAGTCAATTTTATTCACAATTTTTAACATTTTTGTTAAATGAATTCTTTCTCTGTTGTTTTGTTTGACTCGCTAAGTGATTATTGTGGATATATTAAAACCAAATATAAAGCTTCCGGACCATTCGCAATAAGGAAGAAACAACATTCTTGGGATCGGAAAACAATTCCAGTGAATATTTGATTATCTATTAAAAAAATACAAATAAATTAATTATAGTTGCTCTGCGATTAAAATAAAGTCTATTAAGAAACTTGGATGAATGATGATGTTCTGTTACATTAGTAACGTCTTGAGCAATATAAGAATGCCGATTAGTAACATTGACATCCTCAATTTTAGGTTAATAGTGAGTATAATTGATATAAAAACATCATTTGAATGCAATTGTTATGTATACCATGTGCGAGCAGTGCATGGCTATTAGTTAATTAGCTTCTTGGGTACCAAGTAGCTTAAACACCAGCTCAACTTCGTAACTAAATTATTAAAAAGTTAAAGGAAAATTTGCGATTAAGCTTTGGAAATTGCATTCCATTTCTGGTGCTTGTTGCGAACCAAAGAATAAGAAAGAAACATGCATAGTCGGAATCCAATTAATGTAAGTGCAATGCATTGTTTACTTTGCATTTTAACTACGAAGGTAAACTTGTACGATGCGCAAGCGAAATGAGCGAAAATCAACATCATCCTTCAGATTCAGTTAAATGCAACGAATGTAAAGTTGAATGCAGTTTCATTGCAGGCGCCAAAGATGCGATGTTTTTTAATTAAAGTTAAGGTCATACCATATATGGTACAATCTTGCAAGTCACTTTTGTCCTCGGTTAGGTTTTACAAATAAGGAGCAACACTTAAGTTACAAATATTGCTATATGAACATATAGCGACCATCGACCATGAAATCTCCCTTTAATCATGAAATCTCGATCCAGGGGATATTTTGGAAATTTTCTCAGTAGTGTTAATCGCAAGTTCATCGAGAAACTGAAATAAAACCAACTGTTTCGACTTCCTCTTCATTTTAATTCGCGGATTAAAGTATTTTGTTTTGGAGAATGTGACTCATTTGTTCTTTGAGTTTTGTGTTAAATATAAGTTTGGTCATTTATATGCACTTATTGTTGTCCGTATAATTCATTTATTTAATGTATTCTCTAAGCATAAAGTCGTGACGATGAGAAACCAAGGTTGAAAGCGCTTAATAACAGCTTATTTGGGAATTTCAAAACCTGTTGATAGCTAAGGTCATGTATAAATTCCAATATGCCCAAAGTCGCATCAGTATGATTATTAAAACCGCAAAGAAATGTAATTGCTCGTGAAAATCAGCAACCTGAAAGTAGTATAATGAATCAATCTCGGCTGGAATTCATCTTATATAACTAACTAGTTTTATGCCGTGTAGTTTTGAGGCTACGGTCAAGTTTATAACAAAACTATTTTTTTTTCGTCAAGGCTTCACATTGAACTTGAATCTATGAAGTGAGAACTTTCGCCGGAGATCAATCACATTTGGAAAATAACTAGCATTTATTTAATGAAAAAGTTGACTTAAATTTAATGTTTTTTTTCTTTAGAGTTGTTAAACAGTAAAGGGCATTTAAAATGCGTCAATCCACAGAAATTAATTAAATCTAAATTTTGATTAAATTAAAACATCGATATTGATTTGTTTGCACTTCCGTAAATAAATATTTTTAATTGCTTCCGATTTATCTAATATTGATTGGGTTTGATTTTTTATGAGATTCGTAGTGAAAAGTGCAACTATAATAATCTGAGAATAATTTTTCAAATTAAAAAATCATAGTTATTACAGATGAGACATGGAAATATCTTAACAAATATTAGCGAAAGGAAGAATAAATAGACATGCCCCAATTTAAAACTAAAAATTAACGATGTGAGAAGAACTTTTTAAAGACATTTTCCAAAAAATATCCAATTTTATAGTAATGTAACAGAATTGTTTCAATTTTTTTTATAGAACCAATTTTTCTAAAACGTAAAAAAAGCTCTAGGTTTTATGTGAAATTAGATGCCATTCATAATTTTTTTTCTGAGTTTTTTACATTTTGTTTACGATTAGACCACATATTCTATGACATATTCATTTTTCAATCATGATCAGGTTCATTATCAACAAAAAAGAAGCATGGAAGAATGAAATATTTTATTATATTGGTGCTCCAAAATTTTATGCATTTGTGAAAATTGATTTAAACATATTTTTCAATGTCTAGATCAAAATTTAGAAATCAAATATTAATGGGATATATTCTTGTTCGAATCAATTTCTCAACTTCAACTCTTTATTGTAGTGATGACATAAAAAGGTTAGTTGTTAATTTTGATAAAACGTAACTCATTCAGACCTAAATAATTTTAATTTTACATATTAAAAGCTGCTTATTATTAATTAATTAAGAACATTTACTTAATATATAATTTTTTCTGAATCTTTTACAGGTTTTGCACACATGCCCACTTATTTTTGCATACATTTTCCTTAACAAATGATTATTAATAGGTTTTTCCTTGAAAGTTTTGTTGTTAGATGTCTGAATTAGCACCTTATGTCTTAAGATTCATCGATAAATACTAAGGCAAACTAGCACTTAATTTAAAATAGGAGAATTGAATCATATAAGTTTCGCTATTTTTTCTTACCTCAAAGGGAGAATATCCTATACCTTCACAACGTAAACCAGCACAACCACCGATTTGTAGATTGGGTTTTTTTACATATATTCACAAAACGAATGTTATTTAAAAATTAATTTGCTATCAATTACAACGAATCTAAACCGTATAAAATATAATATATTAACTCACTATTAGTCTTTGCATTCACTGGTCGAACCAAAAATTTTCAAATAATATTGACGTTTTTTTAAATCATTCTTAACAAGTTTCTGTCTGGGTGCGTAATGGTTAATTTTTACACTATTTAAAACATTCTATAATGATCGGGTGTTCCCCACTACTTGATTTACTTGAAATTCTCGTACAACGACTGAAATTAATTATTTGGAAACTGTATTACAGGACGTTGGTGTAGGTTAAGATTTATTTCAGTTCTTTAGATTGTATTTTGTATTTTCAATTGTTTGTAGATAAGTAGAGAAGATGTTGCATTTTTGGTTCATCACAATGCTTCATATAGTGAATATCGTTGACTTAAACAGAAAAGTCGAAATACAATAACAATAAATTTTAAAGGGTTTGTAGTCATATTTTGGAATTTTTAGAACTGTGGAAATAAGAAACTAATAAAATTTTATTTTACTGCAAACATTTAAATCGTTCTGTTTTGCGGCCCTGCTGAGACTTTAATACTATCCTTTGTCAATCCTATAATAATTTGTGTGACTGAGGTACGAATATATTTTTTTATGAAATTTTCAGTTTTTTATGTGAAGAGAAACGATTTTACTTCACAAATCTTTAGGCAACTTTTTTGTAATTCTATATTTAAACTAGTGTATATTACGCTTTTTACGTCCTATTAATCAAGTTCCGCAGTGTGACCATATAAAATAATTTTGAATATATTAACGTACTAAAACGTTTGGCTTGAATTGCAGTTGAGAGCCTGAGTGAATGTCATAATATTGCATATTCGATTAGTGTCATTGACATTATTATCAGAAATTCCAATAAAGCGCAATCTCAAATACGCGCTGAAATTTTGGAATTAGTCTATTTAGATTAATTTAGTATTTTTCTTCATTGCATTGTTTAGAATTTTTGCAACATTGACTAATAAAATTACCGTTGTTTTTCTATAATACATCGACTTTTATTATAGTTTAAGTTTACGTTGATGTATGCGATTACGAACTTATTGTGTAAAAGAAACTATTGAAAAATACAATATTCGAGTTGCATATGAAAAATTTCACCTTCATAGAGATCCTTGTGGATAAACTGTTGCAAATTACTGGGAATTTCTTGAAATTATCTGTAATGTATGTTAAAAGCAACGAATTATACAAATTATTTATATAATATATTAAAGTAATTCCGGGCAAAGGTAAGAAACGAAAATTTATATATGATTATATACGATTTATTGTTAATAGACTTAACATAACAATTAATCTTTGTTAGAAGAGAAATAATTCCGCTCATTAATTAATTATTCCGTTTGAAGGATTATTTTTAATTTGAAAACCACAATTTGTTTTTGAGTCATTACTTACATTAGAAAAAGCGACGAATGTTTCGTGTTTTTTTTTAGAACATTAGTCACATGCTTGTTTTAGTAACCTGTAACGAAGTAGATAACAAAACGACTTACATAAAACAAATAATTTTATGTTCAGAGCATGGTGTAAAACAGTTTGCTCAAAATTATTCGTTTTGTAATTTTGATTAGTGATACATTGTCAAGAATGTAATATTCATACTTCCCCAGCAACTCATGCCCAAAACTATAACGATTTTCAAATCAAAATAATGATTTAAAATTTTTATTTCGTCCTTGCTAGCATTGCAAGTGTGTGAAATACATGTATCAATTTATAGGTTTAACTAGTTATTTTGCATATGTGACTATTTAAATTTCCTTTTAGTAGTCCATCCTCTCTTTATTCTATAGCGTATTTTTATTATTGCTTTGTGAAAACTTCAACCTTCGATATCTGGGTTGCCAGACAACATTCGCATGCCAACGTTTTATTTGCTAAATATTTGCCATACATATTTACTTTATCTTGCTAAAATTTGTTTTTAGGCTTGCTATTTCTCTGTTTAACCAGTTCATCTTTGGTTTCGTTCCATTTCTTTCTGAACTCAGTAATATGCCCATTAAATTGTGAATAGATAAAAGATTAACAGTTCAAATCACTAGAACAAACAAGCAAGTCGTTTGCTTAATTTACGCCATTGATGTCCGAAATTCGAAAAGAACCTATTGATTCATCAGAAATAAATAAAACATTTATTTGATTGTGCCTTGATTAATCGGTAAGTACCTAGTAAAATAGAAGCAACGGTTACCATTTCACATTTAAAATTCTCAGTACTTTATAAAATTATTAGCACCTCTTTTCAAAACGCAATACTGACTCTAAGTATTCTACAAATATTTGTATTTTATTATGGATTGTGTATGTTTACAATTATGTGTATATTACAAGTTCTATTTGGATATTCACGTGTCTTACGTTAGCATGCAATTGAGCCTGAATGCAACTTAAAAAGTGTGCAATTATAGGCATGGGTTAAATGGAAAATAAAAGCACCCTAAAAAGATTGAATATGTTGTAAATACACATCTCAATATTTTGCCGAATTAAGTGATATCTAAACTAGTTTTTTTTATTGGTTTTATATTTTTATAATTTAAGTTTATCATCGTTTTTGTCTGCTTGATTTGTTTTACTACTTGCTTCACGGGAGCTTCTAAATCTATGACGGAGGAAAGCACATTGTTAGCAATGAAAAAAGCATTTATGTTTGTTAAAGTTAATTATACGTACGCACTTACAAATTTGTTGGTTTATATCTGCTTTATTACAAGAGATCCATATGAAACTCTATATTAAGTATACATTTTATAAGTTTTTATTTTAGTAACCTCTAGTTGATTTATGTTCCTTGCTATGTATTCTTCAAGTTTAAAAAATGTTGCAAATAAATTCAGTCGATGAAATGCTCTTTGGCCAACACCGATTAAAATTCTTTATATAGCTTTGATCAGGGCTTATCACTTGCATTATTACGGGTCAAGGTTGTTGGTCTGGAAAAAGTGCGTTGGTACTTTGCAATACTTGGATATTCCTATTGCAATATGAATTAGGCAATTTTATAAGTATATGATTGAGGACACATTTGAACCGCATGTGTTATTGGCACTTTGTTAGAGAAGGTCATAACTGAAGTTGCTTCCCTTGGGTTCCAAGAACATTTTATCAGTTCATCATAACCTGATGCGTTCATGGTGTAAAACACGTTGTCATTTATTAACTCGGATTTTCCATTCATTATGGTGTAATTCGTTGTATAAGTCTGAATGAGGCGTACAATTGCATGTGATATTGAGAATGTCCATTTTTGTATTGGAAATGTAGCTTCATAATATATCGAATTGGAAGAAATGTCTTTTGAAACAAAGGAAACATTGGATTTGAGCAAAAAAACTCAAAGCGAAAACATACCAAATTTTCATAACAAGAACAAATGCTGGTTGTATAAGAAAATACGTGTCGTTTTAATCTTTAAACTATATTTAATCAAGTTTTTATCAATGAATAATTTAAACAAATTATTAATGATCGGCCTGGTGTATTTGATTTTTTATTTGTCGTGATAAATTAATGTTACATTATTATTTCTTATTTCAAGTGTGTGCTCACCAAGCAGTAATTTGCCTTAAATTGACTGTTCTGATATTAAAATTGGAAACGTTCGATAAAGTTCCGTTTTTTTGTTAATTAATTTATGTTTCAATGTACTTTTTAAGTAGGTATCTTGCTGAGTTTTCTATACTTTGCAGCAAATTTTTGATAAATCTATGTTGCATAAGGGAATATTCCGAAATTCAGTCCCTAGAAATAAGTCTAAATGGTATTTTTTGGGACACAATAATGAGATATGGAAAATTTTTCGGACACTTAGTTTCGAGATTTCTTTATGAAACTTTCGTATCTCTCTGATCAGCAACATGAAAACTGTCCCTACGTTTGAAATTGCGCATTAAAAAGTTCAATGCTTTTTAGTTTTGGCAGAATTTCAATATAGAGTTATAATTCACCTTTATTAATAAATACTACTGTGGAGCAAATCTGCACATTTCTTGTCAGTTCAAAAACTAATTGAATTTGAGTTACTGTTTCAATACAACACGTCTACGTCGATTTTAATAAATATGTATTGAAAACTAATTTATAAAGTAAACATTTCCTGACATTGATTTTCCCCAATATTATTGTTTATTATTTTTTAGCATGTATTAATTAGTTATTGAACCGCGATTGTTTTATGTATTAATAATGTTGTCATTTTATAATTGGAAGTACTTATCTAACATTGACGTCATGTGGATTTAAAACATTAATTACTATCTTATGATGTTCAATTTATTAGAATTTAATACTCCTAGTAATATATTTATAATTTGCTTAAGAAACTCATTATTGGCTATGGTTTTCCTTCAATTATCTTTCTGAATCCTAAGTTGGTTATTTTATAAAAAAATAGTTTACAAGATAAATAGAATAATAAAGAAAATGAAAACACAGAAATAGTCCTAGTAAATAATAACAAAAACTTAAGGCCTAAAACAAGTATGAGCTAGGTATGTAAATGCAAAATTAGTAATAACAAAACACATTTTCCAATCCAAAAAATTGTGTATAATTTCCTGACTGTATTTAAAAAAATATAAGTTCTACTGGCTTGTTTGTTGGCTTGAAAATTCGTTTAAAGTTTCTATTTGGTAAGGGTTATGTATTGATGGAGTAAGAAAAATTAAATATGTAGAACAGAATCACACCAATTAGATATAGGCGCGTTTGCAAGATGTTAAAGAACAAGAAGATGGGAGAGAACGAAATATGAATTAGGGAAGCGGAATTATTAAAAGTAAATTAAATGATTGAAGTCATACACAAACAACAGAACAAATTGCACTAAGACTAATAACACGAATAAGACACCCCCAAAACCCACTACACAACCCCCCCACCCAACTACTATACGAACGCACAAACATGACAAAGATCTCGGAAAGACTCATACAGCTACAGACAAAATGGACAAACAACCCCTACAACTGGACCATACTGAATCCCCTTTGTCTTACAAGACCAACCAGACAATCCCGCTTCCGTTTCCCTACATTAACGCTACTCGAACACTTACAAACGCAACGGACTAGTGGACAATAAAATAATTTCTTCTTGCCACTGAAATCTTCTTTATTTAATAGTATTGTTAACCTAGAATAAGAGAATTTTCATATTTGTTTTTTATTTAGATTAAGACTGCATGTATTAAACAAGGGCAGAAAGACCGATAGGTCGATAGCCTTTTTTAGAAATAAAGATGTTTACTACTACTGATTGAAGTCGAAAGTCATTGGTGAAGACATTTGGACGGACGAAATTGGTTCAAAAAAAAGTCAAAGTATTTGAATAGACAAAAATCTAAGTACATTATTAGATTTTCCCTTATTTGTTCAGGTTTCCCGATTTTTGTCATTGGTAGTTCGCTTCTTCGACTGATATAACGATTATCAGTAGTTCAAAATGTTACGGCCAAATTATCAATTAGCTGCTGTGTTTACTAGTCAGGTTGTTGCAATGCAATTATTCCTATAGAAGAAATTCGACTTCAAAGTTACGACAACATTAATAATTTAGCCATTAGGAAATTTACCCTTATTTCTTACGACCAATCTGTTATGTTATCCCATTCGTTTAAATTATCAATTATTTCAAATGAGTACTCATTGCTATGATGTTACCTCAATTGGAAATAGATCGTTGCAATGTTTCCTTATATGTGGGTAATTGCTTGATTGATTTTTAGAAATTAGACGTAAATATTGTCGAGTGTTAAATAAAATGCATTAGAAGTAAATTTATAGGCGTGAGAAATATTACAGATTCTAATGCGTTTTTTACAGATCTATTAAAAGAAGGTGTGTTGCGACCTAAAATTGCTCGACCGAAATAAATTTCATAAATATTTAATAAAATTTATAAATTTTTTAATAGCCTGTTATTTACTTTAAGCTCTGAATACCCAAAAATCCTGAAACGCTTTGTATTGAATATTGAATCTATTCGAATAGCATTGACTATCAAAATATTAGAAGTAGCAGTACTAACCCACCTCAATAACTATCGCAAAATTTTCGCAACCAAAAACCGGATCTAACATGGTAGTCGGATTTTATTTAGAACACTTGCCGGGCTGTTTCATGCGGATGATTTTTACGCGAATTCGATAGGTGGAAAGGTAAGTGGAAATTGGAAACATTTTTTAAACTCATTTCGCTCCGAATAACCTATTCAAATTGTTAATGTGCAATTGCAATATATGTATGTTATACGTTATTTAGCAATTACATTTCGCCACGGTAGTGATTGATTTGCAGATAGTAGTAATTTGTGTTTGCTTTAATATTCTTGAAGAAAAGGAATTTAAGTAGTCAATGAATATTTGCAGTAGCATTTCTTAAGCAGGAGATGGCCAATAAAAGAGTCTCCGAGAATTCAATGGTTTGGTTTTAATTGCCCGTTGTCTATGTGACGATTTATTACTTTTTTACAGAGTGTGTTTAATGGAAAGTTACTTTGTTTATTGAAATGACCTGGAATTTTGTACACAACATACTTGCATTTTGTTACAGTTTCACTTGATTGAATATTAATTTAATAGATTGCAGATATTGATACAAAATTAAGTAAATCAACGTAAAATATCAAAAATAACGACACGGCACCTATTACATTACAAACAACTGAGAGAGCAGCTCAACAGACTCCAAACACTACAAACAACACAATGACATGGTTTTATAAATGGAGACTAACACCAAACTCTTCAAAAAAACCAACTTCTGCTTACAAACCAACGACTCAACGCTGACTCCCCTACAATAACTGCAGACGACCAAACGACACAACCAAAAAACGACGGAAAATACCTTGGAAACACAATTGACCACAAACTTAAATTCACTAAACACATACGAAACATCAGGACAGAAACAATAAAGAGAACAAAACACTTCCGATCACTAACCTACAAAGACAGAGGAATCAGCACAAATACCGCCACCAAAATATATAAAGCTATTTGTAGACCCTTGCTAGACTAAGGACATATACTCATAACCAACGGAACAGAAAGGACAAAACGTTATATACAAACAACAGAACAAATTGCACTAAGACTAATAACACGAATAAGACACCCCCCAAACTCATTACACAACCCCTCCACTCAACTACTATACGAACGCGCAAACATGACAAAGATTTCGGAAAGACTCATACATCTACAGACAAAATGGACAAACAACCCCTACAACTGGACCATACTGAATCCCCTTTGTCTTACAAGACCAACCAGACAATCCCGCTTCCGTTTCCCTACATCAACGCTACTCGAACGCTTACAATAGTAACTGACTACTGGGCAATAAATCGAAGATCTCTGTTTGCCAGAATTAAAATTATTCAATTAGTAAACTAGAATAAGATAATTTTTACCGTTATTTGTTTGTTTGGATTAAGACTGCATGTACTAAACAAGGGCAGAAAGACCGATAGGTCGGTAGCCTTTTTTTTTAGAAATAAAGATGTTTACTACTACTATCAAAAAAAAATTCACATTTATTGTTACAAGTAGCAAATAAGTCGAATTGTTTTCCTATTGTTATACAGAGTGGCTTACCGAAAATAGTTACGTTTTTAAAAGAAAAAAAGCTTGGACTCATATTCTTTTGTTTGTAGAAGACATCTTCGACATCTCGATTTTTTCCTCGTCGTAACCTCGACTCTTTCGCCGGGTGGCTTTACATCTTTGGAAAGCGCTTTAAAATAAACATGGAATTCAACATATTTTTTTTTAACAAGTAAAACATTTCGGTGTAATCTGTATTTGTATCCAAATGTTTTCATACTTTTTGTCTATCCTTTATTGCTTGAAAGTATCATACTTTCATTATCAATGTTTTTTTTTAAATATCATTACCGGTGTAATTTTTAATAGCTATTCCATGTCCTTACAAAACTTCATATATTTACTATGTTCGAATTACGTGTATGACGTGATAGTTATTCACTGGCAACTTTTGATGGAAATACACTTTTAACGACAAAATCTACTTATGAGCATTAATTAAATATAATGGTTATAAGTGAGAATGCAAACACCCAGGTGATTGATGCAATTTTGCAATTTTCAACTTGCAGGTTTTTTCATATGAACGTATTGATTGCCTATTACGTGAATACTATAATAATCATATTATTTTTGTTTTGTCATTAAAGTTTTTTTTTATTTCAATGAGCAGCGTATGGAAATGGTTAATGTTTAATTGCAATGGAAAGTGGCAGTCTGTGCATAATGATAGTTCAAATAACTGTAATTTAATTTTTTTTTGAGATTGGCTGATAGTTGTAAACAAGGACAATATTTATTATAAATATCTGTTTAAACTAGCGAACAGTATCGATATTCAAAGTTGCAAAAGCAAAAATTTATATTTTTACATTTTTTTGCTGTTTTACCTAACAGGTTTCCTATTGGTAATGACACTTTGAATAGCAAGCGTTTTTTATTATTATAATAAAATGCTTCCACATTGCCTTCACTAATTCTGAGTTTTTCCTTTGACTTAGCGTTTTAGGCATCATCCGTTTGGACATTTTTTTAATGTGATTTACGGCGTTGGTTATATCAACTACTAATGTTTCACAGATGTATTTCTTTATTTATATATGATTTTGAAAACATGTTTTATTTTAAATGAAAAAAAATTGAATAAAATACTGAAAAGCGGATCAAACAAGTCGCCACATCTTACATTTTAGTCCAATGTTAAATTTGTTGAAAGATCTTGTTTTGTGTGCTTGAAATTGTGCTAAATTCTGATATTGTGCTTTCTAGGGATCTTTACAGATAAACTAGGAATGAAAGCAATAAGATGGAAAAAATGTCCAATAATTGAAACAATAAACATTTCAAGAAAATAAAGTTGATTATTTAATCGATCTATAAAGTGAAAAAGGTCGCTAAATGTAATTTTTAACATTTGTCAACATAATTGAAATGCAGTTTTCAGCTGTTATTGAATTTCATCTGAATAAAATGTTTTGGGTTGGTTCATTTTTAATAAGCAATATTTGCTATTTCAACTCGGTCGCCTGACTCAATTTAATCACCTTTTCCAAGGGATTTTGAGGAAATACTGTTTGTAGTCGCGTTTATTAGACTAATCAGAAATACTCTACTGATGTTAGGGGTTTTACTTTTTGTCTATTCCTTTACTTAATTTTTTTGCTGGAATTAAAAACGAGTATCTTCCATTTTACTAGTTCAACATTTTAAAGAAGTATTTTGTGAAATAATTCCTGGAACATTAACGACTTTATCTAATTTTCGTTCACAATGTGGGAATCGATAAAATTATTTTAATGTAAGAATGCCACCAGCTTCGAAATATTACTCAGTGTTCCAAATTTTGATTATATGAATAAAATTACTATAAAAAATAGATCTTTATTTATTCTAATGACATTAGCTTACTATTAATGTGAAAATTGATGAAGTTCATCATATTTTACTTAGGCACACAAAAATAACAATTAAACATTTTCATCCTACTGAATATTTTACATTATACATAAAATTCATTTAGTTGATAACATATCTCAACAAAATTACTTAATTCTAATAAAGTCCCTACAAATATACATCTGTATTTACAAAAGTAATTGTAATTTAAATTTATCAATTATCTTTATTAACGTTGTTAAATTTGATGCGTTTTTGTAATAGGTATTACGGATACGTGAAATATAGATTGGTAATAATATTATTTTCAAGTTACAAATACTGTTTACCATTTAGAAATTTTACAATTTACGTTTGCTTTCTTTAGTTAAATGATTAATATTCTAATTATGCACCAATTAATTCATATGGAGGCAAAATTTCAGTTTAGTATTAACCGTCGCCGTATAATTAAGTCAATTATTATTTTATTATCATATGCATCTTTTAGATCTAATAAAAGACCATACTTGATCGATCCATTGATTAATACTAATTGATCAAAAACCTTGCCGGTCATGTGAATAATTATTCAACCAATCCTCTTTGACTAGATCAGCTCCTTTTTCTCCTACCATTATAGCTGGAGCATTAGTATTTCCACTTGGAATAGTAGGCATGATACTGGCATCAATAACTCTTAATCCTGTAATGCCATAGACCCGTAATCGAGGATCCACCACGGCTTCCTCGTCCCATTCAGGCCCCATTTTACATGTGCCAACTGGGTGATAGATAGTCATTGAAATCGTTCTGATATGGCACTCCCAATACTTGTCAGAGGCAAATTCAAAATGCTTACAATTGGGAAATGGAATCACATGTACTCTGCTACCAAACTTTTTGAAAGCTTTCGCCTCACTAATTTTTATCGCAATCTTTGCTCCTTCCACAAGAGTGTTGATGTCTATCGAATGATGGAAATAGTTAGCATTTATTAGTGGAGCATCAAACGGATTTTTGCTTCTGAGCTTCACCCAGCCTCGACTTCTGGGCCTCAACAGTAGAGGCATTAAAGTGTAAACGTCTTGATTGGCTATTGGCTTATAGACTGCGTTGTACAGTTCGTCCGTTAGACCTAATACTTTTCTTACTCGAGCTCCTGCATCTGAGTTAACACTGGCTGGTGCCATGTGGAATTGGATGTCTGGCCATGATCGGTTTCCATACCTGTAATACATTTTTTTCAAGCCATGTGAAGGCATATTATTTTTTATATTAGTTAATGAAAAATGTATTTACTTTGTGTTAACGAAAGCTAATCCTTCGACTCCTCCCAAAGTGGTCATTGGGCCTTTTTCATTAAGAATGTATTGCATTGTCATGGGGAATGCTTGAAACCGGTCCTGGACTATGGATACTGGCTTGTCAATTCTGTGTATGCAAAATAGATTTTTGGAAGACAACTGCATATATTTTAAACAGTCATACTTACCTAAAAGTAAGACCTCCCATTCCAACATGGTCTTGCAAGTTTCTACCCACTGGCAAGTTTCTTAGAACTGGAATGTTGTGCTTTTTAAGCTCTGTTTTGGGTCCGATTCCAGATAACATCAATATTTGAGGAGTGTTAATAGAACCTGCAGACAAAATCACCTCTTTTCTTGCTAGTACGATTTGTCGGTGACCTAAAATGTTTAAACCTCTCTTTACATGGAAACAACATACTCTTGCTGCTTCGAAACTAAAGCCATTAAACGCTTAGAATTTAGACACAAGGCTATATTATTTAAAATATTTTGGGCTTTAATTATTTTTTCTTTTCCAATCAGAATCTCTATATGCGTTTTATGTAACAGATGTCCGTGCTAAATAGCACAACATATGTTATCGTGTAGAAATAAGAAAGTTCTTTACCGGATTTTTGTAATCCAGTTGTTGTTAAAGCGTTATTAATGGGATCACGTTTTTTAAATTAGGAACACAATTAAGCTGATTTTGTTTTAGGAGATCATTAACCGACAATCTAAAATCATATTTATAATGGTGTTTGTACCATTTCTATAAAATTCCACCCCAAAGGCTCTCATATTTGTAGGGTTGACTAGAACTTTGGTGACATGGGAATTTAGTGCTATATGAATATTCTTTCTTAGTTTAACTGGTCGCAAAAATGCTTTGGCTGTGGAACATCTCTGGCCTCTTCTTAACGTTCCTTGCGCTATCATAAACCCTGCTTGATCGGCACCATTTATATCCCTGAAATGAGAGAATGAAGATGTTATTCAAGATTACCAAGATGTGATGACCATTCAAGTGTTAGTACAGTAAATATTCATAAAATTTGGTTTTGGACACCGACGTTGATTCACAAAAGTTTTTTTTTAAGTTTGTGGAGGTGATGAACTTAAGGCTTAGTAATTAAACAGTGACATTTATCTGACCATCGCGCTTTTACAAATGTTCTTATTTTAAACTAAAACTATCTTGAGCTAATGGCGAACGATTTCAATTTCACGCGTCAATGTTCAAATATACACATTTAATTTTCTTAGTATCCGAAAATGTGTAAATCGGCATTCTCGTTTAATTGTATTACTGTGGAAATTTTTTATTTTAATAATAAAAAAGGCCATTTGATTGAGCTTTGCGAAAGTGTAGCATTTTATGTCTGTCTCTGAGTATAAATTAATGTATTATTAATTATGTTATTATTATTAATAATAATTATTATTAATAATGTATGTTATTTGTTGTAATCAAGATGGGAAAAGAGGAAAATTAGTTTCGTATCCAAATTTAATCGTCAAAGATATTTGCTATGGTGACAAAAAATTCAATATATGTTACTTAAAAAATAGTTATTGCTACTTACCTATTAGGGTATCCCATTTCCATTCCTGCTTCTACAAAAGCGACCACTAATGGGGTTCTCCACGGCGATTCTTGAATGGTAAGAAGTCCTCCAGTTCCATGGTACGGAGTCTTCGCAAGATACGGGTTTCTGTTGTCCTCTGATTTTATAAAATACTTTAGTACTTCCTCGTAATTCCACCCGGGATTTCCTAGAATAAAATAATTTATGGAATAATTAACTGTACGCACAGGATAAAAGGTTTAAACAATACAGTTGAATTTATATTTCCTTGGTCTGTTTAGCGTATTAAAACGTGTGAATGTAACTGAATACAGACAAATGGAATAAAATTTACATTTCATTTTTTTCTCGCTTTCAATTAATTTGAATATCTCCAGAATCTGATTTCTTTGTATTATTCTGTATGTATTTTTCTTATTATTAGATTATACTTTTTATTTATTCTAAATCAATTTAAGTTTATTTGATACTTATTTTTTCATTTTTCCAGAATTATTATGAAGAAGTCAGTCACTTTGTCGTACTTTTCACTGCGTAACGAGAATCCATTTTTTAATGTCAAAATAATAATTAATCAAAATATATTATAACCGAAGCTGAATTATTTCTTCCTAATTGCATGAATGATTTCATGTGATACCGTTTCTTTGTGGAGAGAATTAACCCTTGCATTACGTTATCATGTTTTATTCTAAATGAATAAAATCACTTTAAAGTTATATTAATATTCATTGTCAATTACCCAGCTGTTCCCAATGATCATAATCATTCCGATGTCCTCGAACGTATAACATGTAGTTCAGAACGCTGGATCCACCAAGGACTTTTCCTCTTGGCCAGTTACATTGTCCATTTTTCATTCCTAAATTATCATTCATTAATCAAATTAGTCTCTTATATAGTGAGAAATATAAGTTGTTTACCTAAACATGCTCTTCCAGTACTTTCCAATTTATATGACCAGTCGAGTTTGGATAACTGTAAGTAAGCAGCTAACGAGGGTACGTCCGATATTTCGTTTTCATCTGGGCCTGCTTCTAGAAGTAGGACTTTCCAACTTTCAATTTCAGAAAGTCTAGATGCCACCTGAAATATTAAATTTTTGTGTGTATTATGTATTAATAATTTTTTACTGAATATGTCGTTTTTCAAAGTGTCGATGATCAGCAGGTTTTTCAAAGTACATTTCTTACCACTGCCCCTGCAGATCCACCTCCAACCACCACAAAGTCATACTCTTTGTATAGAGTTTTCTGATTGTAAACTGGAGACTCTGGGTCCAATTTGTTATAGTTTAAATAGGTTAAACTGGCTAGGATTAACGGTATAATCCACACTGTAGATCCAACAATTCCTACTGTTTTAAGCGCTGTAGCAGCTAATAAGTGAGCCACAGCCATTTTCAGAGGTTTTCTACAAATATGCATCCGCTTATATTCTTTTAATTACATTGTAGATATAAATACATACCTCCTGAGTTCACTTTTTCAAAACTGACTCGTGACTCTTAGGTCTAAATAACCTTTACTGTTAACAATTAATTATTTATACAATGAGCAAATTTATATATGAATGTGGTTGTATATACTATTATCACAGATATCTAAAAACCTGAAAAAAGTTGATGGATCAGTGGAAATCAAGGTTTGTCTTTATTAGGAAATTATAGTGTAGGTTAATGATTAAATCGCCAAGTTCTCCAAGTTAATGAACATTTCTCTGTATTATTTTACTTGGTAACACATTTCTAATAGTATTTTAGGCATAGGCAGCCTTTAGCACACTTAAACATTCTCATCATACTTTAATTCACATAGTTGTTAAGTAAAATTTGACCTAATATTTGATGAACTTAACTCTATGTTGGTAATATTTTCTATAAAAGATACGTTTATTGAGCAAGCAAGTAACAAAAACTCAAAAAACTCTAGTAAGCTTTATTGAATTTACACAGAGAGATTAAATGAAAATATTCGTCGAAGTCATATAAAAAACGTATCGAATCTCTTCGATAAAGCCGATAAGTTCACGACGAAGAGTTTACGATGTTGAAGAAACACCAGTCGTCGACAGAATACAAATAAGTCAGTGTGCCAGTACTGAACCACGAATCAAACGTTATTGTCAACGTTGACGAATCAAAAATTATTTTCACCTTTGTTTAGAATTTAAAAAAAAGCCATCTGATTTTTTCCTGAATTTTTCTTTATTCATGTATATTAACAGTTTAAAAACATCAACTGGATCTATTTTCCTGTAGATTTTTCTATAAAGCTAAGTAATTAAATTTATTTCAACAAGTAATCATTTGTGTTCATCCTTACCTAATATTATAGTCGATGCGGACTAGAAATGTAAAACTCTCTTCTGAGCTATTCACAAATTCTTTCTTATTTTAGTCCGGAGGACGAACTTTCATTTTTAGCAAACGATATCTGAGTTTCTTGTTCTTTTGTGAATGAGTGGTTGAAAGGACCATGTCTGTGTCATCGATCTATTACTTGAAGATTCATTCTACATGTAATCTGAAATAAAGAAGTAATTATAACAAGTACCTACTTGCTAACAGCATAAGAGTTACGTAAAAGTAAAAGTAGTTAAGTACAAATTAGTAATGCGGTTGATACTTTTAAGGGGTTGTTTATTGAATTTTCCTATCTGCAGAATATTCATTTAAACTTTTGTTTTCAGGTAAGTTGCTGTTGTCGATGTTTCATGCCATGTCGGTAAGCAACAAACATTTTCACATTTACCTGGTTGTGGAATGTATTACCTATTCCAATATGTGATTTTTGTGGTAAATTTAAAATACGTTTTCGTCTCAATTATAATTGAAAACCTGCTACTGCAAGGAAATTCCATCCATTTACAGTCAAACTGACATCGATTATGCAATTGAAACTCAAATCATTTGATTTCTACTTCCCAGTGGCCTAGAATTCGTAACAATTTCTCCACTGGCAACGTACCAACATATTTCCGATATACCTACTTACTGTTAATTGGATGGAATTATTACTTAATTTTGTGTCTGGTTGATGAGTGTTTTATGTCCAGCTCGCTGAAGCTCGATTTTTTACATTTTCTTTAAACCAAATTTGTTTGAATTGAATATTCAATTGTTCTTCAGAAGGTGTAACTATAATAAAGAAGCGGTTTCGTGTTTTCCGCATAATTACTGCTCTTCGACTGAATCCATATTAAAAGTTAAAACTAGAGAACTATCGCTTATAGGAGGCGATGGACTAAAAATGGAAGATGTTCGTCATTTACACATTTGCTTGCCCTCTCATTAATCATATACTATTCATAACATTTTTTACTTACGAACTTCTTTACGTTCCTCTTAGTTGCCTGAATAACTCAGTTTTTGTTTTTTTTACATCTTTTTTTAAACTTCAAGCTTTCGCTCTTTCTCATTAATATTATAATTTTTGTCAACAATTAGTTCTCGAGTGCACAATATTATTTGCTTTTAATTAATTGCGACCTTTGTCAAGATAAATCGTGGATTATTAAATCCATTAGCTCACACCACATATATAAAATATGAAATTATCCGATTTTTACAGCAGAAATCCGGTTGCATATATGTAGGCTTAATTCAATTGTGTTTTGTTTCCAAACTTATTATCGAAATCATTGTAGAAGTAATTTTGTGATTTTGTTGCACGACTTTTGCTTTGTTTTGATCCGAACATTAACAGAAAAAGGTAGATCGAAATTCCTAATGTTGTTGGTCAGGTTTTTAAATTTTATAAAGTTTTAAGAACTTTCAACCGACTGTATAAATAAAACAACACCAATAACCAAGTTTACATCGCATTAAGTTAAATCAAAAGTTTCAATTGTTGCTTTAATTCTTATAATTGCGTAGAAATTATCTGATCAAATAAAATCATTTTCTAAATGTTGCCTTTAAAAAGTATTTTATTGCTTAATGTTTATTTTTGGATAGATTTGATTTGTGTGCATAAAAAATTTAATGAATTGAATGTCGACGAGTGACAATTTTATTTCTTAGCGTTTGCAAAACGTGCTTTCTGAAAAACTTCTCGCTGTGAGTAGAAAAGGCAATTTTCCCATTTTTTGCCAACATTATAAATTTGCTAAGAAAGAAATAGTTATGTGCCATATTGTACATTATATAAAGCTAGTTTTTTTATTAAATTGCTTCAATTTGTAACGATATTGGTATTATATAGATTTTCTTGCTTAGGTTTTAATAAAAGTGTAAGGTTTAAAAAATTCCAATATTTATTCCTGACATCATTTATAAAACAACTATTCTTTCTTTACGGAACTTTATATATTTTTTACATTTGTGTTTGTTTGTGCTTCCACTATACCTATATGCATATTAATCAGAATGCTAAACGTGTGTTCATTGAGATTAAAAAATTTAACCGGAATTTTGTTGCTACATAAACTTATTTGTTAATCACGAAGTTTTGAATGGAAACACATTTTTTTTTGTACATTAATAAACTGATAATCTGAGTGCATTTTAGTAATATGCAGGTTCGCTGCTAAATTGTTATATACCTTTTATATTGTTTTGATAAGCCTAATATTTAGATTTATTATTTATTGCGAATTATATTTGTATCAATCTGTAAAGAATATTGAACATATTCGTAAATTATATTTCGAAAATAGATTTTTGAAAATTATTTAATTCAAAAATTTTTTTTATTTAAGAATATACACAATAGAAAATTGACTAATTTGTCGATAAGTGTAAAAGAACTTGATTATGTGGGTGGATCGAAACAAATATATGTGTAATGATGTTTTATTTTTCTTCAATTAAAATAAGCGTACGCTGTTTGTTTTATCTAAGCTTATGGACAAATAAAGCCAACAACTTTTAGAAAATTTAATTTAAAAAAAAAACTAATTATCAAATGTGCTCATATGAATAATTCCAAAATCTCTATTTTTCAGTCAAATACTATCGTTAATTTTTAGTTCAGACATCATCTCATGGATCTTGTTAAAATGTGTATCATTATGTTTGAATGTAATTGTTAATTTCCAAGTAGATTAAAGACTTTAAAGTTAAACTAGGTAATTGATTTCGGCTTTTGTTCGTTTTTATTTCTTATTTTGTGTCGTTGTGTTAATCATTTAAATTTTTAAACTAATCGTCTCAGTTTTTGTGGTTTAATTAATGAACAACAATTAACATTTCACGGTTTGAGTACTAGTGTCTAAGAAATTGAAATTTTCTCTTTGAATTGAGATCTAGTTACTGTTTAGTCTACGGTACAATGGACAACGTTATTATGCAAGTCGATTGAATTTCGCGTCTTTGGCTTGCTCTGGCTTTCTTCGAAACATTTTATTATTATGGAGCAATTCGACCTTTCGATTTCGATACAGCCTTGCTATTGAGAAAGCAGTCAACTGATTCAAACGATTTGTTAATACACATTTTTTGCAGATTCTGACTTTGAAATTGAAATGTTATTGATTTGTTTAGAAAAATCTATATTTTTCACGTGCAATTTGATATTGTTCTTTCTATTAATCTCCGAATTTAGAATTGCGAATTGAATGAATGAATATTAAATGAAACAGAATTTTACCATTTTTTCTTTTTTAAAATATTCGTGCATTCCTTTTCTCATGTACTTCATATGCATTGTGTTTAATAATTATTTGACGATTTTTGTCATAAAATATGTCCCTTTTACCAAAGTAACATTTTCAAATTTTGCTTTGGCTGTGAAATCACACCTGTAAGTGGACAAAACGGATTATTATAATCAAAGGGAATTGCTTGAGATCTCCAGTGATAGGACAGGTAAAAGGCTATCTGCTTAATGTGCACTTCCTATTCGTGAGCTTAAACTTGATTGTTGCACGGTTCCGTGCTACAGTTCTGGGCTAAGGTACTACTTTCTTTCGTTGTGTAATAACGCAATTTATTTACGATATGGAAATAGTTTTGTGGGTCGAAGATCGTTAACTTGGTAATTATTTATAGAATATTTTCTTCCTTGGTTTGAAGAGATGAACGGACAATTATCCCATGATAATAATTGTTTCAACGCTTCATTTATAAACGATTAATTACTTTACTTGCTTATTTTGTGTGAGATCTTTGTTTAATTATAAAGCACACGACTCGTTATATCTGATTATAGTTTATGTGTGAAAAGCAATTATAAAGTAACAAGAAAGCAAAGCATAATTCTATTAACGCAAACAATAAACTAACCCAACAATAACCATAATATCTGACTTTTATATGATGTTTATTATGCAATGATCTTTAAGAGTGATGTATGCGTTCACTTTCATTAACAAGACTTCTGGTCTTCGTATCTGGTTTTACCAAAATATTTATTAAATCAAATTCTTAACCCAAATGTTTCACAACACGTAATGACAAGGTACGGCATTGTCTCACAAAGTAATAATTATTTTCATTTTGGTAGTGAATTAATCTAAGGAGGTTCTAAGTAGGCGTAAGCCAGTATTGTTTAAGATTTCATTATTATTTCTCAGCGAATCAAACGGTCAATATTCGTAAACAAGGAGTTTTGAATGTTCATTTTTATTTAACTGTTTTAAAACATTTTTAATTTTATAAGTAATCAGTAGGTATCAATTTATAGAAATCATCAAAAGCCCCTTATCACATTCAGAATTACGAGTTACCAGCCTTAATTGACTACTTTATGTAAGATTTATCCGTTACTCTTCAGATCATGTAACAGATTACTCATCACCAAATTGGAATTAAGTGTGCACATGTGAGAGGTGGTGTTATATCAGAGTTACATTGTTTAAGTTTTGTTGTTCTTCACGTTTCTGGATAAAACTTGTTTATATAAAGCTAGTTAAAATATGTAGAAACAGTAAATAGAGTTTTGATAAAAATGTAAAACATTTTGTGTCTGTAACTTTGAAATCAATGATGCTTGATTAATATTTTGGGTAATATTTACATGCGTACATGTTCACAGATATTTTTATTCCATAAAGTTGGTTATTCCATAAAGTTGGGTATTCCATAAAGTGGTTAGATCGCTTTATTCCCAGAAGTGAATCTTACTAAAATATCATTTGGAGGATTTTATTATCAGTCCGGTTAACTTAAAAGCCATAAAGGATAATCATCTAAATATAGTTGATAGGATTTCAACCAGTTTCTTGCATTGCAGACTTACAGCCTAACGTTTGTTTTTAATATTATATTATAATTTCGTTTTTCTTCCTCATTCTATTATCGGTAATCAAAGTATATTTGGCACATTTTCTCTACATGTAGAAAAAGTTGCGCTGTGATATCAGCAGATTGACTATACTTTTGTTTATTGTTTCATCTTCTGGTCGTACATTAAAGATAGGTGTAAATTTTAATGTGATTTATAAACAGCTTTATATAAGTCTGCACTTTATGTCTGCAAACATGTTATAGATTATAATCAAACTTAATCTAGTGTATACTTTTTCGATATTCAATTATAATCAAGAGCTACTTGTTACTTCTGATATAATTTAAACACTTAATTTTAAATTAGATTAAAGAAAACACTGTAATATTAATTCTTACCATTCTTTCCAAAGGGTAAAAATTCTGCTTCATACAATGCTCTATAAATCGTTTCCGACTCAAAGGCAACTATTTTTTCCATTCAAAAACACTTCACCCTAAAAAAGACCGAGCCAATCAGATATCGATTAATCAAAGTATAAAATTCAATCAAAACAAAACTCACTGTTTAATTGGATCAACCCGATATTGAACGAAAGTAAAAGTCAAAGACGTCGAAACGACTGATTTCGGGTGGTTCTTTCTTAGCGACGGTACTTCTTGGTCCCATCGGGTGGGAGATATTTAGTAAATTGGACCTCGACTTTGGCAGGATTGCGCACTTCAGGAAGTGCTGAAAGCATGTTCAGCAGGATTCTTCTAAAGGCGAGTAGAATCGTGTGTTTAGGACACTTGAGTAATATCTATGTGGAATACGTGATATTGAACACATTATTTGTATTGCAAAGTTAAAAGTTATTTGGAAATAACGTTATTTCATTGTTGATGCCCTTTGTTAATCATTTGTGGTGAAAACGAGATTTATATTCAAGGTGCTTTTAATAAGCCTGATTTCAATAAGAATATCTCTTCTCTCATTCATCCAGGTTTGCCTTTCATTGCTTTAAAATGTTCATCTAATTGGATATTGGTTTTGATGTTTTCATTACTAGATTTTCACATTCTTATTCAGATGCTTAAGTTTGTTTATTAAGGCCTTTCACGTTTGCCTCTGATGATGGTAACTAATTTAGAGCATTTATCCACTTGCAATTGCTGTACTTTTTAATTAATCCTTTGTTCTAAAATATTTTATTTCGTATATTATTGATAACTGGGTCCAATAGTCTTAAAAAAATGTTCCGTTAATATTACTCAAAGCTTAATTTACAGGAGACAAACGACTTTGTTTTATACCCAAGAAATTGTCTAATTATATTTAAATAATTATTTTCGTGGGCATTAATTGCAATCCGTTTTTGTTCATGCTGCTTTCTCTTCACGACTTTTTTAAACCAGATTTTCTTTAATGAAAGTTCCATAATATTTGGTTAGTTGTAAATTAATTTTTCATAGGAATACTGAAGCTCCTGTTTAAAATGTTTACGATTTCACATGCAAGGGTATCGTTAATGACTTACAAATGAATAATTACAGCATTTCAAATAACAGATGGTAATGTTATTGTTTAGTTATAAAGAGACACATCAGACAAATAATAAATGATTAAGTATTACTTTCTCCAAATTTTCTACTCCTATATTAGCATGGCCATTTTTATTAAGGGAATTAGAAATGACCATCATGATACGCAGCATTTAGACCCATAGCTTTTGGATGACATGCTCAGATTTCAGTTAAATAACTGGTATGTCTTCATATGTGAAGGTCGAGTCACACAAATTAAATGTTTTGTTTATTTGTCAGTTAGCGATGATATTAAAGGTGTTAGAATATGTGGCCTACATCTGGTCTTTGGAGTACTACATGCAAGATGAAAAAATTATTAAATTGGCCTAATTAAAATCAAGGCGCCAAAATGTTTCCTACATTTGCTTTAGTTTAGTAAATTCTCAATAGATTTCAATTAGAATTCTTAAATATTTTCAAATATATATTTTTTAAGATTGCATACGAAAAAAGTTTTCGTTTAAAATACTTGCAATATATCGATCGGATCATTTGTAAAACAAATCTGTCATATTTTTTGTGTCATAGCATTATATTGTAACGAATAATTATTTAGAGAAACGTAATTATTAAATAGTTAGAGAAAGCCAAGGAAAAGATAAGAACGGACAATAAAAAATTTTAATTTACGAAAGAGATAAGTTAAATAAAACACATGAAATTTATAAACAATATCTTATATTAACGAAATGCTGTTTACAATCTTTGTGTGCTGATAGAAAAGTATAGGGGAGGAAATCAGACCTAATGAGTTAAAGTTAAGAAAAATTTAATATTATTCTTCCATTGCATTCTCTATTGCAACATGTACCTTAAACTAAACATGTCGTATTATCTTGTTTTGGCTTGTAATATTATCGTCTTCCCACTAATTATTATAAAATCATCCTGACACTGACATCATCACCAATAACAATGGCTCGTAAGAGTATTTTGTAACGTCGTTTACATAATCTATCGGTGAAAAAAATACACCTTGAGCATACGTGCATTCAAAGGCGTAATACTTACACACTTTCCCGTCTTGATGATGGTAAAAGGAGAAATTGGCTCAACATTTTAGTTGCTCGATTGCCTTTTGCTGAATGCTACCTGTATGCCATGTAAATTTTAATATTAAATTGCTTTTGTTAACAGTCTGGTATACTGATTTACAAGTGTTTTCATGTTTTTTATTTTTGTTTCTGAAGTTCATGTTCTTTTAGTCATACAATTGCCATCATCAACCATATGTATAGTATAGACCATGATTAATGGAAATACCTTCTAAACTACGAGGCTTATGTGATTTGGGGTACATTTTCTGATTAAAACACGTGTTTTTGTATATTTATTTGTTTTGATTCAACAACGGGGCAAATAAATTTGGAAAAATTCAGACAGAAAAAAGAAACAGACAGCTCACAACATCTTCCTCATTTTCAGGATATTTTCTTTTCAATACTTTTAATACTTAGGTTATTGTTGTGAATTCTAAATATTTCGATAAATATTTATTTGGATTACGAAGTCGAAATGCAATCTTTGCTTAAGGCGTTTTTAAACCACTTTCTCTTCGGTCACTGATGAAAATACATGATTGGAACGTTTAAACTTTATTGTTAGTTAAATTACTATTAAGTTGATCTTCCAATCAAAATTACTTACTTCACTCTCTCTCTTATTAATTTTTTTCTCATTTTCAATCTGTAGCGAGTTGTAGTCTTTCAAATAGTTTCGGTCGATTAAAATGAATAATATTTAAAAATTCAGCAATAGCAACAGCAAGATACAGAGTTCAATATTTGTAATCATAATATATTACGTAAAAAAATTGATTTGAGTGTATAGAGCATAATATTTTAGCTTTACCAAGTATTCAGTAATAGAAGAATTTTCAAGGCTCAACGGTCGGAAAACATGATCGAAAACTCTTTTTCTGTTATTATTTATTGAAAACATGAACAAGTAAAGTGGAACATCCTATTTTTTTCAAAATATTTTGCTTTTAGTTATATGTATATACATACTTATGTTTATCTAATTTAAAGCCGAACGGATTATGGATATGAAACGACGAGTTAACCAAATTATCTCATATAGATTGCTTTATGGTGGACAAAATGAAGTAATTTTACTTATATTGAGTCAGTAATAGTGTCATTTACCCCAAATTGAAGGATATTATAAATTTTCGTCTAGTTTGTTGATTTTTGATGTTGAAAAAAGCTTATTGTCTTTGGAGTAAGACATTTCTTTCGAATATATATTTTATTCTGGTAAAGCTAGCATAAAAAAAAAAAACGTAATAGAAAAATATTCTGGCCTCATACGTTCAAATCTGTTTATTTTTGGAAGATACGTTGCTAGTTTTTAGTAAATGCTAAAGTCCGATTTGATCTAATCTGAAGAGTCTGATTGATTCTGCAATTTGATTTCGCTAAAATTGTAAATCGGAAGAACTTATTGATATTTTTGTGTCTTTTGCATCGAATCGCTATCAAATTATTGCCCAAAGCCGAAATCTACAATTTGAAAAGCGCTCTTTACCTTAAAGTTATACCTGATCGTTTAAATAGATCACATATTATGTGGGTGAATGCGTAAACTTTTGGATAAATCACCAGGTATATAAATTTCATAATCAAAACACTCACGCACAAATATATTTTTATTTAGTGAGGTTTTAAATAAATTTAATTATGTTTATATTACATTTAAAATATTAATAATTTTTATTTGCTTAATGGGCACTCGCTTAAGTAGAGCTATTGAGGTGTAAAATTTTATATTGTATCTCAAGATTGATTCAGCTAAATTGGAGCTGCTAATACTACCTAAAATACGCTACATACTATTATTTAAATATTTATAATATACATTTAAACATATATACATTTTATTTACAAATTATTGAGTGAAAAAATCATCAATCTTTAAATGCTTATCACATTAATTGGCATAATCAAATTTTAGTAAATTACAAATTTTATTCAAGATTTATTGATTATACTAAGTTGTAATTTTTCGTACTGAGTTCTTAATTGATTTACAGCATGTTATCTTTATAAACATACGTCATATGGCCACGCGCTTAAAAAACATTATATAATTTCCCCAAACTGTTCATTAGCTCAATTCATTATTCGTATACCCCAATCTTCTTTAATCATATCACTCGCTTTTTCTCCGATCATAATTGTAGGTGCATTGGTATTTCCACTTACAATCGTCGGCATAATGGAAGCATCCACCACTCTCAACTTTCCAATTCCATACACTCTGAGTCTTGGGTCAACTACTGAATCTGGATCAGACGCCGGACCCATTTTACACGTAGATGTGGGATGATAAATGGTGAAAGTAAAATGTCGCATACTGCACTCCCAGTATTCATCGGTATCAAACGCGAAATCTCGGCAACCAGGAAATGGTATTTTATGCGGCCTGGATCCGAACTTTTGAAAAGCTTTCGAAGCAGATACATTAAGAGCTATACGAATTCCCTCCGTCAATACTTGAATATCTTCTATATGAGTGAAGTAGTTTGGAATAATATCTGGATGCACTTTGGGGTCTTTGGATTTAAGTCGAATCCATCCAGTGCTTTTGGGACGTAGCAGGAGCGGAAGAATTGTCCATGTTTCCGCATTTTTTAACGGTTTATATACAGTGTTGTATATGCTGTCGCGTAGACCAGTTATCTTGCGAACCTGAAAGTTAGATACATATTTTATTGTACACGCCCGTAATTAACTACCAATTATAGAAATGTTGTGGTATCAGTCATAGGCTTGGCCATCAGAAAACGAGACCTCTTTTTGTCATTGTATGCTTTTTGAAATGTTGAAATTCGATATTGGTATCAGATATTCAACATTCTTGAAGCTTCAAGAAGCATTCAAGCTTCTTGAAGGGTAGCAAATATTTTCAGCATTTTTTCCTTGTACTTAATTAATTTAATTCAATGTCGTACCTGATCTGGATCACTGTTGATACTGCTCGGTGCAAAATGAAACTGGATATCTGGCCAAGTGCCCGATTCCGATGCGTATTTTGTATTTACAAATGCCAAACCTTCCACACCACCCAATGAGGTCATCGGCCCTCTTTCCTTTAGAATATATTCCATGGCAACCTGCAGAGTTTGGTATCTGAAAAGTCAAATGTATTAGATGCGTGACGATATGATTATAAGAAATAGATATTATATGAATAGTGTCCTGTAATTTTTTAATCGTAGTAGCGAACGCTGCAAACTTTCTGCACCGTTTTTGGTACTTTTCGCTTTATCATTTTTTTCTTTTATATTAATGGAATTACTACCTGGTTTTTGTGAAAGTGACCGGATCATCCACTATAAAAGTAAGACCTCCCAATCCTATGTGATCCTGAAGATTGTATCCCACTTTTAGATCACTGATAACGGGTATTTTAAATTCGTCTAAATCTTCTTTTGGACCTACCTAGTAATATCAAAATCACATTTCTATACACCCCAAGGCAGGATTAATCTAGGAAACCTACTCCACTTAACATCAGAATATGAGGGCTTCCAATTGCTCCAGCACTCAAAATCACCTCCTTTTTTGCTTTAACGAATTGCGGACTATTGTTTCTGATGAATTTCACACCGTACGCCATTTTAGTCTTTGGATCGATCATCACTTTGGTCACTTGGGAATATAGCGCGACATGCAGGTTTGAGCGGTTTCGAACTGGACGAAGGAAAGCTTTAGCTGTGGAACATCTCGAACCTCTTCTAATTGTACCTTAACGAATTATGTTTTCATTATTTCAAGTTCAACTTATTAATTGATATTCTTTGTTTCTACCTTGAGATAACATAAATCCAGTCTGCATCTCTCCATTACAGTCTCGAACTTGATACCCCATTTCTTTACCGGCCTGCAGAAACGCTATGCTCAGAGGCGTCCTCCACGGTGACTCTTGTACCGTTAAATAACCCCCGGTGGCATGATAGGCACTATTGGCTAAATAAGGATTTCGGTTATCCTCCGATTTCATAAAGTATGGCAGAATGTCTTTATATGACCATCCAGGATTGCCTTGTTCCGCCCATTGGTCGTAATCGTGACGATTTCCGCGAGCGTAGATCATTGCGTTTAAAACACTTGATCCACCAAGAACCTGTAAACTGATTATTTATATATCTTTCTTGCAACTGTAAGGTATTTTAAACAAATTTAGTGGAAACTGCTAGCTTCGTCTCTTAAAAAGTCTTCGAATTGACCGTTAACAAATACCGATAATTTTCAGGATGAACCAGGATGGAGAGTAACAATATATTGTTCTGGAAAATTCAGAATAATTTCTACTTATAATACGCTTTTACTTTGTAAGCATGAAAGAATCTAGACTAGTCTCTGAATTATTCACTTCCAATTGAATATTGCTTCTATATCAGTATTCATTGCTTAAGTTATTTAAGGTCAGAACGTTCGTCTTGTTTTTTAACTTCTTTTTGTTTGTTGCATTACGAATATATTTTATTAAAACAACAAATAAATGTGAGAACTGTTTTAAAGGGATTGTAAGAGATCTAAATCTAAATAAATATATCTAAAAGGATAGAGCTAATGGGGATTCAAACTTGTAACATTCGACAGTTTAACAATCTACTTTGGTGAAAAGCCTTTATAAGTATTATATCGGTTTGATTCATAAATTTTTCTCAAATACACACAATCAATTTTAAATATGTCGGCGAAATCGTTTATGATTCTAAATCATTCGAAAAACCAGAAAAAAAAACATAATTAGGGAAATACTTTGGTCGCTTATAGATCATTATCGCCGTATAAATACGTCAGAATATGTATTTATAAATATTTTAAACAATAATTATATATGCATTAAAATCCTGTTTCCGCTTGAGTCTCATAAATATAGGAACGTAATGAAGGGGAAGAGATTAAATAGCTTTGCGGAGGCAACATTTTACTCCCAAAACTGCGTTTAATTCTAATGTAAGTGTAAGAACTTTACAGATCATTGTTATGAAAGTTATATAAAGATATTTATTCCTTGAATATTTAACTTTTGGAGCTTAAAACATAGTTTAGCAATGGACATATTTACAAGATGAAAATAATAAATAATAAATTAAAATAATAAAAATAAATCTGTGAATTAGGATTATTAATTGTCAACTAATCCACATTAGTGGGTATCATGTATCATCCATGATAATGAATACTGTATTGGAATCAGGACATATTGTATACACTTGTAATTGCATTTTTTTGCATGCTGTGTGCAGTTGTATTTGTAGTTTTGTATTGACACATTTGTGTTGTTCGTGTTTTGGCGTGATGTTTAGTGCATGTGTAATTGTCCAGGTGAAAACCCAATATAATATGACTTATTGGTCTTGATTTTTGGTCAGTCATAAAATCAAAAGTTCAACAATTGCTACATTATTGAAGCTCATAACAGACACTGATCACTTTTGATTCACTCGAACAAAAACCACTTTTTTGTTCTAGTTGTTTTGGATATTTAGAATATCCAACCAAATGTAAAGGAAGAAACATCTAAACATACAAACTGATGATGGTAGATAAAGACACCGAAACGTATTTGTAACATTTTAAATAATAAACAATAAAATTGACTGAAACCCAGGAATACATTGGAATGAATTAAATTACAGTCGGGAAAATTACAAAACTTATTTATTATAACTTATTATTCGTGTTGTCTTTCATTCGAACAAAAAATATTGTTCGATACGAGGGCGAAAATCCGTTTTTCGAACTCCTGACGGACTTCGCCTCCGGTGTCAAATGCCGTCGTTGTTCGAAAATTGACACTTTTCGCCCTTGTATCGAAAACTACTATTTCGTGTTGTCGTTCCCTCCATGGAACTGCCGATTACCGGCGTAGCTTACAATATTTACGGCTTGGCCGGAGTTTGAGTTTGAACCCAGGACCTCATGCATGACAAGCAGATGGCTTCGCCACCACACCACTGTGTCTTTCATGTTAAGTTAAAAGTGTTTAATTGTCATCTCTCTTTTTGTTCAATTTGTTCCTTTATTTAGTGTTGTTTGTTCTTATATTGCAGTGTAAAATTATTTCGAAAATTTGTCATGTTATAATATCCCAGGCAATTTTTTGTCTGAATTGATTCAAGCAGCACTATTTAATCATCAATGTAGTTTAATTTGTAACAATTTCTCTGCAAACGCAAGTCTGTCGACTGTTTCTCGAGCTGTGCGATTAAAATAGTGCAATTTAATAAATGTCTTGGAGGGAGAAAGTGTAGAAAATGATAAGTACATGTAAATATTTCAATTTTTGGCTTTCGATTTTCAAATATGGCCCACGACCGAATTTGTACCAGTTCGAATATATCGATGTTAATTAAGTAAAATACGTTTAATATTTTTAACTAATTAATTGCAACGATATAATTCTTTGTATTTAATTATCTTATTACATCTATAGTAATTTTCAATTAAAAGTATCAATTTTTATAATGTGATCAATTTTTCATGTCCATTATCAGATAGTTGACTTTTACTTTGTCGCCTTTCTAGCAACAGTTCTAAACCATAAAGTTGTAACTTTTTTCGATTCACACAGTTCGTTTTTTTGTTTGAAAAATTTCTATTTGTCGTTTGTTCTTTGCTGCTCTTATACTCAGAGTTTCGAGCAGCAGACGTTGCTATTCAGTTGTTTCTCAGATTTGGCAAATTTCAATCAAAAGCAATTAATGAGAGGGGCACTCACTGCCTTAGATCTGATTATTTAATTTCTGGTGTTACTGATAAGCACTCATTGTTCGTTTAAGTAAAATCGGTGAAAGTTACAAAATACACGCAACAGATGTTTGACTTGCCGTAATAATTAGCGAATTCCACATTTTCAACATAGTTATACATTTAAAAAGCTACGTCGTTTTGCCTTTTAAGAATAAGGATGTTTATGTGCATTTGCATTCTTTAGTAAATATTTTTTTAGTACTAGTACAAATTTCACTTAATGCTATTTTACTAATAATCTTCTTGTTTCGTTTTTCAACGCAAGTTGCAATTGCGTATGTATATGTAGACATTATTAATTAATTTTCCAAACAAAACTTTGTAATTAACCCAGGACAGAAAGACCGATAGGTCGATAGCCTCTTCTAAGAAATAAAGTTTACTGCTACTACTACTACTACTAAATAACCGTACAAGATAAAAATAATTTTCGGTATTAAGAAATGAATAAAGAGAAAGATGAGAATAAACTAAAAAATTCAAAAAACAGAAATGAGAGAGACATTACAATATGGTAATCGGAATCTGATTTGCTGTTGCGGAAATTGAATTATTGATGTAAATGAGTTCAAATTACAAATTGGGCAAATAAGTAGTTAGAATAGCACGAAAAGTACTACGTAATGATTATAACATATTTTCAGAAGTACCGTCATATCAGCCCGGGTAGCTCAGTCGGTAGAGCATTGGACTTTTAATCCAAGGGTCCAGGGTTCAAGTCCCTGCTCGGGCGGCAAATTTTTTTTTACTACTACCAATCAAATCCCAGTACTACTGATTGCTTGTTGTTGCAAAGCAATCGACTAGAAAGTTATCAATATTGTTAATTAAATAAAATTGTTTGTATTATTTAGGTGGTGAGATTTGCAAATACAAAATGATATAAATGATGAAAAAAAACTATGATATTTCAATACCGATAACACACATGGATTGAAACATGCCAAGAAATCGAACAAGACAAAGGAAGAACATAATGTCGAAAAATAAAAAAATTATCTAAATACAAAAAATCCGATAGGTATTATCAATGAGTAAGGAACACAACGATACTCGGACAAAGACAAAGCGGACGTCTTCACAAAATCATTACAGAGTCCGAATATTTCGAAGCCTTAGCACAACTGAAAAACACGGCACCCGGAAAAGACAATATTAAAAGCAAGGTACTTAAGCATCTAACACAAGAAACACATGACTTCATATTAAGAAAACATAACGAATGCATCACTACTAACAAAATACCCAAGTCATGGAAGAACGAAATAATAATTCCTATTTTAAAGAATCGACTAGATGACACACCAACAAAAAACTACAGACCCATGACGCTACTCCCGGTGTTGAGCAAACTGTTTGGACACATAATAATAAACAGATTACAGAATTTAATAGGACATCATATTCAAAAATACCAGTATGGCTTCAAGACTAAAAACTCAACTATACATCCACTTTTTGTTCTTAATAAATAAAGCCTTTGAAAGTGTTTGAATCGAGGGCTTACTGTACAAACTACACAAACTTGGCACTCCAAACTACTTAATACACATTATTGAACAACTACTCGAAGACAGACAACTGGAGGTACGAATCAACGACGACTACTTTATCCCCTTTTCTCCTGAGCAAGGCTTACCTCAGGGTTCACCACTCTCACCCCTGCTTTACAACATATATTGCCATGACATATACAACCACAACAGACGAGACAAAGAAGGTATAGACCAAAAGGCTTACCTGCTGCAATACGCTGACGACCCTACCCTTATCGCGCATGACCGAACGACCGCCAGAGCAGTGGACAAACTCCAGACACTAACAGACACAATAACAGTGTGGTTCTAAAATGGAGACTCACACCAAATGCATCAAAAAATCGACTGCTCCTCTCAAACCACCGAATTAAACCAGACTCTCCAAATATCACCACGGACGGTCAAATAACCAAACCCACCGACAGTGTGAAATCCCTAGGAATAACAATGGACAACAAACTAAAATTCACTAAACACGTACAAAACATCAGAACAGATCTAACCAAGAGAGCAAAACACTTCCGCACACTTACTTACAAAAACAAGGGTATCAGCACCAAGACAGCAACTATCATCTATAAAACGATCTGCAGACCTCTAATAGACCACGCTCATATTTTATTCGCCAATGCTACTGACAAAACGAATCGGCATTTACAGACAACAGAACAGATAGCACTGAGACTGATAGCGAAGATCCGACACCCAGCAATCCCATTACACAATTCATCAAACCGACTACCCTACGAACGCTCAAACTTGACAAAGATCTCGGACTACTCGTTTTGCAATCATGATGGAAATACAACCCTCACAATCTGACCTTCCTGGACCCCCTCTGTTTAATAAGACCGACCAGACAAACGCGTTTCCTCTTCCCAACTTCAACCCTATTGGAGCATCTCCAGACATAAATCATGTACATGTTTGTTAATGACATTATATACGTTAGTTATTAATTTTCCATATAAAACTTTGTAATTAACCCAGGGCGGAAAGACCGATAGGTCGATAGAAATAAATATGTTTACTACTACTACTACTCTTCTTGTTTCGTTTTTCAACGCAAGTTGAAATAAAAACTTACTTTTCCCCTAGGCCAATTGCATCGATCTCCAATCATTGCCAAACAATAAGGTGAATCGGTTGGGGGTGTTGTTTGGTACATCCAATCAAACTGAGACATTTGCATATACCTTAAAAGTAAAGAAATGTAAAATAAATGAAAAGAAACATATTTTATTGATTAAGAACAGTTACTGCTACTATTGTTGAGCAAGAGTGGCTAAGTTTTTATGTATAAAACTTCGCTTACCCGCTTAAAGTTGGTATGTCAGATACCTCATTCTCATCTCCTCCTGCCTCCAAAAGCAAAACACTCCAATTTTCGATCTCGGATAGTCGCGAGGCCACTACTGCCCCTGCAGATCCTCCTCCTACTACTATAAAATCGTATACTGGTCTAATCTAAAAAAATCGATTTGGATTAATACGAACCGTTTGCTTGAAACTTTAGCTTTACCTTATCTACGTTAATAGGATGTGATTCAGGATCAACTGAAACATACTGCATAAACAACAAACCCGCCGCAAAAACGGGAACTAGACCCAATATGGCCAGAGGATTGAAAGACAATCCAACGGCATAATTGGCTACTTGTCCTGCTACTGCGAATAATGGCATGACTATTGTGCACCTAAGTGTAAATTTTAATTTAAACTTCTGCAACTTGTTTTAAGAAAAATATGGTTTCACAGAAATTGAAATGTCTATATCCACATGCCCATATTGACTTCTTGGGATAGACTTTTGGGAGTGTAGTTCCGAAATGTTATGTTTTTCGTTTGAAGCCCTAAGAACTGGAAAGCAATAGATCATTGATATAAGTTTCGTAAAACCTGCTGTAAACAGTTACATTTTGAGTCTCCACTGCACTTTTGATATACAAATTGTGCCTCAAATAGTACTCGTATTGCGGGATGGAACAATCATGTTCGCTTCTACTTCGCGTAAATCGTTGCCAATTATATGGAGGATATCTTATGGCAAACTTTTCGCCTGGTGTGGTATTATATCTAAAAATGTATTTAATATTTACATATTGGCATTAGCCAGTAGAACGATTTATATACATACCCTGCAATAATTTCGGTTCGATGAGGCCTTAAAATGAGATCAGTCCAATATTTATCTTGATGGAGCACTTTGAAGCAAAAGCTAGTGTCAATTTTATTACTTTCTTTATACTTTTGGGGTCCTGGATCTTTTCTGCCCATTTCATTTGGTCAATATCGGATTCGATGTGGCTGTAAAAATCAACAATTGCTTGATGTTCTCTCTATTTATTTTTAATTCTGTTCGCTTCTTCGCTAATATAAAAGTATAATTTATAAATACATTTCAAAAATTTCTTATATACTCTCAAAAATGGCAGTTTTGATAAAACGAAACTTACATTGTGATAGAATAGTATACAGATTTGGGGCAAAACAAAAGTGATATAAATTTGTCTAAAAAAAATGTATGTATCATTTGAATTTTTAAATTAAAGTATTTTTATATATTATTTCATATTTTGGACATTGCATTAAATCACAGCAACTTGAACTACTATTTCCGTATTATTTTCTACAATGTTCAGATGGATCAGTTAATTACATTTAGCAATTATGCCTCAGCTACAGGTGATCATTCCCGACAACTGAGAGAAAGTTTTGTGATGTATTTACAATATTTTTTTACTAAAAATTCTTATTTTGTTTCGGATGGTGTATGTCTTCTTAAATTTGTTCATGTGTACTATTTGTTTTCGATCTTGTGGTTAAATGAGGCCGTTAAATACCAATTGCTGTTTGAGTTTTTAACGAAAGTATTTTGACAATTTTTTAAAATTATTTTGTTTGGCTCGTGTGCGGTATAAGTCAAGTTCGCCAGTGCTTCAGGTTTCTGTTCTGATTTATATATGTCTTACTAATAATAGACTAGAAGCGTCTTGGAATGATTGCAACAATAGAACAATTGTCTGCTTTATTCTTTATGTTCATATTTATAAAGAAAGCTGTTTATTTAAATTGTTTGCAGTTCTCATTGTTTCAAAAATACACAAGGTAAACTAATCTTGTTTAAATAAAATAATTCTGAATTTTTCTCTTAAATCAATATATTGATTAGCCTTTGCTACAATAGTAAAGAGCAGACAATGAAAATTTATAAAATTTATTATATTTTCAAATAGTTAGTTGAGTTTTACTAACAATGACTAGAATACAGACAATAAATATAATACAAAATATTAATTTTTAGTTAGCTATTATAAGATTAAAAACATTCTTTCAGCAGTCTTGTTTCTTTCTTGCTACAATATTTTGATAATGTTGGGTTCGTTTTTCAATTACTATTAATATCACGAAATATGGTTATTTCTAAATAATCACATGAAAATACATGATTACTTCAGAGTGCACTGCAAGAAATAATGAACGTAATTGGTCATACCCGATACACTAAATAAAGTGGCAAATACATCATTGCAACATCAATTAACGAAATTTTGGAATGTTGCGGTTTTGTAAAAGTGTCATGCTTTGCGTGACAATCAATGCATGACTGTCGCTCTAAATAATACAAAGCATACAAAATAAAAATCATCATACATGTATGCTTTTATATTGTCAATTATTCCTTAATAATAAGAGTATAAAAGAATTTAAATGACATTGAAAAATCAGAAATCATGCCAAAGTTTTTCAATCTTAACGGTATTATCCTGATTTTATTGAATCTGAGGATCAATCCTTCCATTCCATCTCAATGGAAAAATTCGTACATATATTTAAACATAAACATTAGATTATTTAGCATCTGCAGCTGAAAGTAGAAAAGTTACGGACTTTTTTAGTTCCTTTTGTTCAAATTTTAAATTTCAAAGCTCTTGCTATTGTAGGCAAATAACAATCGGAATTGGCTCTTCATATTTTCTGATTGCAAAATTATGAAATTATTTGTGTTTTGGCGTTCTTAAAAAGCATTTTTTAATTTTCATTTTGTATTTTACAATCAAAATTCACTATTCAAAACTATTTTGAACGTTTCGTTGACTATATCTTCATTTTAGTTGTTTACCTTTCGATCAGCAGCTATATATTTCCTTGAATCCATTATCACAAGCTTTTTTTCATTAATTTTACTTATCACAAAATACGAAAAACTTGACAAAACACTGAAAAGGCACTTCCGATAGTTCCAAAACCACGCATATAAATTGAATTCGAAGTCTAAGAGCGAGAAGAAAGCCGAAGCGCGGACTTTGCTTTTCTTTCACCGGTGAAATTTTACTCGCTCTTTCTTCAGTTCCTCACAATCAATCGGAGTAACGTGCTTCGGTTCACGGAAAGGAAGAAGTGGAATCGCTAATTAGTCAATACAGGTAGACTTTGATGGGGGAGTAGGAAATACTGTCTCAGTAGATTACAAAGATTATCGCATGACATCTGCTAATTTTGTAGACATTTTTTATAACAATTTTTATTATATAATTTAAATAACATTTTTGATTAGTTAAAAAATCACTGTTTATTATGAAATTAGATAATTCGTTAATTACAATTATTTCATGTATAAAGCAATGTGCAGTGAGCATCATTTCCCTGCCTACAACTTTTTGTGATTCAGTTTCAAAATCCAAGAGTCTTTAGGAACTACATGCATTTTAGATCATGGTTGCAATATAAATATGCATTTTCTGCAATAGTTTACAGTTTAAAAAGTCATCTTATGTCATCTTTGTGTCTCGTTTAACCAAAACACGGAGATGATTTCAAACTTAATAAACAAGTTTGCATGGCCAGATATTAAAAGTCAAGAGGTATAATCACTTAGGTAACTTAAAATAAAGTGAAAGTAAAACCCGCAATGCATGGACAAGCCCGCGCCTTTGAAAAGAGAGAAGAAAAGTTCGTTAAAAAGATGCAAAATTCTTCGCACGACCTCTTAGGTACCCATGAAGGTCGTTTATTGCGGCCGAAGAAATTATTGGTTTCATGGCTTTATTGCTCAGATGATTATGGGCCATGATAGTTAAGAATTAAAGAATAGAAAATCATCCATTCATTCACAAAACAATGTAAATTACCAAAACTTTATAATTCGAATAACTAAACAAATAAATTGGCTTTGGAGCCTTTCTCTCACAAATGTCTGAAAAATCTGCATTAAACACATATTTTATTTTTATGCGTGCGTTTTTAATATTTTCATAGTGTTCACTAGGATACTGGCCATCCTTGAATGATACTTTCCACTTTGTTGCTTTTTGTCCAGAGGTTTCCGACTAATCGCGTTTCAAAATTGCAGAAACAATTAAACTTTCCCGCATTGCGATGTTGGTTTCCAGTTTAGTGTTTGCACAAAAATTATTGCATTGTCTCTCCTTGCAGTACAAATGATTAGAAGAGTAGGTGACAGCGTTAAAATCGTTGAATAACAGAAAGAAAATCTAGTTTAAACAATTAATATTTCATTTATTGATTATTTTACTTCGATATAAATAACTTTTTATTTGCGGAAGAGAAATTTCTACAATAAAACACATGGGATCTATTTACGCTCTATCTTATCAGTTGTTCAAAATGTTGTCCATTTTCCTGTAAACAATAATAAAGCCTGTTTTCGAACCTGCTTTTCTTACAGTTTCGTGTGATATTCCTGTCTGTTCTGCTACTGTCCGCAAGGAGTTGGGCGCTGCAGCATATAATCCCAAACCCTCATTTTAAGCTCCTTCATTCATCACTCGTAGGTTGTTTCTTTCTCTGTTACTCACCGAACCAGTTTCAGTTCTTTCTTGAAGAGAATAAACCATTCTCACAGTTTATGCACTTAATAAAAGTTATCACTGAACAGCCCAAGAAGCAAAAGCAAATTAATCATAATTAATTTTTCTGATCATGTTTTTTGGTTAAAAAAACAACGTATTTTTAGAATTTCTTGATAGAATTTAAAGGCTTTTGTGGAACTTCAGCAATATGAACATCGTATGAACGCAAATTAACGAGGTACTCGTAGTACCATCGAAATATAATTTACAAATAATTCTTTTCAAATAAAGTTTGAAACGGTGCCACCCATGGCCGTCGCGAGGAAGAGGCAGGGGAGGGTCATGCCACTGAAAATAGAATCGAAAGCACTTTAAAACGATGTGCCACTTGACCCCCATTCCCATTTAAGATTCTAAGGGTGACATCTACCCCTCCCAGGGAGTTGAAACAAGAAGGCTAAAAATCTTAATTTAAAGTGTACAAATAAAATTGACGTGTTTTTCGGATTTTTCGTAGTTCTAACTGCAAGAAAGGTATTAAGGGTGGGAAGTTTTCAAATTGACACCCCGTATATTTATTTTAGTTGACATACAATATTTACAAGGAAAACCGAGAGATAACGAAAAAGACAGCAAATTATAGCTCATAGACACATTTTTCATCAAAACGTCTATCTAATGCATGTTATTTTATTAACGATTATCGACTTCGATATATTATTCAGACTTAAACGTTAGGTACTTACTTGAGTTTGTAGGTGATTATAGATATTTGATTTTCACGCACTTCATAAGTTTAACAACCAAAACGTCCAACAACAAAATGCCATACGCCACATCGAATGACTTAGCTTCTGGTATTGGATTTACTTAAAGCTTTTCAAATAAGTTTATTTACTGGCGGTGCTTATTACTATATTACTGCGAATATAATCTTGCTTGGAGAAAGTGGCAAAATAATAAATGCAATTTATATTTTATTGCTTTATGGTGTTAAAAATTAAAGATAAAATGATGCAAGCTTGGCCTATTTGGTTTCAACTAGAAAATTAGTTAATTAATTTGTCCTTCTGGGGTTTTAGAAACGAATTTATCATTGGAAAACGGTGACAATTTATTAGCACAACGTTTCACAAATTGTTACACGTAAAATGCTATGAACAATATTTATAGTTTGTAAGTCTTAATATAAATAAAATGCAAATTCTCTAAATGGGTAATAAAATTCAAATAAATTAGAGAAATATGCTATTTATCCAGGTTAGACAATTTAAAATTCAAAGTTATTTAATAGTCCGTTGAATTCGTATTAGTGGCAATATTACAAAGTGGAAGTTAATTGGCGATGTTTTGCAACTATTGAAAAGTTCTATTCGAAAAATGGTACGTGAGGATAGCGTGGAATCACAAGTCGACTCTTCATTTCACTTTGTGTGTATGTTTGGTTAACGTTGGTGAAAAAGAAAGTTGAAAATTATGTAACAAGGATTTGAGCAATTGATGCGCGTTTGATCTGTATATAGAATTGATTTGCTTAAGGAAGTACTATGAAAGTATGCATTAAACTTTCGCTAATATCGATTGTAACTTAGTAAGTTTCAATCACACCTTTGAGGAAATTTGTATAAAAAATAGGCTCTGAAATTGCACCAACATAAATTTATATTCATGATACAACTACATACCACAAGCAAAACATATAACTTCTATGAAATGTATTTTGACTTTATTGTAATTTTTTGGCAACCGTATTGAAATGCACATTTTCGAGCTTTCTTGTCGGATGAAAATATAATTAATGAATGATTTTCCAGAATATAATTTTCTAGTTGACAAGCAGAAGGAGGAATGTAGAGAAACAATGCAGTCTTTGCTTGATATTTAATATTTAAATATATTTTCATTAATTTAAATTTTGGTTAAAAAATACTGCATAATAGTAGTAACCAGGACAAAATGCTACAATGAGAACGAATACTCACTCATCCCGCCTAACGATGTATTATTGTATTTTATTGGATCTTGCATATCTTCAGTAGTATTGGAAATATTTAATAAGAAATAGCCCTCTCGGGCGCAAAGTGTCTTCTAATTATTTATTTTATTTATTAATGTAATTTTTAATCGACGGCCAAACGTATTTTTGATGCCTACTACATGTGATATTTTCGTCAATTACATTATATGTATATATAATTTTATTTGATTGTGGTTTAATCCACAAGGTCCAAGTTTGCAACCCTTTTGTCAACCATTCGTATAAATTTTCATCAACATTGGCCAATGTAGTTCTGTTATCCTCTTCAACTTTTTTTGATAGAAAATGCTAGTAGAGCATTTACAGGGGAAAAAAAGGATACCGCTTTTAGCATTTCGTATTAATTATTTTGATTTGACCGATTAGTGAACAGTAATAAATAAATCATTCCTGCAATTTTTTATGAAATGTATTTTGACATTTTGCAATTTTATTAAATAAGTGACTTTTTTATTAGAAAGAGTAGTAGTAGTAGTAGTAAAAATCTTTATTTCTTAAGAAAAGGCTATCGACCCATCGGTCTTTCTGCCCTGAGTTACAACGTTTTGTATGTGATATTAGTAAACCATTACAAAAAAAATTATAAAATTCGTACTTGGAGATGCTCCAATAGGGTTGAAGTTGGGAAGAGGAAACGCGTTTGTTCGGTCGGTCTTGTTAAACAGAGGAGGTCCAGGAAGGTCCAATTGTGAGGGTTGTGGTTCCATCTTGATTGGAAGACGAGTAGTCTTTCCGAGATCCTTGTTATGATCCTTGGATTGGAAAGATTAAATTGTATTTATTGTTTTTTAGCATCAAAAGTAATTTCACCAAATTTAGTTAATAATAACATTTATTTACAAACAACGTCAACATCAAAAGTACTTTCTCCAAATTTAGTCTAATAATAATATTTATTCACAAACAATGTCAAAAAATATAAAACTCTGCTACAATCTACTATTTACATTTGATGAGCAAATTAGGTGTTGAGCATAAACTTTTCTAATATCTGGTATCTACAACCTCTAATACTCTAATCATTTATCAACATATTTTATTAGCTATTTTGGTCTGATTGATTTGGTTGTATTCTTAATTTTCTCCCCAGAAAACAATTTCGAACACACATGTTTCGTGTATTCTCAATACCAGATTGGAAACAACATCTAAAATCATCTTTATCAGAATAAGCTACCAACGAATCCTGCAAGACAAGCCAGTACTAATGCAGAACTATCAGTAGTGTTCTTCATTTTACTGTAGCTTTTATATTATATTTATATAAAAGGATTTTTAATAAATTTCTTAAGTAACATCCCATCATTTGCTGAAATTTCAAGCTGTTGTCAATTGAAAATGCGTTATCCATGGAACCAACCTTACAGAAAAGCAAAATACCTGTACAGTGATTTATTTACACTACAATTCTAGTCAAATTTCCCTCATCTCTCAGCTTAGCATTAAACCTCAGTACTGGCTCAATAGTGTCTTGAAGACCTCTTTTTAGTCTCTTTCCCTTTCCCAACCAGTAACCTTTAACTAAATCTGCTCCCTTTTCACCTATCATTATAACAGGAGCATTAATATTGCCATTTGTTATCATGGGCATAATGGAGGCATCGATAACTCTCAGTCCAGATACTCCGTAGACTCTCAAATGAGAGTCTACTACGGAATACGGATCTTCTATAGGTCCCATTTTAGCTGTGCATGAATAATGGTAGATTGATAGAGTATACTGCTTGATGAAGCAATCCCAGTACTCATCAGTGTATGGTGGTAAATGCTTGCAGTTTGGTACTTGATTTTGTTTCTCGTAAAATCTCGTTCCAAATCGCTTCAAAGCTTGAGTGTTTCCATATGCTATTGCTGCCTTAAGGCCCTCTCGCAACACATTTATATCATGTGGATGCGTTAAATAGTTGTGATAAAGGAGAGGATAATCAAGGGGATTTTTCGATCGAAGCTTGATTTCTCCACGAGATTTCGGACGTAGCATCATGGGGAAAATTCCAAATGTGTCTTTGTAGTTGATGTCGGAGTAAACTTCGTTATAAAATTCATCAGAAACTCCATGGGCGCGTTTAACTTGAGTTCCTGTGAAAATGGATAATTTGAATTTTAGTACGTGATTTATTTTTGAGGAAGTTGATGTTGTACCTCCATCAGCGGCTATTGTGGTGCTGAGGATCATGAATTCCATATCAGGCCAATCGTCAGATTGATTAGCATATTTCGTCGGGATAAAACCAACAGTTTCCAAACCGATCGACGAAGTTAAAGGTCCATCTTCTTTCACTGCATATCTGATTGCCGTATTCAAGTTCACCAGCCGATTTATTACCTAAAATTAAATTGTAGATGTCTGTGAAACATTCTCAAAATTAACTGTTTGAACCTACCAAAGAGATAGGATGATCTATAACAAACGTGACTGGTACAGCAATATGGTCTTGCAAATTTTTTCCAACTCCTGGAGAGTCGTGAATTACTTGAATTCCATGTTCTTGAAGATGTTCCATTGGTCCAACTCCACTTAGCATTAAAAGTTGGGGACTGTTAATGGCGCCTGCCGATAGAATGACTTCTTTTTTTGCTAAAACCGTCTAAAAAACAATTATCAATAACATTAATAGCATGGCTGGCATAAATTGGTTTTGGTTCTATATCTCATTTCTGGTTTTATTGATTTAAAATTGAAGCTTTTCATTCCATTATTTTGGATATTTTGTTAGGATCGTCATGCATATTTTTGGTTAAATAATATAAAATATGTTTCAGAAAACATTTCGCACACCCATTCTTCAGAGTCAAAACAAGTTTTGACTTACCCATATTCCAACATGGATTTAATATATTTTTTATTAAGCCTTTTTGTGAAAGTCATATTCAGAGGAATATTTACCTTTTATAGTGAAGAATTTGTTGATTATTTAATTGGAATATCGACACCCATAATAATAGATGAGAAATTATTTTTGTTATTATGAAACCCAAAACGTTATTCTGTGAAAAATCATTAAGTTATGAGGAAAACCATATCGGAATGGCTATATATTTTTCGTAATTTATATTGCGTTTGGTAATTTATTCGATACACGTATGATGTAAATATTGCTTAAAACTTTTTCGATCGGAAATAACATCAACTGTGTCACGAGCAGTATAGCTCCTAGCTCGCAACTTTCCTGTACAAAATACTACTCTGTGTCTAATTTCTGCAATATTTAATCATAATCAACCACTTACGCGTTTCTGTCCATTTTTAATAAACTCGACCCCATATGCTCTTCTAGATGTCGGATCAATTAAAATTTTTGTTACGTGACTCCACAATGATAGATGGAAATTCTGTCGTAGTCTAATAGGTCTTAAGAAAGCTTTTGCTGTACTGCATCTGAAAACAATAGCTATTTAAAAATAATATCGGCAATTATAATGGAAGAACAAACATTTTCCTTGGCGTTTTCCGCTGAAAAACTTGTATTTTTGTTATATTTGACTAACCTGGTACCACGACGCATAGTCATTTGCCATAATGCGAACCCTGTCTGTTTTTCTCCGTTTATATCCCTTATGTCATAACCCATTTCTTGACCGGCTTCAAGAAACGCTATGCCCAAAGGTGTGTTGTACGGACAATCTTGTACTGTTTGATATCCACCTGAAAAACTCATTTACTCTACATATGCGGTTGTTAATAAACTAATTTATAATATTTTTGTATTTTAAGGGCTTCTATGCCTAATTTAAGTCTAACCAGAATTAAAACTTCAAGCGCACTCACCAGTTGCATGATGTTTTGTATCTTTAGCCAAGTACGGATTTCTTTGGTCTTCACTTTTCTTAAAATATGGCAGCACTTCTTCATACGACCAACCATCATTTCCATACTGAGACCACCTGAAAAATGTTTATGTTTCTGTTCATATTTTATCTTAGAAATTTCTTATTCATGTCTTTTCAATTTAATCATTAATTATGTTAATTTTCAAACGAGTGAGGTTTTCCGGTCGTTGCATGGAAAATCATTAATTTTTCCGACTTCAATTCAGTAGTCTTTCGAGTAACTATATCTGAAGATGTTAATTAGCTGTACGGGAGAAACGTCAGAAAGAAATTTTGTCTACGCATGTTTTTTTTTAATTAATATATTGTAACCCTCATTAGTGTAATCTAAATATACCTAAACTGTGTTAAACAAACATTGTGCATTGTCTCCTTTCTATTCAATATCTTCCGTTTGCGCGAAAAAAGGTCGTCCATTTAAGCTTCAGTTTTAAATGAGAAACATTTTCAATGTGTAGAAGGTATTTTAATTATTTCGATAACGAGCTACAAAAAGCAAATAGCAAATAGTCAAAATGAAAATACATTTTCCCCGAATAAAATTTGAGTGAAATCCAATATTAATACAAATATTTGTCCATTTGAGGAACCTCGTGTGGATAAATATAATTTCGCCAGATCAAAAACAGCACATTACTAAACGTCTTTCATATAAGTCGCACAATCAAGAAAGGTTGGGTCTAAATAGCTTTCCGTCGACTTGATGTTCTGATTTAATTTATTTAAATCCAGTTCTACTGTCTAAAATAAATTACCTGTCAAAATCCCTTTTGTTTCCTCTAATGTAAAGCATTGTATTTAAAACACTAGAGCCTCCTAAGACTTTGCCCCTAGTCCAACTACATCTTTTTTCTACCATAGCCTGGCAAGCTGTCGGTTGCGGTTCAGTCCTTGAATGTAATTATTTTATATTATTTTAATGTAATATGCCTTTACAATACCTTTAGAGTTATAATGCCAATTTTGAATTTTATATTTGCCGGTTTATATTAAGTAGTAATGTTTTTTAATTTAAATTATTTATATCATACGTTTGTATATCTTTTCTAGAAAAGTTATTGGATTTTGTATTTTATCTTCATTTAAATTTCATGTTACAAGTAAACACGTATAGGGACATCAACAAACTAAATTATTGCGTTACGTTTAAGAATGAAAAAATATACTTTCTCCTCTCTTTCTCTTCGCGAATTGAACTATTTCTAGACGAATGCGTTCGATGGTGGTTTAAGAAACCAGAAATATATGTACCTAATAAATCAGTTTCCAAACCAGATTGTTAAAAAATTGTCAACTAAATATGCATTCGTTTCTTTGTTTTTTTGTATCTATTCATCTTGCTGGTTTAACTATTTGGTATTTAGATAATTAACAAACAATTTAAATGTGAATGTTTATCTGTCCTGGGTTTTAAATAATTTGATTGCTTATTTTAATCGTGTTAAAACATAACTCAATTTTAGTTATAAATGTATGTTTTATGTTTCAGGTATGTAACGAACGCTGTTATGTAACAACGATCTACATATAAGCCAGTAGCCTCATGCATTACTGTAACATAGGTAAGTTAGTAGAAATTGGAAAATAGTGATAGTAGATCAATAATCTATTATACGATCGTAACGCGTATTAATGCGAAATTGTATAATTTCTCCTCTTACTTTATTACTCTTTTATATTGAGTTAAACTAGCAAATTTCTCTGATTATATTACCATTGATGAAGGACTGCTGCTAAACATTGAAATGTTTAGTACTTAGGGAGTATACCATGAAACTAAGTAAGGGATTGACAAAATAGAGTGAACAGAAAGTGAACATCGAACTTACTTATATCCCCAATCTAATTTACTCTTATGCAAGTATAGACTTAAAATCGGCACATCAGATATTTCGGTTTCGTGTCCTCCTGCTTCGAGCAGCAAGACTTTCCATTCCGGAATTTCAGACAGTCTGTTGGCCATCACAGATCCTGCTGATCCACTTCCAATAACTATAAAATCGTACTTTGGATCTGGATCCCTGTCGACCTTAAAATTTTGAAGAATTTCAATTGGATTAAACTTGGTTTAATACTGTTGTTTGTCTACTTACTGGTCGATTTTCTGGATCAAATTGATCGTAATGAAAATACGTGAGAGCAGCAATAATAAATGGCAGTACTGCTATTTTTCCAGCTCCTATCAGTGAAATACCCGCTTTGACTGCTGTGGCAATGGTTGGTATTGCAATAACAGCCATTGTAAATTATTGAGTACTTTTCTGCTTAATTTTTAAGTCTCTTTATTTGTTTATGTGTCACTTCTTTGGTTTAATTATTTAAATATGTAACAAATAATATAAATGTTGTAACACTTTAACAGATTATCATCTAATATGGCAGGCATTAAAACATCTGAAGAGTCGTCTGTTATTCACAAACGTACAAAGTGTCTGTATTTGTCTACAGCTGCATGCATTATTGAAGAATTCAGTAACAAATTAATTTTTTTGGCAAGACTTTCCATGTTTGCAGGCATTGTATTGTTCTGAAAAGAATAAAAATCTTCTTACTATTACTATTAGGTCACAGACAGATAAAGAATTTAGTGAATAACAACGTTTCGCTCTATTTCAGAAACATTCTTATTGCAGCAGTACAAAAATGAAAACCATATTGTTTTTCAAGTGTCTATTTTGTTATAATGTATTTTCCAAAAAGTCCATGCATTTTCTTTGAAACTCATAACTAACTACAACAGTTCCTGTTTTCAATTAAGATTTTTTGATATTAAAAGCATTTCGTGGAAATCGCCGGTATTTAAACCAGCAAAACCACAATACTACTTTATGCAAGTCATTGTCGGTCGGTACACGGTCATTACTTTCTTTAAGAAAAGCAATTATTTTTGATTGCCGATATAAAACGCCGCATGTTTTAACGACAATCTTTTTCGTGCTAGTATTATGGTAGCGTGTGTTGTGAACGAATTAAAGATAAAAAGCTTTGAAATTAAACAAATAAATATAAAATGGAAATATCTACCCGGAAAACACAATCACTCACTATATCCAAAGAACCCCGAAGATGCAAACTCGCCGTTTACAATCAAAGTGTAGAACAGGTGATGACCTTTAAATATAACCTAATATCGGGGTACTTACGAGACATCATCTGGAGAAACAAGCACATGAGTATAGGGAGTAAAGTCAGAATCTACAAAACGTGCGTGAGACCAGTGATGACATACGCCGCAGAAACAAGAGCGGAAAACACAACAACCAAACGCTTGCTAAGGACACACACTATACGATATGAAAAGGAGTGAGGAAATTAGAGATACCTGTAAGGTTTCGGATGTTGTAAGATGGACCAGAGCAAGGAGAAGAGCGTGGAGAGACCATGTAGAGAGAATGGCCGACGACCGAATGGCAAAAATCGCCAAAGACCAAAAACCTAACAGCTCAAGACTCCCAGGAAGACCACCGAAGCGATGGGAAAAGCTGGACATCAGCATCCCAGAACTAGGAAGTTGAAGAAAAACGCAGGACTCTGAGTCCTAACGTACGAGGAAGAAGAAGAAGAAGGAGAAATTAAACAACAAATTGAACCATTTACATATGCGTTCATGTGATGTATTTTGAAACCATTAGTCACTTTAAATGCCTATTTTCTCTGGAATTGTCCATTTTCAGTTTATTTTCGTGCTTCATATCTTCGAATGAGTTTTATATTTAGAAGAACCAAAGTTATTTGGGTTTGCTGAATAGAGAACGAAAGGAATTATAACTTGTTGCACGAAGACTGTGTAAGAAGTAATTTTTACAGGAAAATAACTATATGAGATTAGGTAAATATTTAACAAAAAAGGCAGGGTTTTTATCTATGTATGTTCTATCAAATAATAGATACATGATAGTACAACTAACATACACGGAAATCTATCCATATCATGATTTTAATAAAGCATTTAAAACTTATCTCAAATTCCAGCTCTGAAATGTCTCCAATGAAATAAAATATTTCAAGTTGGCGAGCTTAATGATATACCACACATGTTCAGGTGACTGCAATAACCAGCTACGAATGTAGAATAAATTGGTCTTAAGGAATTATATAATGGGTAGACTAATTTGCCACATTTCGTAACAAATAATTCGTGTTTCCTTTAGAATAAAATATTCGAACTATATGAATGGAAATAATTGTTCTAGTTATCTGTGAAACGATTTATTGTCATTCTGATCTTGACAATAAGAAGTGCTCCAAATCATAATATTTCTAATTAGGAAGCTGGACAAATCCTTTTTTGTTTGCGGAATCATTAAAAAACTCATCAGCTGATTCAAGTGGTTACCTTGAATCCCACATTATCTTCACTGGTAAAGCGTGTACGAATCCTGCTCCACTTATTTTCATCAATTAAAAAAATTGGAAATTAGATAATATTTAACAACTCTTATTAAAACGCTAGCTCAGGAGTGTGTATAATGTATTTTGTGGTTAACTGGGAAAAGGCACGAACTGGATTCGAGTATAAAATTTGAACTAAAATGCATTGCTTAAGTATAAAAATGTAATTATCTACGTGCGAATGCATAATGGAATCAGACGATTATGTTCTCAACTAGAATATCAACTGGAAGGTTTTAAATATCTCATCAAAACTTGGATAAATTAGAAGCACTTCACATAGACCTTAAATTCTTAAGAAATATAATTAATCAATTAAAAAAATTGTCAGCTACATTTTTAGTTGCACATATTTGTTAGGTTATTTACTAAATGCTCATTATTAATTTTAAAAAAATATCCCTGAAGATTATATAATAAAAATAAAAGTACAGAAGCGTTGTATCAACACACTTCAGTTAACAGTATGTTTTATTTTAGACAAATCAAAACATTTTGATAATATAGTGTCGGTCTACTAGGGTAAGAAAAGAACTACACTAAATATACAGTTTGGTTCAAATCAATGACGGAAAACTAAAGAAGAAATCGGTAATACTGCCTATTCTCGTTACGCAGTAACTTTCATTTAATTTTTATATTTCAAAACATTTCATTTTTCAAAAGTGAATAGAGTAGTTTATTTCAACAATTGCTAATTTCAAAAGTGAAAACGATCTTACTTTTGTGTGTGCTATTTGAGGAGATAATTCTTCACAGAATTTCATCCCATTGCACTTCCACCTTTTTAGGATGCAACAAAAAAGAAATATGTTCAACAAATAATCACAATTTAATAAATAAACACAAATAAACTTGATCAACGACTGGTACTTGAACTATTTTAACAACTCACCAAACTATGCCTGCACACTGATCACAGACACAGAGTACGATGAAGCCCTAGCGCACATCAAGAACACTGCACCGGGGAAGGATAAAATTAAGGCAAAAGTCTTGAAAAGCCTAACTCAAGAAACACACAAACTGATCCTAACTGAATTGAACAACTGCATCACAAATGGCAGAATCCCAGAAACATGGAAAAACGGCTTAATAATCCCTATACCCAAAAATGGACTGGACAATACACAACCGAGCAACTACAGACCAATTACACTGCTTCCAGTACTGGGCAAGATTTTTGAATGCATAATGAAGCAGCGGCTTGAAAAAGTGATTGGAAAGTATATACCTACCTACCAATTTGGTTTCAAACAGCATCACTCGACTGTTCATCCGCTCTTTATTTTGGCCAACAATATACAAACTACCCACCTAACTGACAGAAAGAGATCTTGCCTGTTTATGGACATTAACAAGGCTTTTGACAGTGTCTGGCATAGAGGCTTACTATACAAACTATACAAGCCACACACACCAACATATCTACTACACACCATAAAGAACTTACTAGAAAACAGACAACTACAAGTACGAATTGACAAAACACTGTCATTTTCTTTTTCCCATGAACAAGGTCTCCCTCAAGGATCCCCGCTCTCACCGTTTCTCTACAATATGTACTGCCATGACATATACAATTACAACTTACCAGACAAGAATCAAATCGACAGATCCGCATACATATTACAATACGCAGACGACACGGCACTTATTGTACATGACAAAACTACTGAGGGAGCAGCGCAAAGACTCCAAACACTAACAAACAACACAATGACATGGATTTATAAGTGGAGACTAACACCAAACGCGCCAAAAAACCAACTTCTGCTCACAAACCACAGACTCAACGCTGACTCCCCTACAATAACTGCAGACGGCCAAACGACACAACCAAAAAACGACGTAAAATACCTTGGAATCACAATTGACCACAAACTTAAATTCACTAAACACATACGAAACATCAGGACAGAAACAATAAAGAGAACAAAACACTTCCGATCACTAACGTACAAAGACCGAGGAATTAGCACAAACACCGCCACCAAAATATATAAAGCTATTTGTAGACCCTTGCTAGACTTTGGACATATACTCATGACCAACGGAACAGAAAGGACAAAACGTTATACACAAACAACAGAACAAATTGCACTAAGACTAATAACACGAATAAGACACCCCCAAAACCCACTACACAACCCCCCCACCCAACTACTATACGAACGCACAAACATGACAAAGATCTCGGAAAGACTCATACAGCTACAGACAAAATGGACAAACAACTCCTACAACTGGACCATACTGAATCCCCTTTGTCTTACAAGACCAACCAGACAATCCCGCTTCCGTTTCCCTACATTAACGCTACTCGAACACTTACAAACGCTACGGACTAGTGGACAATAAAATAATTTCTTCTTGCCACTGAAATTTTATTTATTAAATAGTATTGTTAACCTAGAATAAGAGAATTTTCATATTTGTTTTTCATTTAGATTAAGACTGCATGTATTAAACAAGGGCAGAAAGACCGATAGGTCGATAGCCTTTTTTAGAAATAAAGATGTTTACTACTACTAATCACAATTTAAAGTTTTTCTCTTTAGCTTTGAAACTCCCTGTATATTAATATGAAGATCACGTAACAATTTGTTTTCTAAGTAATTTCTGGGAATAAACTAAAATTGCCCAAAAGGGGAGGCAAAATTTTCAAGGCAGTGAGGAAATAATAAATATGACACTGTGCGTGCATTAAAATACAAAACTGAATTAAATTGGAAAATTTCAAATTCATTTCAAGTAAAGTTCACGTAACTCAGTCAGATCATTCCTCCATCTTCGATATAATTCCTGATCAATCTTCTAGACAAGAACGCAGTTATAACTGATCACACATCAACACGAAACTAACAATTATCAAGGTTTCTGACTGCGCTAAAATTCTACTCAATCTTTTAGAACTTTTATTCCTAATACTTTGTCTCTCTGGACGAAGATTTAAAGGATCGAACTTTTATAAACTGAATATTTTATTACTTTTCCGAGTATAGTGCACACCCTATATCTAAATTACCGCCGCATTTAATCCACAATAAAATATAGAAATATAATAAGCATACTTTTCAAGATAATTCTGTGGTTTAATGCTTCAGGCGTTTATTAGGTAACGAATTTGAATTAATCCTTTTAAGCTAATTAAAAATAGCCTTGTCATGGGTTGGTGTACAAAGGGCGTTGCAAGGATACACTACATACTTTATTGTTTAATTGTGAGTTATATGTATATTGTATAAAGGAAATGTAGATTAATTTCTATTCACTATTTTTAAATTCAACGTTACCATTCAATTTTTTTCTTTTAGTGCCCAAGAATGAATTTGAATTTTCGTTGATATTAACTCATTTTAATTTGTAGCATTGATTTATTAAATATCCTAATAAATTTCAGGCGGAATGCTGTTAGTAAACTTGAAATATATTTCGTTCGATCAAGTGCAATATGACAATCACTTTTCATTATCCAAAGGCGGCCTGCATAGATATCTCAACAGTATCCTTGAAAGTACTGGCGACTATACTTTTGTTGGCTTTAAACCTACTTAAACCTGTTACTATTTGTGCCTTTTTCTTTATATTTATTGAAAGGCCATTATCAACGAAAGCTTACAGGCTCTACAAAAGGATTATTGGCGCTTATTATATTTATGTTATTTTTCCAAACATAAATTCATAAAATCAAAGATGGTAAAATTAATTATGCTTTTTATTTTTTATTCCGGATGGGCAATTATGACAAACTATATTGCTTGCTGTTTGTCGTTGCTCGCGACCTAAGTTTGATATTATTCATATTTAATCTTTGTTTGTTTCATATATATAAGTCATCTTTATTTCTCATGGAAAAAGGCTATCGACCTATCGGTCTTTCTGCCCTTTCTTTCTGTTTTCTTTTTGTTGTTCGTTTTGTCTTTCTAATTCTAATGACAATCTAAATAAACAAATAAAGGTAAAAATTATCTCATTCTAGGTTAACAATGTTTGTTTCATTAAGGTAAAAATAGAATTATCCCAAAGATCAAGATCAAGATGACCAAATATGCATTAAATAACAAAACGTGGATAAATATATTTTATCTAATCAGAATTAAAATTTCAATTATTTGGTCTTTTTCCATGTTTGACGAAAACCCACACTCTATACGAATGTTCATTTAACAGCAAGCATGTTATGTAACAGACGAAATTTTTATTTAATTGGCAAATAGCAATAATTTCCCAAAATATACAATTGACACAAATGTTTATTATTCATGCTCTGAATTTGGAATCTTCAACCGAACTTGATATTCTCATTTATATGGCATGGTTTATCAGGCAAATAAAGTGAAATTGAGTTCTCTCATTCGAAATTTTGTTTACTATATTGGCAAGTTGTTAGATAATAAAAGTAAAGAAATGCTATGGCATTGACATAGTTTTGCAATGGATCAGTTTTCATTATGAAGTTAGCAAAGACGCTAAATGATTGATTTTTGAAATTCCCGTTTTTAGGTCGTTTAATGGACATCGAGTTCACGAAAATGTTTATGACATTATTTAACAATAAATGAATTGTCATTTTATAAAAGTATACCTTATATATTTTAGACTTCTTTGAATTATTCGCTAAGGATCTCCAAACCAACATTTACTTTTGCAAACATCTTAGTTCCCACACTCTTAATAGATGCATTACTTAAAACACGTTTACATTGAATGCAATATCTTCAAGTATAGAAAATTATGGTCTGTAATAATTATTTAAATATTTTGTTCTAGATCTCTAATGACACTGTACTCAATATAGATTTTGTGAATTTCCCAATTACTGTAAAATTTTTATTGCAGCAAATATTTAACAATTTGCATGTAATACTGGGAAGAATAGTAAGTGTTATAGTTAATAAAATATTTAATGTGATTCTTCGCTATTTCCTGTTAACACATGACTGTTGGGACGTGCAAACGAATTTAAAGTGTTATTAGATTCCAGACACATTTTTCTTATCAATGAAGAGAGTATGTCCTAACTTATTAAATAAGTTAATGTATGTAATTGTTAAACTAAACTCCAAAGCAAATAAAAAAATGTTTGTTATGGGTAAATTTTCAGATCGGTAATTATAATATATAAATGATATAAGATGTAAATGACTGTTATGTAAATTAGTCCTTCACTGTTTACATATTCCTAAACATTTTACGGTATGTTTTACACTTTTGTAGCATTAACAATTGTAAAAATTTGATTAACTTTTTAAAGCAAATGTCATCAAACCGGAAATAGGAAATGCAAAAGCTCATTGATGTGTTTGAACCTTTGAGGTTCTATTGTTGACTTACATTTCATAATACTCCTTTCGGATTATCCTCGTATAACTACAGTTAACAAATTCCTTAACACTGTAGAATCGATAACTGCAGAAAAATCACAAATTATCTTCAAAATTGTTAATCTACCAGTCACAATCGTCAACCCTGTACTACTAGCCCGTACTTCTTAGTGAAAGTTAAATAAACAACTGGTAGATATCGCGAAGACATGCACATAAGCCGCATTTGCAAGAAGTACCACCTGTGGGTGCTGGAATTGGTTATATATGTAAGGCGCTGATGACTAGCTATTATCGATTAATACGGTACCGAATTGATCATTTTTTGGTAAAATACATTTCAAGCTTATATAAAAATAGTTTTTATTCTTTTTATAGATGTTATTTAACTGAAAATGGGCGATACGTAAAATGTAAGAAAGCATTAAAGAGACACTTAAGCACTATTGAAAAATTGCGTTTTTTAATTATTGCAAATTTAGTTTAAAAACAGCAGTTAAATATTTCATGTTTTTTAACTGTTATTTTCACATATAGTCTGCTTATTTAAATTTTATCATTTAATTATGCAATTTTAAAATTTGAAAGGAAGCAGGGTTTTTTCGTATGGACATATTTACAGTTATCTTAAAGTAGAACTAAAAAGTTAGTAAATATGTGGATTTCGAATACTGACAAACTGTTACTTTTCTGTTATAGACACTTCCGATCAGCTCATTATTTTTGTTTACAGTTTGTATTTTCATTTGGTTCAAAAACTAGAAAAAATAAAATTTGATAGAAGTTGATTATAGTACAAAATTAACAAAAATTCTATTAGGAAAGGATCCCATGAGAAAGTGAACTTCTCCTTTACAAAATATCACTAAGATTTTAATTAGATTGATCATTTGTTATATCGGCAACAATAAGAATTTATGGGATCGAGGAGATCCAAACTTTATGGGATTGAGGAATTGAACATTTTTATGGAATCAAAGGATCATCAACTCATGAAAATGTGTAGGTGTAATAAAATAAATTTCAAAGCAAGTTATAGGTAAAAAGATACTGACAAAGATGCTTAAATTGCCAAACAAAAAAAAAAATTTTTTCTTCATCTTTCGAGTGATTTTGTTTCCAAGTTTTAAAGCATCACACATTAGTGACGCTCATCCTTAATTACACTTATGTACAAATCGATTAACACTTAACAGTGTAACCAATTTTCCGTACTAATAGCAGTCATTATGCACTATTTTCATAAGCTGACTTAATGGTCTTTTGCGCAAATGATATTTGAAAAGTACATCTTTGTTGCTCAATTCGGTCACATGAACCATTTAGCGATTTCGTAAAAAATAATGCAAATTTCTGCATCAGGAACCAAATTGTTGCATATAGTGTTATGAAATGCCTCATACATATTCAATATTTTTATTTTAGTTATTAATCATTTTATCATGGACTTTCTGTTGAATGAATTCTATCAATATCAATTGTTACATGAGTTGCACAAGACAATTGAATATAGCTACTGATGTCCAAAGCACTTCTGATATAATTTTTTAATTAATGATTTCCAAAATGGTTTATTTATATGTTACGAACTGACTTTGGTAAGGAAATACAAATTTAGTGACAAAGCTTAAGAATAATTTTGATCTCTTGTTTAAGTGTCATAATATTGCAACCTTCAGACAAATTATATTGTAATAAAATTACTACCGCATATTTAAAAGGAATGTAAATAATTGTGACTATTAAGGATGGAATAATGACTATCATTAACCACTAATTACTGCACTATTTCTTTCGCTTCGTATTTTGCATATCATCTGAGGGCAGGCTTAAAAGGCTGTCTTCTGCATTATTGTTTCCAATTTTAGGTGTCACAGGTTTAAATAAACTTTTACCTAACGAAAAACACATTTTGCCACATATTTTCTGCGAAAGACTATTTCCTACGTCCCAGGGTGTCGCATTTAATTAACACAAATCAATTATGCTGATGAGGTGTTTGTATATTTATTTTGGCTTTTCTCAAAACACGTAAGGTTTTTTGGTGAACGGATGAATAATTTTATAAAAATATACATAAGTTGATAACGTTTTTCTGAGTGTTTTTTATAGAAATCTTTCATTCTTGTTTTTCTTTTTATAAAGAAAACACAGAATCCACGTTTTTTTAAACATTTGTAGGACATTTTTAAATAAGTTTTGATAATATTAAAAGCATAGAAGCTAAGCTGCTCAATTACTCCTTGACATATTACTCGAAAAAACGTACGTGATCTTAGGAAATGCTATGATAGCATAATGTTGTATTTCTTCTGTTTCATCGTTGTAACCTAAGCAGCAAATCAAGTAGACTAAAAAATATATAAATATTAACATATTCATTATTCGAAGAACTTAGCTTAATTGTTACAGTGGATGCTTGATGGATAAAATATACATAGAGTTGAATTAACTATGACTAAACTTTTTAGACGTTCTTGTGTACTTTTTCTGTGTTATATACTTCGGTTTTATTCTAAATTTAATGGTTAATCTGGACGATGTGGAATGGATGAATGGATATTCCAAAAAAAATTACAATTTATTTGTCTAAAAAGTTTTAATTGTCTAAAAAGTTACATCTTTAAAAAACAATACAAATTATTCTAGTTCTACTTGAAAGAAATTTATCACATGTTGTCCATTGTGGTGGCTCACTCTGTTTCTACCAGAAAGCAAACATGATTGAGGGAACAATTTGACAAAAATTTATTACTGAGTTTATTATTGAAAAATTTGCTTACATCATAAAATACTGCAACTTATTAATTCCGTTTTAATATACCATTCTTTTTATTATAATAATTATCATTATTATTAAACCAAAGTGAAAATATGCTATGACTGTTGTTTTGCAGAAGGTATTGAAAAAGCATAATCTTTAAATGGAAATTTCTTCGCATTAACAGAACAATTGCTTCATAACATAGTCTTCAATTTTCAGAAACAGACAGTTTAGATACAACTTTCACAATTTCTCATGATCAAGTAAGACCTCTTTTACCTCATACATGATGGGTAAGTAATAAGATAAAACTTTTCATAAAACAATTTATCATATAGTTTTTACAAATTGAGTGACATATTTAAAGCATCACGTAGACATCTATTACATAAAAAGTTGCAAGAATTAGCTTTCACCGTGACGTTCATTAAACTGATATATTTCGATTATACTGGCTTACCTTGAGGTTTAACATGTGGTTTAACACGTGCCTTCTTTTTGTGTGTTCACCCAAAAGTCCAATATCATTGGTCAAGAAATTTAATTCCAACTATACTTATCTTCGAAGAGTAGTAGGTATTTCATAACTAGTAAATAAATACTTCTATTAAGACATTAGTTAAAACATTTAATTATTATAAACTTGTATGAACAACAAAAATCAATTAGATGATCCGCAAACATAATTTTAATTGCCCAAAAAACTTGCTGACCCAAAAAACACATTCGTTCAAGCAGCAAAATAAAAGAGGAGAGTCAAGCTTCGTCAGTTTAATAAAAGAGTAATAGCGTTACAATGGATATTCCTGTGGCCTTCTCCCCAGTCTCCATAAATCAGCCCATTCTCCAATTTTAATCGAAAGGTGATATGTAATCTTTGATCCATTTCTTCTTTAAGATTTCGCTCAAATCGATTGCCATCATTGCATCAGATGCAACCGTGTTACCCAATCCAGGATTAGGCAAAATGCTCGAATCACAAACTCTCAGACATCGAATATACCTCACCTCATAATCCGGTTTCACTACTGCATTAGTTTCACATTCAGGTCCCCTCTTTAAGGATCCAGATATGTCCGAAGTAGGAAAAGCCATATTCTGCACATAGCATTTTACGTAATGTACCGAACAAAACTTGTAATTTCGGCAATTTGGAACCCGTATGTCCAACAGTTCAGCTCCGATAGCTTCAAAAGGAGGAGTATCCTGAAGATTGGCGACTTTGCTTATTGCCGATGTTAAAGCAATCAAATCTTCACCATCTGGATCGGTGAAGAAATTGCCGACTATATTAGGAATACCATGAAAATGGGTATCATTCAATTTTATTTGGCCTGAAGATTTAGTTCGCACTAGTGTCACCAAGAACATTATTATGGTCTGTTGCTCATTTGCCTTCAATATATTAGTGATGATTTTTTGATTCAATTGAAGCCCTTCCAGCCATGTTTTGATCATCCTGTCTCCCACTTTAAAGTAGTAATGATATACCGCAATATTGGGCACATTTGGGTATGCATCTGTAGACATGAATGTTACAAAGTCATGGATGCCAACATTGGAAAAATTTCCACTTCTATATACTACATAGTCGAATGTGTCTTGAACCAAATCAGTTTCGGTGTAATCTTCATATAATAGAGTGGCATTGAGCCCAAAAAACAACGGCACTGCAATGTGAAAGTTGAGATTTTCGCCTACTCCTGGCATATTCAACATTACAGGAATGTTCCTTTTTAGCAAGTACTCTTTCGGGCCTATGCCACTCAACAGCAATAATTTGGCATTGTTTATTGGGCCAGCCGATAAAATAAGCTCTTTTCTAGCCTGCAGAAATAATCGAATGTTCTTAATTGTAACATTAACACCCTTAGCTCGTTTGTCTAGGGGATCGTTCAGAACAACGCCTTCCACTAGGGTGTTTTTTGCCAGAAAAAAATTTGATCTGCCCTTCAGAGGTGTCAAAAACGCTCTTCCCATATGATACCTAAAAAAGAAAACTGTTCTTTTTTTTGGTTTATAAATCATAAAAAGTCATTTGCAAATGGGTGGATATCAGTTGTAACTATTTAATTTGAAAGATTATGATGCGGAAAAAACTGTATGTTTTCCTAGTTTATCATATACAGTGTGTCCAATATAAAATGATGTACATGGGGATATTGGAAACCGTTAAAGATACAGAGTGGACCAAATGTTGAAAAAGTTGCGCAATCAAGTGCCGTCAAGTGCAAATAATCTGTCATCAACTTCTTTTAACTCGGGATAGCAACCGATATGCAGGGAAAAAAAGAAAAAAAGTGCGTTTTATAAAATCCTTTATATCGTGTTTATTATAAAAGATACAATAACGAAATTTTCAGGGTGGGGGTAAGAAATGAGCGTGAATTTGAAAATAAAGTAAAAAATAATCTAGGCCCACTATGTTCAATGAGGCCGAAGTCAACTTTTGTTTTTCTTATGGGCGCCATATTGAATTTCTGCATTTTTAAATTCCCCTTTAAATATGCTCTTCAACCATGTATAACATGTTTATGTTCGGTTAAGATAAATAATTAAAATTAACAAAATTAAGATTTTATGGTAGTAGGCATTAATATTTCCCTTCAATTTCCCCATAGTGACGTTCGTTGTCTGTTTTAATTACCTAGGTAACTGTCAAAGTAGAATTTATTGTCAGTGTCAAGTGTTTGTAATTAATTGTGTGTTTCAAAATGAATCACTTTTCAAATTATGAAAAATACGATATGTTGGAGAGTTTTATTCTCTGTCGTCGAAATGAAGCGAAAGCTGAAGAAATGTGTATTTAAATAAATATCCAGAAAGGCGACAACCTGGTAGAACTATGTTTAGGCGTCTGAAAGACAACCTTGTAGCTTACGGGAGTTTTGCTAACGCATTTACTAGAAAGTCAAAGAAAGCAACTAGAAAGTTGACCAAATTTAAAATTGCATTAAGTTTTTACAAGAAGGAAATGAGTGGAGATGTACATTTTTAGTGGATCCTTGTAGTTTCAAAACGTTTTAAACGATAGGCACATTAGTTGTTTCAGATGTACTTTCCTCAAGATACCAAAATAAAATGTCTGGGATTCATTCTTATTTTTATGGCTTAAGCTCTTTAAAGTAGATCTCATCCTGTGGTAAAAGCTTCTACTTTTTATCTTTTGCTAAATTTGTAAAGCAAAATATATATAGTCAACAGTAAAGAGAGTATATTGCACCTATGACGGGCTTGAAATAGACAACGAGTACAAGAATATTTATTAATTCTAAAAAAATACTTATTATGTCAATTATGCATCGTTCAACAAACCTTTCACCATCTCTGATCGTCAAATAGCTGTTGCCATAGCCAATGGAACTTTTTGGCTATTATTGCTGAACCCGATACTGTGGTAGGCGTCTTGAATAGATTTTCTTACTATACTCTTCTGAAATACTTGGTCCAAATAAATTTCATATTTGCACATTAGGTCAAGATCATGAAATTTATCTACTTCGACATGATTTTCCATACATTCGTAGATCAGTTGGGTCTTATTTCCGTCATCTAAACCTAACAAAAAAACCCAAACAGACAAATTATTTGAAAGCAATACCTATTATTGAATGCTTTATCTCCCTGCGCTAAACGTTTGTTAATGATTTTAAACAATTTAGGAGTTTTTCACATAAAAGTTTTATTGTTCTAATTTAATTTTTTCAAGTCGTTTATTATTGAATATCCTTTTTATTATAAAACACACTTTTCACGATATTTTTTTACTGTTTGATTCCAGATGTACATTTTTTACAGTAGTCGTAGTAAACATCTTTATTTCTAAAAAAGGCTATCGACCTATCGGTCTTTCTGCCCTTGTTTAATACATGCAGTCTTAATCTAGATAAAAAACCAATATGAAAATTCTCCTATTCTAGGTTAACAATAGTAGTAGTAAACATCTTTATTTCTAAAAAAGGCCATCGACCTATCGGTATTTCTGCCCTTGTTTAATACATGCAGTCCCAATCCAGATAAAAAACAAATATGAAAATTCTCGCATTCTAGGTTAACAATGTTATTAAATAAATAAGATTTCAGTGGCAAGAAGAAATTATTTTATTGTCCACTAGTCCGTTGCGTTTGTAAGTGTTCGAGTAGCGTTAATGTAGGGAAACGGAAGCGGGATTGTCTGGTTGGTCTTGTAAGACAAAGGGGATTCAGTATGGTCCAGTTGTAGGGGTTGTTTGTCCATTTTGTCTGTAGCTGTATGAGTCTTTCCGAGATCTTTGTCATGTTTGTGCGTTCGTATAGTAGTTGGGTGGGGGGGTTGTGTAGTGGGTTTTGGGGGTGTCTTATTCGTGTTACTAGTCTTAGTGCAATTTGCTCTGTTGTTTGTGTATAACGTTTTGTCCTTTCTGTTCCGTTGGTCATGAGTACATGTCCAAAGTCTAGCAAGGGTCTACAAATAGCTTTATATATTTTGGTGGCGGTGTTTGTGCTAATTCCTCTGTCTTTGTAGGTTAGTGATCGGAAGTGTTTCGCTCTCTTCACATTTTTTACATTTGTCGGTCAGTTCTATGAAACTCAATAACTTACACACATTTTTCGTGAAGACTAGAGAACGTACATCTGTAGGTAGTTTTACAAAATGTATTCCAATTATAGTTGCAATTGTAATAATAACATTTTTCTGGGTACTTATCTGCTACACAAAGCTATTAGTTAAAAAGCAAAAAATCACAAAAAAATTGGTATGATTTCTAATTCAAATTAAAATAAAATTCCTGGGTTCCAGTCAATTATATTGTTTATTATTTTATTTCAAATACGTTTCGGTATCTTTCTCCACCATTATCAGTTTGTATGCATGGCTATTGTTGCTACCTTCAATTTTGGAAACGAAAAAAAAAATTTCGTTGCCAAAATTGAAATTCAAACATACAAATTCTTCATAGAGAGCGAACAAATAGGAATAACTGTTGTAATCTTCCAACTTTACAAACTACGCAAACTGTTCAGGTTTTGGTACTTGCTTTGTAGTTTATAATAGAAAAAGGTTGTCACTTAATAGTCAATTCGCAAACATTTAATTTCTACTGAAGAAGATGAAAAGAAGTTTGAAATGATTTCACGTGAGCATTAAATTTGAACAGATCAGGTAACGACGGTAAAGATTTAACCCGTTCATGTTCCACAATTATTATTTTAATCAAAATGTAATTACCTCTAATATAATGCAGATTATTGATGGCGCTAGTTCCACCAACCAACTTGCCCCTTAATATGTGGCATTGCTTATTTTTGTAGGCTTGACAATATTGCTTATTTTTGGCAATTGTGTATTGCCATGTTTCAGTACTGGAGTCCGAAAAAGTTGGAAATAGACCAGGAACCTTCAAGTTGAATTAATATTTTTAAGTAATAAAATAGGTAATATTTACATTATCACAATCTTACTCCCGTGGATGGTTGTGGGTAGTCTCCTGCTTCAATCAGAAGAACACTCCATTGATCTTGTTCGGAAAGACGATTGGCCAGGGCACAACCAGCAGCCCCCGCCCCTACTATGATAAAATCAAACACATTTTCGTCCTCCTAAAAAGCCGCAAGTAACCAGTCAACTTTTTCTTTAATTATGCGTTTTTATCAACTGGTGAACCAACCTATTGGCCAACTGATCCAAACAAACTGCCCGACCTAATCGACTTCGCGATTCTTAAAGGAATTAATACCTGCTACTTTACAGTGAAATCATGTCTTGAGCTGTCATCAGACCATTCCCCACTCATAATCGAATACTCTACAGCAGTAAAATCTGGACTAAAACAACATCTCACCAACCATAGAACCAACTGGGAAAAATACCAAAACCACATACACAATAACGTAAACTGCAACATCCGTCTGAAATCAATCAATGAAATCGAAGATGCCATAGAAAACTTTAACATCCTATTACATGAAGCTGCAAATTTCGCCACTCCAAAAACCCAAACAAACGATTTTCGCATTAATCTTCCTCAGCATATAAATTGTAAAATAAATGAGAAAAGAAAACTGAGAAAAAAATGGCAAATCACTAGATCACGTCAAGTTAAAACCAAACTGAACAGAGCCATTAAAGAATTAAAAGAAATTTTATACACAGACAAAAACCAAAATATCCAAAACTATCTAAAAAGCTTAACTGGAAAGGCCGATACCAACTACTCACTATGGAAAGCTACAAAAAAAATCTAGCAACCTATCAAGTTTATACCACCCATTAAGAAATCAGATGACAGCTGGGCACGAACATTTAAGCTCAGTATTTAAACCTATCCCCCCTTCAATATCTGCCGAGGAGGAAGCGAAATATAACAGCGGCAGAGGTGAACAGTAACAGCGGCAGAGGTGACGTTTCAAATTAGAAGGTTAAAAAACAAAAAAGCCCCTGGCTATGATGACATTGGAGGTAAGATGCTTAAAGAACTTCCACCAAAAGCAATAAGATTTCTTACTATTATAATTAACTCTTGTCTCCGATTGAGTCAATTCCCTTCACAATGGAAAGTCGCTCAAGTCATTATAATACCTAAACCAGGAAAAGATCCTAGCCGGGTAACGTCGTATAGACCCATTAGTCTGCTGCCTGTAATGTCAAAAATATGAGAAAAAATTATTCAAAAGAGACTAAATAAAATAATAAATACCGAGCACCTTATTCCAGATCACCAATTTGGGTTCAGGACAGAACACTCGACAATTGAACAAGTTCAAAGGACCACTACCGCTATCAGAGATTGTTTTGAAAGGAGAGCATACTGCGAGGCAGTCTTTCTTGACGTAACACAGGCCTTTGACAAAGTGTGGCACGAAGGCCTGATATCTAAAATTAAAAAAAATGTTCCCAACAAAGCTTGCTTGTCTGCTGGCATCGTACTTGACAAACAGGATCTTTCAGGTAAAAATAAATAGCAACTTCAGCCCGCTCCAGCAGATAAATGCTGGAGTCCCTCAAGGAAGCGTACTGGGGCCCACCCTGTACTTATTGTTCACAGCAGATTTACCAACAGCAAAAAGCATAAAAAATGGAACATTTGCAGACGATGTGGTCTACACGTAATCTCATACGGACCTTAATACAGCAACAGCAATGTTACAGATGCACCTTGTAAAGCTGGAAACGTGGCTCAAGCACAATAGAATCAGCATAAATACAGACAAGTCAACCCATGTAACTTTCTCACTCCGAAGATACACCAGGTCCCAATTATATTTAAATAATGAACTAATACCACATAAAGACGAAATCAAATATCTGGGAATTCACTTGGACAGTCGGTTAACATGGAGACCACATATATGGGCAAAACGGAAACAGTTAGGCTTAAAAATCAGGCAAATGTACTGGCTAATCAATAAGAACTCAGCACTGTCTCTTGAGAGCAAGCTCTTAATCTACAAATGCATACTGAAACCGATCTGGACGTATGGAATCCAATTATGGGGCTCTGCAGCAGACTCAAACATTGAAATAATGGAACGTTTTCAATCTAAAACACTAAGAAACATAGTAGCAGCACCATGGTTCGTACCGAATGAAATTATCAGAAAATACCTTCAAATTACTACAGTGAAAGAAGAAATAATAAACTACTTTAAAACATACAAAGACAGATTATCGAAGCTGGATGCTAATGAATTAGCAAGAGAGTTACTTAATAATACTAATGTGGTGTCTCGTTTTCGGAAACGCAGGAACTTGTTCAACTTGTAAATTTTTAGAATTACTTAACTTATTGTTCACTCAATTTAAATGTTTTGTAAATAAGTGATCATGCTTGTAGGAGTGCTTTACTAATGAGTGAACACTCACATGTTATTTCTTATGTTAACATTTTTTACTTATTATCTCAGGACATATTGTAAACAAATAAAAGGAGTTAATAACAAAAAAATTATGCGTTGTTCTACTTACACGTAACAGCTTTTCAGAGCTATCCTCTGGATACTGACTTACATGTCCGATAAATTTAACGTGAAAAAACAAAGCATTGATGAGAATCAGAAAGGCGTTTGCCAGTGCCCCTTGCAGTGGTGTAACATCATATGTGATCACCCCAACAGTAGGCATATTATTTTCAACCCACCAAAACGCACTGAAGATTTAGAAAAAAACCTTTTCCCTGCCCGGCTACAATATTTTGACAGTTTTGAAAATTGTGGCAGGTTTACACCAGCTACTGTAAGGTGTCATCAAAATATCTTCTACCTCAATAATAAGAATGCATTCAATACTTCATTTGAAGATCGAAGAGAAACAGTAGAAAGCGATTGGATTTGACGCGACTTATCTTAATATTAATTCATTCCAATGTATTCCTGGGTTTCAGTCAATTTTATTGTTTATTATTTAAAATGTTACAAATACGTTTCGGTGTCTTTATCCACCATCATCAGTTTGTCTAAAATATATATTTACAGTTATCATCAATTTAAATAGCAAACTTTCACCAAAATTCACATATTAAAATACAAATCACACACATATTAAAAAGTACATCCAGAACATTGGTTTTCAGGTGATGAGTCAGGACAAACATGTCTGGGAAAAGACTAGAATCTATTGTTTTAGAGATCTAAATTCAACTTACGTATATAGTTGCCCTCAACCTCACATTTGACTGATCACTGAATTTGCCATATTTTATTCGATATCAAGCGAGCGAAACAAAAAAAAACTGTTTATCTTTCGTCTTTTCTTTGCATTCTAGGAATTGCTTGGCAATTCTTCAATATCAGATGTTTACATTTAGCGTATGATACACAGAGCTAAGATTGTCTGTATCTGATCTGAAATTTATTGCATTCTGATGTTTCTTAATTTGTATCATTTCATGGATTCTTCTCTTATTATAGTTGTCCTCATTGATCAATATTTGTGTTATCGAAATCAAAATCATGCAACTTTTGTTGTGCATGTTGTGCTAATGCTGTTGCATTTTCGTTAACCTTTCTTAAGCTATACTTATATTTATTTTTCCTGACTGTGTTTTTAATTTATTCCAATGTATTCCTGGGTTTCAGTCAATTTTTCACAATTATGGTGTTATGTGATGGAGTCCTGCGTTTTCATCCCGGGTCTATCTATTGGACTCGTCAGTAGGGCTTAGATAGACCCTGCCCTATAACGCTTCCTACGTTCTTTGATGTCTGTCAGCCTTCTAGCAGGCCTCTGGTCTCGACATCTGGTTCCATGCGTGTACTCATATATATCCTAATTCGGTCTAGGTGTGTTCGGCGAGATGTTATCAGCCGTTCTTGTCAATACTGTAACCCATTTTTGCTTCCCTCTCCAAAGCCACCCATGTCACGCCATCTGGTATATGGTTTTGCATATTTATTTATCCATGTGGGGACAGGTTTCTGCGCTTTGGAGATGTCAGCGAAACGTGCTACCGATTTTGCTTTTTTTTCCCAAGCATCCATCTATATTTATTTTTCCTGACTGTGTTTTTAATTTATTCCAATGTATTCCTGGGTTTCAGTCAATTTTTCACAATTATGGTGTTATGTGACAGGGTCTATCTAAGCCCTACTGACGAGTCCAATAGATAGACCCGGGATGAAAACGCAGGACTCCATCACATAACACCATAATTGTGAAAAATTGACTGAAACCCAGGAATACATTGGAATAAATTAAAAACACAGTCAGGAAAAATAAATATAGATGGATGCTTGGGAAAAAAAAGCAAAATCGGTAGCACGTTTCGCTGACATCTCCAAAGCGCAGAAACCTGTCCCCACATGGATAAATAAATATGCAAAACCATATACCAGATGGCGTGACATGGGTGGCTTTGGAGAGGGAAGCAAAAATGGGTTACAGTATTGACAAGAACGGCTGATAACATCTCGCCGAACACACCTAGACCGAATTAGGATATATATGAGTACACGCATGGAACCAGATGTCGAGACCAGAGGCCTGCTAGAAGGCTGACAGACATCAAAGAACGTAGGAAGCGTTATAGGGCAGGGTCTATCTAAGCCCTACTGACGAGTCCAATAGATAGACCCGGGATGAAAACGCAGGACTCCATCACATAACACCATAATTGTGAAAAATTGACTGAAACCCAGGAATACATTGGACTATATTTAATATTAATGAAAATGCAGTTTGTGAACAGTTAAGTTTTATTTTTCCTTATGAAAGCTTTAACACTTTTACCAAATTTTAGAAGTTCTCACTGAAAAAAACGTTTTTTTTTTCTTTCTAAACAGCGACCAGGCAGTTGATTCCAACAATTTTTTGTGATTTATAATTTTAATAATTGGTGTTTGATTACCAATAATCCATGTTGCGATTTATAATTGGCGTTTTTTGCATTCTCATTTCTACAACTGGGTTCTCATCCTCCTGTTCTGGAAGATGAGTTTTACTTTGCGGTTCTGAGTTTCTAGCAGCATATCTTTGTTTATCTGGAGGTCCTACACCTATAACATTAACTGTTTTTCATCGTCTGCAAATTTGCTGCATTGTTTTTACCTTCACTGCTCCTGTATTCAATTTTCTCATCCGATTCTTCACTGCTAGACTCATCCGAACTGGTATAGGGTTTGTTCAGCACTCGCCAGTCCTCTTTTATCATATCAGCAGCTTTCTCAGCTACCATAATAACGGGGGCATTCGTGTTTCCATTGGGTATGTAGGGCATTATGCTGCAGTCTACAACTCTGAGATTTGTTGCTCCTGGAATTTATTACAATATTAGTACAAATTGCTCTAAGTTTGTGTTTTTTTTACCTCTAACTCGCAATCTTGGATCTACCACGGCCATATAATCATCGTCAGGGCCCATTTTGGCAGTTCCCACTGGGTGGTAGATGGTAAGGGTGTTATGGTAGGCCAAACATGTCCAATATTCATCAGATAGGAATTTTAGATTATGACAACCGGGCATTCTATAGGGGTTAAATCTTGCTCTATATTTCTTCATTGTTGGAGTTTCGGTCGCTATCTTGTGAACTAATTTTGCTCCTTCTACCTATGAGAAATCACTTACTAGAATATGTTTACAATATATGATAATGTTATTTTACAACTGGATTACTCGAAACTGCCACTATTCAATGTGTTCGAAATCGTTATGTAAATTGTTTAAATTAAAATTTGTTTCAAAACTTTCATTATTTGAGTTGAAAACTACTGGAATTGTGGTTTTACTCTTGAATGTTTGACCATGACTTGGTCTGATGATGGTGTAAAGGAGAAACATGCATTTTAATAAGAGGTGTTTTGAGACTGTCACTGAGCTACCTTTTTTGCTGAATTCCTCGGAGATAGATTCATTTTATTTGAAGAACCCGGTACTACCTATGTGCTGTTATAATAGGTTTTGAGTCAAATCCTTACCAATACTTTAACGTCCTCAGGATGATCAAAATAATTTGGGTAAATCAGTATTTTTGAATCGGGATTTTTGTCTTTCAAAAGGAGCCTTCCCCGACTTTTGGGTCTGAGTAAAAGTGTTAAAATCTGAAACATTTCATTGCAAGTGCTGTTTACATTTTCTTAATTGACTTTCACAACTATTGTTAATATTATTGCAACATCTTTGCTTACAGAAAATGATTCTTTATACAAGTTTTCCTCATATACTGCTGAAAAGACGTCATCCTTTAAACCTGCAGCTCGTTTACTGAATAGGCCACCATCAGAACTATCTGAGTAGGGGGCAAAGAAATATTGCACATCAGGCCAATCGTCTTCGTAGTCGGCGTATTTTGTATTTGCAAATCCCATCACCTAAATAATACAAATAATTTAATTTAATTAGCAATATTAATAACGTTCTAGTAGATTGCTTTGCAACAACAAGCAACCAGTAGTACTGGGGTTTGTTTAGTAGTAAAAAAGAAATTGCCGCCCGAGCAGGGACTTAAACCCTGGACCCTTGGATTAAAAGTCCAATGCTCTACCGACTGAGCTACCGGGGCTGATGGTTTGGTACTTCTGAAAATATGTTATAATAATTACGTAGTACTTTTCGTGCTACTCTGACTTATGGGTCCAATTTGTAATTTAAACTGATTTACATTAATAACTCACTTTCCGCAACGGCATATCAGATTTCGATTACCATGTCTCTCTCATTTTTGTTTTTTCAATTTTTTAGTGTATTCTCTTCTTTCTCTTCATTAATTTCTTAATACCGAAAATTATTTTTATCTTGTACGGTTATTTATTATATGTATATTTTATAAATATTCTCAACTGAAACATATATTTTATGATGAAAGTGAATTTGAACTTTTCCTCATTTATTCTTACAGTAGAATTATCCAGTTATGGAACAAGTAATTTTCGTAATATAGCATTTTCCAAAAATGCTTAGTTTACTATTTACAAGGTGTTAAAGTTGTCAATAAAAAAGTCAAATTTACTAATATCACAGAAATCAAGAAAAACTGGATGGCGTATTTTTAATGCTATATCCTACTTTTGTAAACATTCTTGGCGGCATCTTTGAACGTTTAATTGATTGATATTTGTTTAAGGAGTTAGTCATAAAATAAAAATATGAAAGAAACCTTGAACTTTCCGTTCAAAACAAAAAAAGACGAGACGAAAGTGGATGGAACGATTTTTGAAATCTGGTACGTTTCACTTGAGCATTAAGAAAATAATTGTTGTCTTAGTTAAAAGATATATTGTTCCTGTATTTTGCTTTATATTGGCTAATAACTTTTGAGCAAAATTACTGAAATTAGGTACATTTTAATAATCTTCAAGCATGATTTAGTGTGGCAAAGACAACTTTAATAAGAGTGTAGGCAAGGAAAGTAACATGATATTCATATTCGCTCGGTCCCGGTTTCGAAGTCAATAAATATCTAACGATACTTTTTTCAGATTCTAAAACTATTCCAACATCTAATGTCTTTCTACCCAGAATTTGTCATACGTTGAAAGTTTCTACTGCATTTTTCAGTCAAGCAAAATTTGTTTTTTAGATTACTTATTTAGAAACGAGAAAAGGGTTGGAAATTGTGCATTTAAAGGCGCAAATCAAATTATAGTGTCGTTAACGCAATGATCTCAACTTTTGTCCAATAATAATGAAAGCAACTGCAATGCTTTTTTTACTGTAAATTCCACTTTTCAATTGCATCAGATGCACCCAGCCAATAGGCTTTTCTTACCTCGCATACAGGTAACCAGTAGACAGGCCCTGACTTATTGTTTGCAAAGGCATTAATAGTTTCGGTGGAAAACACTTTAGGTAAACTGAAGCTGCATGTTTTGTCTGCATAGTTTTCGCCTGGATCGAAAAGGTACGATGCACCACCCATGGCTACGTGATCTTGAAGATTCATTCCTACACCTGGCGAATGGATTAATGGGTCAATACCGACTTCCTCCAAGTGTTCTTTAGGTCCAATACCAGCTAAAACAATACGAGTAGTTTAATTTAACTCGATCTCTCCAAAATACACACAATTTTGGATGGTGTTGCATTCTTCCAACTTTCTACTTACACAACATTAATAAGTGAGGGGACGCGAGAGCTCCAGCACTAAGAATAACTTCTCTATCGTTATAAACGGTTTTTTCCAGTCCAAATTTTGTAAACTTGACTCCATAAGCTTGATTATTATCGTTGAGCAACACTTTGTGAACATGGGAATGGAGACTCACATCCAAGTTTGGGCGGTCAAACACGGATCTAAAATGTTTTAATGTCTTTATTTAATCGTTTAATGGAATTCTTGTTTTTTCTTAATTTCTTTCTGCCTTTTGTTAGAGAACAGCTTAGATTTTCTGATTTCGTTTCCTGAAAATTTAGTTCTGATGATGTGTGCGTGTTTGAAGTAGAGGATATTTTCAGTCAAGAAAAGCCAAAGAAACAGAACATGAAGTTGCATAACAACTAATCCTTAAGCCTAAAGTTGTCGAAGAGGCAAAGATGAAGGAATGTCTTATTTAATATTTCTTTAGAAAAAAAAAAAACATATTTTCCTTTGTCACTAGATATTGATTGTAAAGTTCAGTAAAATCATATGTTTGTATCATTATTTTGTAGTGCTTTTTAAACATAAAACAATGATGATGCATGGGAATTATAATATCTACCTTAAAAATGCTTTGGCTGTACTACATCGCAATCCATCTCTTAAAGTACCATGTGACAAGCTAAATCCAGTTTGATATTCTCCATTTATATCTCTTATATCGTAACCAGCTTCTGTAACTGCGTCAAGCCACCAATCGGACAAGGGAGATCGATACCTTAACGATAAAGTTATAGTGGAAGCAAACTTTTAAATATTTGCCTTATGAAACGTTACAGTTGTTACGGCTCATTAAGGATCAAATTGTACCGATATCAACTTATACTAAGTTACCAATCCTTTAATAATTCGGCATTTAGTTCAATTGTAAAAAGTTTTGAAAATCAGGGAAACTCATGTAATTAGAAAATCGGCCAATTGAAAATTTAGAAATATACTTATGAAGTCGAAATCAACCAACATTTAACTCAATTAAATTCAAATAGAGCATAAAAATGTTTTTTTCTTAATCGAGTATTCTTTTAATACAAATTAACACTTCTTTGCAACGTTATATAATTTCCCTTCTTAACTGTTTGTCAAAGATGCAAATGCGATAAATAATAATTCACCTGAATTTTTCAACTGTTAAATAACCACCTGTTCCATGGTAAGGATCTTCTCTGTATTCCTCGATAGTCATGTCCTCTGATTTTTTAAAGTACGGCAACACCTCATCAAAACTCCATCCTGGATTTCCAATGTCGGCCCATCTTGTAAATATATTCAAAAATTCAATAAGGGAATTAAATTCGAATGAAGCTAGAAGAAAACTGTAAGAGTTACAGATGATCACCTGTCGTAGTCTCTCCTATTGCCTCTAACATAGAGCATGGCGTTTAAAACCGAACATCCTCCTAATACTTTTCCTCTTGGCCAGTTACACTGTTCATTAACCATTGCTTGACAATACTTATCACCTGGTTCTGTCTAAGGATAATAACATATTGCTAGGTCAAAAATGTCTAATTTAATTTCAATACTCCAACTTCGGTTCATTTTTTCCAATGTAAATCACCTCCAAAATACTTATTTATTAGAGTAGAGGCTTACATCGAGTACATACATAGAGTACATACCAGATTAAATGACTTCTTGCAATTTGATCTGAGATAATTAGTTTTTTAGAACCGTATGCAACGAAATACGAAACATAGAGTAAGGTTGCCCATATTGAACCAATTTTTTTAATCACCCTAGAATCGTAAATATTGATAAAGTCATTTATGCGTAGGATCTAAAGGATGCATTAGACATTTAGGAACACAAGGGCCTGCATAATTAGTATTTAATATAAGTATGCATATTTTCAACCAATTAAAGAAGAAAACGTTGCACAAGGTTCAAATTGAGAAACGTATTGCTCAAATTGAATCACTGGAATCTAAAATTGGCCCTATAAAATGTTTCAAAATAATAAGGAATATGATTTAATGAAACCATTAATCGACATTTACGAGTAATAACACTGAAAGAAAAATAAGTTCTTGCTATTTACTTAAAAATCTTTATTGTTACAGGAAATACATTATACACGAAAAAACTACTCATTGCATGAACTACAGAAAAATAGTTTCCTTCTTGTGACTGTACCTAGACAATTGCAGTGAAACCATGTTTTACAAAACATGCATTGATCATGTCATCGCATCATGTCACTGTATTCTTCTGTTCCACATTCTGTACAAAACCAATTTTCCAATGCGTCTTTGAGCTTACCCATGCCCTTCAAACATACTTTTCCCTTCTAATTCTTCTGCTTTTCTGCACTGCTTCTTTTAGTTGGCACAATTTTCAACAGCTTCGACACCAGAGCGATTTCGTTTTAAACTAGTAAGAAGCACAGAGTTTGATGTGTTTGGAAACGATTTATCTTTGTCGATGTCTGGTTTAGCTGGTACAAGTGTTGAGAATGCACATGATTTTTTGGCCCGGACAACGAAATATCGTCATCATCACTACCACCATCATTATCAAATCCGGAGGATTTATTTGTCTGAAAAGGTTCCGGTCCAATGTTTTAGAGTAAATCAAAAAATTTCTCAAAAAACGTTCTCTTTGTTAAACTTTTGCTCAGGTTGACGCAGGAATAAACGTCGATAATTCTTCATAAAGCGGTAGTACCATTTCTTGCCTGCCATTTTTTTTCCTTATTGAATTGATGAGAAATCTCATTTTCAGCCAAATCAAAGGCAAGTTTTCGGGTATCAGCTATTGTCAATCGAAAAATGCTGTCTGCATACTCAGCTATACGTTCAGAAAGTAGTTTTTCGATTTCTTCATCAAATGTAGGATTTGTTCCAAATGCTTTCTTGGGCCAAACCTTGTGCTAGTTTATTTGTATTTCTTAAATGGCGAAGTAATGTTGATTTTGAAATATTGTAATCTCGACTGGTCTGATTTAGTCCCTTTTCATTGTTTTTGAATGCTGTTAATACTTTCTCCATATCCACCGGCCACCAGTTTCAATAATTTTCACGTTTCGCCATCTAAAATAATTAGTAAATAATGTTCCTGTTGTCCTACACAACAAATAATGTTGTTGTGTAGTTGCCTAAATTGAACCCGAGTTCAAATTGGCATACTACTTGAGGATCATATCAGCAACCAATATAAATTTTTAAAATAACCCTCAAACTAAAAATGAATGACTTGTAAAATATTTTACCAACTTCAAAAGGTACCTTAAATATCATCAAAGCTGCTCTTACCTTACTTATGGGTTTTAAGTTTCCTTACAAACTTACTCAAAATTTAACTATTAACTTGCCGTTAAATTTGTGGCCACTGGAATAAAAACGTTTCGCATGAAGTCAAGAATTCTGCTAGCGAACTATATTCATCTAAAATTGAATATGTAGAGAGCGCCCTGTACATTACAAATTGCAAGTCAACGAGGTTCAATTTGGGTACCAGTTCAATTAACCAGAGCAATCTTACCCTACTATTCGAAAATAATCTGAAGGCATTTTTAGAACGCGTGGTCATTAAAATTATACTTTTGTGTGGAATTCTCTCTATTCACAAAGACGTCTCTTGCCTTATATTTCCAATCAAAGGGCGTTAATTGGAGCGCTGGAAACATCATAGGCATGTCTGTTACACTGATCTCGTCCGGGCCAGCTTCAATAAGAAGAACACTCCAAAATGGATTTTCCGACAATCTGTTCGCTAGAACCGAACCGGCACTGCCTCCTCCAATTATGATAAAATCATAATTATCTTTTATTTCTGTGTACACTGTATCTCGTATTCGATGATCTCTAAAAATACGACACTTATTAAAGTGTAAAAAAACAGACCTTTGTCAGAGTAAAGTGGTTTTTAGAACAAAAATAGCCCAAATGAGCATAGGCACAATCAGCATTAAACAGCAAATCTTACGATCTGCTTCTTATCAGCTGCGTTCAATAGATACAGTTTTCCAAGCGCTTTAAATATGCGCATTTGTCCGAGGTAAACCTTATATCTAAACCTCGTACCTGTCCAATATATCTGGTCTTTGATTTAAAGTTGCAGAATGCAGATATAATAGAAATCCCAATCCAGGTCCTAATGTTAAAGCCATTCTCGTAAGAGAGTACAAGTTCATTTGCTGACTCACTCCGGCCATCTTTAAGAATGTTTTGTACTTTTCTGAAACTCAGTTTAAAAAGGTTGTATGGTTTTCGTATTATAATATAGCAGAAGTGGTTTAAAATGTATCAGATAATCAAAAAATCCATTTCATTTTTAATTTCCGAAATATTTTATTGCAAAGATTGCTGTATCCGAATATTTCAACCATTTTAAGGCTCTCGTTCCATGCAAGAAAATCGATAATTAGCCCATCCTCGGTAACATTTAAAATACTTACTGCGGAATGTAAATTATGTTACACCTTATTTCACATTTCACTTACATATGGGTTACTCGGTCAATTTTCTATTAATTGTTTAGTGTTTTGTTACAGTGTTATTAGAATGTGTATTTGTTTTCAAACTTTCGTAATCGTTTCAAATTACGTTCGAATTTAGACCGCAATGAGCAGTGCGTTATTTCGTGTGATTAATCCAGGTATGTTCATTGCGCTGCTATTATTGCTTTTTGAACATGTTTATGTTAGATTAATCCTATGGATCTAGATTTAGTTAGTATTATTGATACATATTCTCTTCAAATTATTTTATAGCTATTAATCATATTCCGCTCGTTGCATATTTATAAATAATACAATTGATAATTTTCTGGTCTTGACATGAACGATTCATCTAAATTTCTGTTAAATTGTCGGGCTTATTTATTTGATTTATATCAGTCAACTTAATGACAATTTAAATGGGAAATTGGATTTTTCATAGCAAAAGCATGTACGTATATAATTAAAGTAATATTAATTGCATAGGTTCACTATTACTACTACTCCGTAGCGCTACAGCCCCTAATGGGCCTTGGCTGAGGCAACAATTTGCCTCCATCTATCTCGGTGTTCCATAACTTCTAGACCATTCCCGATACCCATTTTCCGGAGGTTCGATGCTATATTATCACGCCACCTTAATCTCGGCCTTCCAAGTGGTCGTCTTCCTTCTGATGCTCTGTCCCATATTAAGCGGACCATTCTATCCTCTGGCAGCCTTCGTACGTGCCCTGCCCATCTCAACCTTTGTGCCTTGATTAATCAGTTCTGGTTGATTGTATAGGTTCACTCCATTTTTATATATTTTTTACATTATTCAATAGTATATAAGAATTTCTTTTTCGTAATTTTTTATTTGCTTAGTCGTACATTTTATTCATTGAGAAAGCCTTAAGATTAAGATCAAGGCGCCCAATATCGAAACTAATTGGATAGTCTATAAAAAGAAGGCTCTACAGTCTACAATATGGCAAGTGTGTAGTGGTGGTAGTCCAATTGAAAACAGAAAAAAGAAAATAAGTGAAAACGTTAACTAGGATTTGATAAAATCTATTTGTTACTTAAAGTGGTTTGGAGGATGATGTGTAACCAAACGTTGATATTAAGTTTAGAATTTTAAGAAAACAACACAAGTTTCTGTTGGATTAGGAAACACCCATAAACATCAATAACTAATAAATTTTATTGGGGATTCGGTTTGGGCAGTGGTAAGAAAACAGAAAAGCTTTTTAGCTACCAAGCCTTAGGCTAATTATTTTGTGCCTTCATCTTCTGCCTCCGAAAATTGCTCTTGTATCGGTCAAGAAATTGTCTCCTAATAACTAATTACTGTGTATATTTTCCTGACTGTATTTCAATTTAATCCTAAAGAAATTCCTGGGTTCCAGTCAATTTTATTGTTTATTATTTAAAATGTCACTAATACGTTTCGGTGTCTTTCTCCACTATCAGCAGTTTGTCTGTATGAACTTTGGTATGATAGCCAGATTCTTGCATCTGGTTAGGAAGTTTTTTCTGTTCCTCTCTCTTGCCAATTTTGCTTGCAATCTCCTATATGTCCCCTTCAACCTGTCTTCATCCATCAGATCGATCCCGCTTTTGTTCCCAAGCATCTCAATTACTGTGTATATTTTCCTGACTGTATTTCAATTTAATCCAAAAGAAATTTTGATTGATTTTTGATTGAAATTTTGATTGATGAAAAAATTGACTGGAACCCGGGAATTTCTTTTGGACTAATAACTAATAAATCTCGGTTTATATTTATATCTGAAATGTTGTTATGCATGGAGTAAATCAGAATCATTTCAAAGCAGATCAGTTTCAAAGCAGATCATTTCCTTACAGCAAATCATTCTGATGTTTCAGTCATATTCATTCATATATTAAATAAAAAACACCATGTATTTGATAGTGTATTTTTACAAAAATAATGGTCAGCTATGAGAAATCAATAGAATAACAATTTCATCAGGCATTTACCTAAGTGAGAAGTTGAGATGCATTCATTAATTCAGTCATTAAGCATATTTTAAAAGTTTATCCTTTCTATGCTTTTAGCTTAGATTCGTATGCTTTAAATTCCCTCTAAAGTTGTATAAATCCTACTCAGCTTTGCAGCTTTCAGCCAAAATTCCTTTACTAGGTCGGCTCCTTTTTCTCCTATCATTATCACGGGAGCATTCGTATTTCCACTTACTTGATTGGGCATTATACTTGCATCAATCACTCTCAGATTTTTTATTCCGTAAACCCTCAACTGGGGATCCACAACTGCGTCCTTGTCCCAAATGGGTCCCATTTTTGCTGTGCCAACCGGATGATATATAGTAGCTGAGTAGAGTCTGATCATGCATTCGTAATATTGATCAGAATGTGGGGTTAAATGTTCACATGGAGGATATTTGACAAATGTGCTTTGGTAGTTTTGAAATGCTGGAGTTTGACTTAGGGCAACTCCTATTCGGACGCCTTCAACTAAGGTTTTCATATCAAAATCGTCGGCAAAGTAATTGGGGTAAATCAGTGGGTAATCCGTTGGTTTTTTACTTCTCAATTTAATAAAACCTTTGCTCCGAGGTCGTAAAAGCATAGGTATTACCCCCCATGCATCCTGTCCTTCGATGGGCTTAAAAACGGAATTGTAGAATTCATCGGAAAGGCCATGGGCTTTTTTTATTTGGGCTCCGTTATCTGAATGTGGCCCTCCGCTTACGAAGTGAAATTCAATATCTGGAAAATCATCAGATGCATTTGCATATTTTGTGTTTACAAATGCCAACCCCTCGACTCCTCCCATAATTGTTAGAGGGCCTTTGCCCCATGCAGCATATTGCATTAAGGACCCCACTGAATAAATTCGGTCCAACAGAATGGAATCCGGTTTATTTATGGTGAAAACTAGTCCTCCTAAAGCAATATGATCCTGCAGATTGTGCCCCACTTTTAAATCTTGAATCACTGGAATCTTCAAAAGTGCCAAGTCGCTACTTGGGCCGACTCCACTCAACATCAGAAGCTGCGGACTGTTTACTGCTCCAGCGGATAGTATCACCTCTTTGGTAGCTCTCACTCTATGCAGGTTTCCATCTCTAATAAACTCGACTCCGAAAGCTACCTTGGAGATGGGATCTATTAGAACTCGGGTGACGTGACTTTTCATTGCTACGTGCAGATTTGGACGCAACCTGATGGGTCTTAAGAAACCTTTTCCAGTTGAACATCTGGATCCATGTCTTACTGTTCCCTGAGCCATCATGAACCCTGTCTGGTATTGGCCGTTAATGTCTCTGTTTTTGTAGCCTAGCTGTTTTCCACCTTCAATAAAAGCAGCCACCTGAAATGATAGAAAATAACTTTAGAAGTTGGGATATTAGAAATGGTTGCAATTGTTCTGATATTTTGGTAGCTGGATTAGAACTCTACCATCTCCTATGTATGGAAATTGAATTAAGATTTATAGAAGAACACAAATCTTAGTGATAATTTAATAATGCTTATCTTTATATTTTGATTTTTCATTTATTACACGAGTTTTTGGTTAAACTGTTGACAAAAAGTGGATTAGCAAAATTTCGTCGAACTTTGATCTGTTTTGAAACGTGTGAAACTGTGGATTCAGTACTATGGAGAAAGTAGTTTTTAGTCTTTGTCGAGTCTAATTTAAGTTTCTAAGATCGTTTTAAATTATTTAATACAAATGCTAGTAGAGTGTATATTTAATTAGTGACACCAAATTATATATATTCCCATAAAAGGCAGAGAATAAGAGGTACAATGCTGAATAAATTTATTGAAAATTCTCATTATGTTCTAGGCCTTAGTAGTGGCGATTGGACGACTCGATTTAAATAATTCGAATTAATACATTTTGGAGAAGATAGAATTCAATTAACTTGTAAAAATACACTGCGTCACAAAATTTACGCATAGCTTAAATATTTTCTAACTTTGGACTGTGAATATTTTCTCAGTCGGTGATCCGATTCTGGAACAAAATTTAAATTATAAGATAAGCAGAAAATGCAATAAGCATATGGCACAGGGTGTTCAAAGACTGCCATGTCTTGGTGGTCAAATTATAAATATTTCTGCGGGCAATATAGAGTAGCCCAAAGAGGAAAAACTGTACGATGTTATAGCTTTACTGTCTTCTGAGTTTTTTGGATCTTTAATCGTTTGCTGATCCTGAACCCTTCGAAAGATATTAATTTTTTTTATGGCCAGTCACATTTTTCGCGCGATATTAACTACAACTTTTTCCGGAGAAAATTCCGGGCAAAAAGTTTGCCCGAACAAAATTTCATTAAAGGTCGATAGCTCTACTAATTTTGTCACTCTGTAGTGATCTGTCAATTAAGTTGTTAAAGTTTTTGTTTTCATAAGGATAAGTTATTCTTGTTTTCACAGCTAAGATTATTGTTTTTTGTTTTGTTTCTTTTTGGAGTTACATACGTAACAAAATAAATAGAGGTCGACAGTTCTAAGCTTGTAATAAAATTTAGTTTGCACAACGTTTTTAGGAATTAAAGCAAAAATTTTAAATACAGTTCGTGTCGAAAATGTAGCCGCTCATAAAAAAATTAATATTTCTCGAGAATGGCTAAAGATAAACAGACGATTAAAAATCAAAAGAACTCAGAATACATGGAGGGACAAGGAATGGGATTTAAACTTTGACCAAGAAAACATGACACTATTCAAACACCGTGTACAATATGTTGTAAATTAAATTTTGTCCAATAATAGAGCTATAATTTGACCAAAAAACTTGTTCAAACCGGATTACCAATTCAGAAAATATTCAAAGTAAAAAGTTAGGAAATACCTAACTATGCGTTAATGGCACAGTGTATCTCGAATTTATTTTGTAATATGATACTCAACTCTGATTCAATTCTGATGCGCAATAATTTCTGAGAGCGCATTAAATCAGTGAAAAATTGATATATTGAACGCAGTAAGTGTACCTATCTCTGAGGGGCGATATAATACGAGTCTTTTCTCGAAGCGAAATAATTCTAATTAAAAAGGGAAAGAAGTCAAATAGGAGTTTGCTGAGTTTTTTAACTTTTGTTTAAAACAAAAATAGTAAATTAACAAACATATCTTCAGAAGTGATTACTATAAGAACAAAATACAATTTGCGCGTCCTTGTGAAACATACTAAAACAGTTGTATTTAATGAAAACCTCAGAGGCCTGAATGATATAACTATGAAAGAAATCTTTTGTAATGTCTGATGAACTATTAAATATGCTTCTGAAACGCTATTCCAGATCCAACTTTTTTTTAAATTTCGATAGCAGTTTCAACAATATTACTAATGTTGACATCAAATGAAATGACCATATAAAATTGAACATTTTTTATTTATATCTCCTCAGAATGAATCTCGTATTCTTAAACTTAAACAGAAAAGAAATTGCGTCAATTGTTGGAAAACATCATTTCAGTTTAGGCGCAAATGTTTGCTATAAAAAAAACTTTCATATAGGTACTATCATTGGTCAAAATTTAAGAGTTTCATGTACTCCTTTAATAATAATAACTCTTTAAGAATTTCATGCGGTAAATTTTTTAGTGACGGATGCTTTGTTGAGTTTAGTAGTGGTATATTTGAATGATCTGCTTTAAAAGCGTGTATCATTAAATGTCGGCTTAATATTGTATACAAAAAACCATAGTGTAGAATTTTTAACTCGACTTTCTAACTTGTCTTACTTACTGCTTACCAAAGGAGTCCTAAATGGAGGTTCCGATACCGTAAGGTATCCGCCCTTGCCATGGAAATGTGTTTTAGCTAGGTACGGGTTTTGATTATCTTCGCTTTTCTTGAAATAATACAAAGCGTCTTTCGAGCCCCATCCAGGATTTCCAAGGGTTTCCCAAATGTCGTAGTCTTTTTTGTTGCCTCGAAGATACAGCATGTAGTTGAGAACAGACGATCCTCCTATCACTTTACCTCTTGGCCAGTTACATCTACCATTCTTCATACCTAAGACAAAAAGGAGAATGGCTATTTTGAAAATATTGAGTTCATTCATTCGACCGATCCGATTGGATAACTTGTGACTCCAAAAACCAATTTTCTGATTGATGCTCAATCAAAAGTTTTAATTTGAAGCGGAGATATTTCAAAACGATTAATCAGATGAATATACATTTTATTTTCAAATAACCATTTATAAATTATAAAAGAATATCAAAGTAAATGTTCCTCAAAAAATTAATAGTATTTAAGACAGGGCTTTAAACTATTTAATGAAAAATCTAAAAGACAACAAAACCTTAACTAAAATATCTCATTGAAAGGCTCTAATTTGCTTCAAAGTATCCAAATCTAAAATATTTACAGCTTTTTAGAGCTACAGCATCTAGTTAATCATAATTTTTCACCAGTTTTAATCAAAAGTTAAGGTTTTAAAAAGTATTATGTCAGTTGTTTCCAAAATGTTGTTGACCTGCTTAGAACCTTCAATTGTATAATAGACCTTGCTGAACTTACTCATAAAAAATACTAGTAATTTATAATAAAATATTTTATATATTTTCGTGTTATGAAAGGTATAATAAAAAAATACTGCAAATTAATTAAATCAATTGAAATAAAAACTAAATATTCCGAATCCAGTCGAATGATTATCTTGAAACACGGTGGCTAAATGCAAACGGAACAACCTTAAACTATTAGGGTTTGCAATGATACAAATTGACGTATTTGATCGTTTTTTTTTATTTAATATTCTAAATCTAAGGTTTTGAAATAGCTGTTGTTTCGTTTACACTTAACGGTCATTTATAATTACTAGCATTTTACCTAAGCAAGCTTGTCCTTGTGGTTCGCTTTTATATTGCCAATCCAGCTGCGACAATTGCAAATATCCAGCCATCAAGGGAACATCAGATATTTCCGTTTCATCGCCTCCTGCTTCAAGCAGTAGCACTTTCCACTGCTCGATTTCACTCAGTCTATTTGCCACAACAGCCCCTAAGGGTATTGAGGAACAGTTTATTTTTACACTTATGACCTATTATAAATTGTATTTAATTCCTTCTACCTGGAAGTAAAAACTCACCTGCTGATCCAGCTCCTACTACAATAAAGTCGTATTTGTCCAGAAGTTGATCTGTTGGTACATCTATAGGCCTAGCTTCAGGATCTAATAATTCGTATTGAAAATATGCCATAGCTGCCACTAAAGCTGGAATAATAATTCCTAGATTGGAGGATGTGGCAGCTCCTAATTCTAGTATTTCTGCCGTTATCCCACTCATGACTACAAAGAATGGACAAGTTTAAATTAATTGTTGTCAATAGTACTTACATTCGTTTTTAGTTGATGTTAACTGATTCACATTTTGACTTATTCACAATCGCGCAGGTTTTTTGACGAATGAAACTATTAGTGTTTTTCACTAAATTGAAAGAAATGATCGAGAAGGCTTTTATATAACGTTGATTGAAATAAAATTAAAATTTTGGAAATTTTCTGGTTATTCAGACATTTGTTTTTAACATTTTTTTTTGGAAAATCACCCACTTTTGGTGCCAAACCAGAACATCTTGTGGTCAGTTCTTCACCGCCCACTTAAAACTAATAAGTCAAAAAATCGATCGTTGTTATAACACATATCGGTTTGGCCATTTTCTTGCAAGATTTTTCCATTATACATTTCGGTCACATACATTTTTTTCAATCACTTTCTATTTCGCCAATTTATTATGGAAAATGAGTTGCGACGCTCCATTGTCCGCACGTATATACTTTGGTGGGCTATTGGGTGTCAAATTTTATACATAGATTTTAGTGTTTTACATGGACGTAGAACTACATATCTCCAATTGGCAAAATTTTTACTGAAGTGAACAATAATATGCAAATCAACTCTATCAACGTACATATAAAATTATCATTATCATTACTAATATTTAACTAATTTTTTAATAAAAAAATGTGTTATCAAAACATTAATATTTAAAAATGTAAGAAGAAAACTGATTTAAACATAAGGAGCGGACTGATTTTTGTAAGGGAATAGTAACGAAGAATTGGCTCGTTCATTGAACATTTCCATTCATTATCGTTTGTACAAGAAATGTGCTCTTGTGCACGTAATAATAGTGAACAAACACATGCATTTTACTGAGTTCGTTTATTTGCTAAACTGATTTGATCATGTGTGATTTAAAAAACGACATTGAAGCAACAAAATGTACGTTTAGTAAATGGAGTCAGGAAAAATGAAATCCATAAATTGCAGGAAATCCAAATTTTCATTAACCACACCATCGGCACAAAAATAAGTTAAATCACTGTAAAATATTTCAAAGGGAATCACAATTGACCACAAACTTGAATTCACTAAACACATACGAAACATCAGGGCAGAAACAATAAAGAGAACAAAACACTTCCGATCACTAACCTACAAAGACAGAGGAATTAGCACAAACACCGCCACCAGAATATATAAAGCTATTTGTAGACCCTTGCTAGACTTTGGACATATACTCATGATCAACGAAACAGAAAGGACAAAACGTTATACACAAGCAACAGAACAAATTGCACTAAGACTAATAACACGAATAAGACACCCCCAAAACCCACTACACAACCCCCCCCCCCCCCCCCCCCCAACTACTATACGAACGCACAAACATGACAAAGATCTCTGAAAGACTCATACATCTACAGACAAAATGGACAAACAACCCCTACAACTGGACCATACTGAATCCCCTTTGTCTTACAAGACCAACCAGACAATCCCGCTTCCGTTTCCCTACATCAACGCTACTCGAACACTTACAAACGCAACTGACTACTGGACAATAAAATAATTTTTTCTTGTCATTGGAATTTTATTTAATAATATTGTTAACCTAGAATAAGAGAATTTTCATATTTGTTTTTTATTTAGATTAAGACTACATGTATTAAACAAGGACAGAAAGACCGATAGGTCGATAGCCTTGTTTAGAAATAAAGATGTTTACTACTACTATTTCAAAGGCACCATTGATCTACGCAACATTTGATTGCCAAACTCCAATTACAATCATTTTAATGTTGAAATAAACACTGTCCTTTTATTTAAAATAACGATCTCTTCAGAGGAAAACATCCCTAAAGTGAGATATAAGCTGATAGTCGACTATAAGTGGAACCCTTCAGACAATATCTTCATTTATTTCTTTAGACAGTAACAGTTTTATCTGTTTTAGTTGCCTCAAGGGAAAGTTATAGCCATCATATCTTTAGGTCCCAAACTAACCCCAATTCTGACCAATTGAATTTAAGAATGGTCGATTTGCCAAGAAAATAAGTTTATTGTTCACAAAAAAAACAAACAGCACGAGTTTTAAGAACAAAGTTGTGTTTCTCATCACAAGCTAAAGGAAAACTTCAAGACGGCCATTGCGGGTTTACTGAAAGTTTCCTTTGCTTAAAAAATAATTTTGATTATACACTTTCAATGGCTTTCATAACTAATTCTTTAAATTTGAATGATTTGTCAAATTATATATTTAATTCCGCCTAATAATTAAGATCGTTATATTATATCATTAACAATTAACCAAAAAGGGCATTCTGACGTAAAAATCTTACGCATAAAGAAATTGTAGTTAAAATACGAAATGGAAATTTGAGAGCGATTACACTTTTAATGATTATTACGTAGTATCAAAAAGGTTAGCCGAGTTTAATAATTATTCAAGTGCCGTTGCTTTATTGTTCTACTTTATTGCCCCCGTAAGCTCTTCGGAGCGGGAACATTTTAATTCGTTTTTTTTGCCATACGGGTGGCTTACGTGCAATCTTCCATGAATCATTCAAGCTTTTCTTTCTTACAATTTTATTAATTTCACCTAAATACTTTGCAAGTGTTTAGAAGGCAACTTAAAACTTTTCAGTCAGCAGGCAAGTCGAAACTTTATATAAATAATTATTTTATTTAATCTTAATAACATTACATAAAATTAATTACTAAGAAAACGTACTTTCACTTTTATAGTCAAAATTTCTTTGTTGTAGAAATAATATTAGCCCGACAGCTGTAATGCTTATCAATTACTACACTTAAATAATTTTTAATTTTTAGTTTAAATTGTTTTTTGTGCTTAAACAAGCATGAAAAATGTAGTCTAGACTACTACATTTTCGTACGTTCTACAATCCAGTTATTCAATAAAGTAAGCGCAAATCTTATAAATTGCTGTAAATTTTGTATTTGGCTCATTCAAAATGCAAAATTGAGGAAAACCGGTTTTTTAGTCGTTTTTATTGAAGTGAAAAATAAGCTAATTACATACAACTTCAGAAAACTTTCAGTGGATTTGATATTTTATTTATTTTTTAATCAATTTAATAATAAAATAAGCTACAAGATCAAGTCAAATTTAATTTATATTAAATGATCGAGTGAATTAATGTAATGCTTTTAAAAATTATCATATTGTTAAGTAGTAGTAGTAGTAGTAAACATCTTTATTTCTAAAAAAGGCTATCGACCTATCGGTCTTTCTGCCCTTGTTTAATACATGCAGTCTTAATCTAGGTAAAAAACAAATATGAAAATTCTCCTATTTTAGGTTAACAATAGTAGTAGTAAACATCTTTATTTCTAAAAAAGGCTATCGACCTATCGGTATTTCTGCCCTTGTTTAATACATGCAGTCCCATATTGTTAATTTAATTTAATAATTAGTTTCGTTGATTCAAAATTTGTTGCAGTTTTGCACTGCCCTTGGGATGTCTTAATAATGTTTCTTCTATTTATTTTAATTAAAAATGAAATTATATTTAATTTTTGATACCACTATTTGTTTGCCTTTTCTTAAAGTGGAGATATTTTGTCATTTGATTTCCACAAAAAAAAATTCTCATAAAAAAATCAACTAACAAATTATTGTTTAATTGGTTGATTTGATTGCAGATTTTCAGCTTCTCATTTCTCAATCTTTTTTAGTTCTTTTTATCAAAAAATTGAGTGAATATTTAAGTTATAATTTTTTGCCAATTAATTTGGTTTTAAAATTACTTATTGCCAACTTACCTTATTTTTATAACACAATAATTTAATTCAGTCAATAAACACAGGCTAGTTTTTTTAAACAGCACTTGTTTTGGAATAATAATAATTTAATAAATCACTTTTTTGTCTTTGTAACTACATTTCCAAATGTAAATTTATCACATCTTTTCGTCCAACCACTTCTATCACTTAATAATAATCATATATACTTATATGAAAAGACACGTATCGGAATCGTTAAAATTAAAACTGTACACTGACACAGTTTCATCCAATTTCATTAAATTAGCGACTACACTTAATATAAAAGTAAAAAAATTGCCAGTTTAGCCAAAATTAGACGAACAACTGGAAAACTGACAGAGTCGACACGGTGCACTTGAACTTGACTCATTCTAAGAACAAAAACCTATTGGAACTGATAAAGAAGAAATGAAGAAATTACCTTTTACTATCTCAAAGATTGATGGTGGTCATGAACCTCTTTGAACAACGAATAGCAGTACTTTTATACTAGGGGTAAAGGAAAAGTAGTGCTTCGCTGTTTTCTTTTCATATCCTCAATTATTCAGTAGATATTAATTTACTTTTTACTGTGAATATAATACAGTGATAAATTGATATAATACACAATGAACTTGATATATTTGCAGAAAAAAATAAATAATAGAAAACTTACAATTTAAGAAAAGTATACAAATACCACACGTATAGCATAAATAAAACTAAACAATTCGACTGAACGTGAAGTAGATGTTAACTTGAAGGCTAATAGTACCACAAAGTATTTACAAATTAAAATTGCAAAGTTAGCGGGACAATCCTTAGGAAAGACAAATTTAGACAATTATTAGACGGACAATTTTTTGTATTAAATGCGGTCTTAATAACTGGGAGGAATTCACAGGCGCAACGAGTCAAGAGAACAAGTAAAAAACTTGGTCAATTTAATAACTTCTTTAAGTAATTGGGAAGATACTAATTTTATTTGTTTGTTATTTCCTTAAGATTTATATGGCTAAATACTTTTAATAGGATTCACAGCATTAATTGACTATTTCGAAGCTCAAATGTAATTAATACTAATCGAATTAACACAAATGATGCGATATATAAAATTTTTAAGGCACATGGAACTGAAATGTAAAGTTTACCTCTAAATCCATAGCGAATTGCCAAAACTAAAAATCCAAATATCATTATTCTTCTTAGACGGTTCTTTCTACAACTTTTAATTACAATTTTCAACAAAACTTGAATGTAAATTTGTGTATTTTGTCAGTTGCTAGTACCATTTTATGAATATTATATACCAGGTAACTCCTACATAAGATTTCATATAGAATTAATTATAATGAAAAATTCCATTGTTTGATCACATTCCGCCAATTAAAAGTTGCCAGTTTAGCATAATAATTACTAGTAATTATATTAAATACAGGTTTTTTTCAAATCAAATACTTTAATAGCCAATATTTTTTTTATGATCCGATAATAGTTTACTAACTTATTGAGATAACAATTTGTATGTCGGTCGTGGTAAACTTAACAGGTAAACTGCGTTTCTTAAATAGTAGTAGTAGTAAACATCTTTATTGCTAAAAAAGGCTATCGACCTATCGGTCTTTCTGCCCTTGTTTAATACATGTAGTCTTAATCTAAATAAAAAACAAACGGAGAGACTCATACAGCTACAGACAAAATGGACAAACAACCCCTACAACTGGACCATACTGAATCCCCTTTGTCTTACAAGACCAACCAGACAATCCCGCTTCCGTTTCCCTACATTAACGCTACTCGAACACTTACAAACGCAACGGACTAGTGGACAATAAAATAATTTCTTCTTGCCACTGAAATCTTATTTATTCAATAACATTGTTAACCTAGAATGGGAGAATTTTCATATTTGTTTTTTATCTGGATTGGGACTGCATGTATTAAACAAGGGCAGAAATACCGATAGGTCGATGGCCTTTTTTAGAAATAAAGATGTTTACTACTACTATTGTTAACCTAGAATAGGAGAATTTTCATATTGGTTTTTTATCTAGATTAAGACTGCATGTATTAAACAAGGGCAGAAAGACCGATAGGTCGATAGCCTTTTTTAGAAATAAAGATATTTACTACTACTACTAAAAAACAAATATGAAAATTCTCTTATTCTAGGTTAACAATATTATTAAATAAAATTCCAATGACAAGAAAAAATTATTTTATTGTCCACTAGTCAGTTGCGTTTGTAAGTGTTCGAGTAGCGTTCATGTAGGGAAACGGAAGCGGGATTGTCTGGTTGGTCTTGTAAGACAAAGGGGATTCAGTATGGTCCAGTTGTAGGGGTTGTTTGTCCATTTTGTCTGTAGATGTATGAGTCTTTCCGAGATCTTTGTCATGTTTGTGCGTTCGTATAGTAGTTAGGTGGGGCGGTTGTGTAGTGGGTTTTGGGGGTGTCTTATTCGTGTTATTAGTCTTAGTGCAATTTGTTCTGTTGTTTGTGTATAACGTTTTGTCCTTTCTGTTCCGTTGGTCATGAGTATATGTCTAAAGTCTAGCAAGGGTCTACAAATAGCTTTATATATTTTGGTGGCGGTGTTTGTGCTAATTCCTCTGTCTTTGTAGGTTAGTGATCGGAAGTGTTTTGCTCTCTTTATTGTTTCTGCCCTGATGTTTCGTATGTGTAATACTGTCTGAAATGTCTAATAATCTGAATGAAATGTCGATTGCAAATATATGTATTACCAAAATTGAACCAAGTACTTTTGTCGTTACGCCTGTATGGCTAATGTTTACAATATGTATTGCAGATATAACAATCCTCTAACGATTTGGAAGATTTGACTTTCTCTTGGCAATATACGTTGAACAAACCTATTTTCCATTCATTGCTTAATAAGTCTTTTTGATTCTAATAGGAATTTACTAATGCAAAGATTTGTTGCGGTCAACATCTCATTTAGACCAGCTGTATGTAGTGATCAAGCTCTAAGGCCGGATCTTCAAAAAAGACCGACAATGAAACATAACACAGATTCTATTGTCTGCGAATGAAGAATTTCATGTCCTACGTGATTCTTCTCATACACTTGACATTATGTGAAAGTGCACCGAAGAAAGGAAACAGACCGGAATATAAATTACGTTTGAATGGTTGTAGAGCATCTACATTACTTTACCTCGGTTTTAGGAGAATTAGTCTGAAACGTTGAATAAAGATTGTGAAGTGTCTTGAGAACGCCATTAAGATAATGCCTAAGCGCAAGGTTTACTAATATCTAGAAATAACTTCAGATAATTTGTCGCTGTAAATTAATAAATGATGGAAAAGCTGAAGTTAATCAATAAATGGAAGTACCAAGTTTCAATAAAGTTTGGCATACGAATTTTGTAAAGAATTCTGAATTTGAAACGAATTATTTTAATAAGAATTGTATAATAATGTTTTCCAAATGAAGCACGAGGCTTCCGCGTAATATTGACCCATTGATTGATTAATTCGGTTTTCACTTGGTATCAATTGCAGTATTAAAACATTTTAAACACTAATTAAATATAAGTGGACATAAATACTATCAACAACTAAAAGAAACAAAAAGTCAAAATAATATGCGCAAATAATGTACAAATCAACCATTCTACGAACAATGTTTTTTATATATTCATAAAGTTTTCGCTTAAAAGTTTACATAATTAATATTATTAATTATATTATTAATTATATAAAATTAATATTTATTAGTTATAATATTAATTTAACTTATTTGTATTAATTCAATTGAAATTCCTGGGTTCCAGTCAATTTTATTGTTTATTATTTAAAACAATTTACAAATACATTTCGGTCTTTCTCCACCATCATCACTTTGCATGTGGTGGTTTGAAGGTGGAAACAGCCATGGTTTCCACCTTCAACTTTGGCATGCAATTCAAGCAATGGAACCCAGGAATTTCAATTGAATTAATTTTGAAATACATTCAGGAAAATATACATAATAATGTATAATTTAAACGCTAATACATAAAGTTAAAATTATGTATTATTAGTAAGGCCTTAGAAAGATTTTCTTTTATAGAGAAAAATTTATTGGGCTTAGTTCAGCTTTTCACTAACTGATGAAATTTGTTATTGATAAATTATATCTATATCTTTATCATCCATCGCCATTTTGTCTGGAATTAAAATATTCCCAATTCATAATTATAGAAATTTGTTTTAATTTTGATTTTTTTCCAGTGATCTGTTTTATTTTACCTAAAAATGAGTCTTTATAATTAAGTGCTGTTAATTATTGGGATATTGGGAAATTCACAATATCACATTAGGGACGGAGTTTCTGCGAATTTATAAAAAAACAGAAAATACCTGAGAAGAATCGCCTAATATCACTTGATGTGGTATCGTTATACACAAACATCCCGGTACTCAATACAGTGCATAAGAAATAAATGGTTTGAAATAAAGGAACATACATCATTACCCGAAAATGAATTTATTGGGGCGGTAGAGCTGTGCCTTAAGTCCACTTACTTCCGGTACGAGGACAATTTCTATTCACAAATATATGGAGTAGCTATGGGGTCTCCCATAGCTGCAACAATTGCAAACCTTGTGATGGAAGGTCTGGAAGAAAAACTAATACCTGATTTGAATTTTAAGTGTGGATTTTTTAAAAGATACGTGGATGACTGCATAATGTGCCTGCCAAACCAAAAAGTTCAATACACACTGGATAAAGTTTAATGCGTTCCATGAGACCATTAAATTCACCATTGAGGAAGACAAAAACAGATCATTAAACTTTTTGGATATGACGGTTATATATGACGATAATGGGGAAATAAAAACAAACTGGTACACAAAGGATGTGTGGTCTGGTAGATACTTGAATTACCAATCATATGCACCTATACAATATAAAAAAAGTGTTGTAACAACTCTTACTGATAGAGCGATTAAATTGGCACATTATAGATACAGAACAAAAAATCTTGAAAAAATAAAAAAGATACTAATAATGAACAACTATCCCAAAGCTTTCTTCGAACCAATTATAAAACAAAGAATTAATAAAATCTACAATTCAAATAAATGGAACAACATAAATAATATAAATAAGAAAAAAGAAGGTGAAATCAAGTATGTATCATTACCGTACATACCAGAAATCAACACAAAAATATAAAATGTTTTAAACCTAGAAGCGATAAGTTGGACACACCTAACGTAATATATAAGATTGACTGTTTGAACTGTGACAACACATACATAGGTCAAACAGGGCAATATTTAAAGAAAAGAATATACGAACATAAATAGAGCTTAAGAAAGGTTAACGAAAATGGAACAGCATTAGCACAACATGCACAACAAAAGTTACATAGTTTTGATTTCGATAACACAAAAATATTAATCAATGAAAACAACTATAATAAGAGAAGAATCAATGAAATGATACAGATTAAAAAACATCAGAATGCAATGAATTTCAGATCAGACACAGACAATCTTAGCTCTGTGTATCATACACTAATTAAATGATCGCATGCATGAACTGATTGGACCAAGTAAATGAAATATAAACACCTGATATTGAGGAATTGCAAAGCAATTCCTAGAATGCAAAGAAAAGGCGAAAGATAAACAGTTTTTTTGTTTCGCTCGCTTGATATCGAGTAAAATATGGAAAATTCAGTGACCAGTCAAATGTGAAGGTAGAAACAACTATACGCGTAAGTTAAATTTAAATTTAAATCTCTAAACAATAGATTCTAATCTTTTCCCAGACATGTTTGTCCTGACTCATCACCTGAAAACCAATGTTCTTGATGTACTTTTTAATATGTGTGTGATTTGTATTTTAATATGTGAATTTTGGTGAAAGTTTTCTATTTAAATTGATGATAACTGTAAATATATATTTTAGACAAACTGATGATGGTGGAGAAAGACACCGAAACGTGTTTGTAACATTTTAAATAATAAACAATAAAATTGACTGAAACCCAGGAATATTTTGAAGTTAATTATTAATCTCAGTTTATGCACTCTTATATTGATGTTTAATTTTACTTCAAATTTTGTTCTGTTTTTTCCAGGAGGTTGTTGTGGATCTACAAAACGTGTCACAATAGTTGGAGGATGGTCATGGGCGTGGTGGCTGGTTACCGACGTTCAAAGACTTTCTTTGGAAGTGATGACACTAAATCCTCAATGTGAGAGCGTGGAAACTGCCCAAGGAGTTCCCCTCAGTGTTACGGGCGTTGCCCAGTGCAAAATAATGAAAGCTGATGAATTACTCCATACAGCCAGTGAACAGTTTTTGGGGAAAACTGTGAAAGAAATCAAAGCTACGATTTTGCAGACATTAGAAGGCCATTTAAGAGCGATTTTAGGTATGTAAATAAATCGTATTTATTACAAAATTTATTGACGTTTCTCCTTAACGTGATTCAATTATGAATTCGTGTGACTCGACTGAATAATTATTTTTTATGCAAAAATGTGCTAAAACATTCAATTTCTCTCAGTCAAAATCAAACAGAAAGGAAATTTTGGAAAATTACACATTTTATGAATCTACACATATATTATATTTTTGGTAATTTTTTGCCACAGAGTCTGCTAAACAAATTTCTCAATTTTTTCACACTTTGCTGCATAAGATCTAATTTCCAGGGATATTCTGGGAATATACCAGGGATCCAGGTATATTCTGTAAAATATACCTGGATCAAAGTGGGTCGAATTTGAAAAATTGAGAAAATGTATTTAGAAATGTAATTTGGTAAAGGAAATGTCAAAATCGCAAAGGTTTTTGGTGTTTCATCGAAAAATCTAGTAAAAAAGTAAACCACTTTTTGATAGAAGTATTTCTATCATTCCAGTGACACGTTATGCTATGGCAAAATTCATAAATACGGTGTCCAAACAGTATTTGTGTTCCAGAACTCGAGAAAATTTTAGCAACATATTTCAACTCGAATAATTCGCCATTATGTCAACAGACTATTCGTAATAATTTTGGCAATCGTGATAAATTGTTTATAGAAATTACGTCAAAAATTATAATATTTTCAAACTTTATGTTAGTTTTTAACGTCTTACACAAAGTACTGTTTTTTTACTATACTAAGTGATAGATGAAACAATCGAATTTCACAAGTTAATATTAGATGTTTTACATAATTAAATAAAACCTAATTAAGTAAATACTAAATTATTATCTGCAATAAACTAAAAATTACATTAATATTTTATTTGGTGGATGAATCGTACCCGTTTTCATATAATATATATTCATATAATGTATCAAATTAATCTACACATATCAATTACAATACATCTACCTCATTATTGTACAAACATTTTACTTTGTTTTAGCTATCTGGTCTGATTATTCCTCATGACTTGCTGTTTGAAAAGTTTGTGCATTTTCTCTGAATTATGTTCTTGAAAGTGGGCCCTTGTTCTAAAATAGATACATTTTTCATACCCCCAGAGTTAATATAAAAATAAACTCAAGCACAAAATAATTAATATCAGAAGAAGTTTAATCGAGCAAACAAATAAATACTATACCTTGACAATACCGTTAAACCTACTGCAACCGAACAGCTTAGCAGTGGCACCCAAACAACATACATAACTCAGATTTTACTAGACACCTATCTAACAACAAACTAACTAAGAGCGCCCAATTTTCTCAACTTTTTTACTTAACAAAGTCAAGCAACCAAACCAGTGCTATTTAGGAAAATTAAAATAAATTGCTCTAATAACGTTCAAGGCTCAATCCAAAACACAACAAGATTAAATGCTATGTGTAGAAGTACACAAGGTTCAAATTTTATCTATATAGCGATAATCATTTTGCAACTTGCATCTCTAAGCAAATCTATTCCCCCTTTTCAACTAAAAAAATCTAGGTACTTCAATTTTTCAATCAAGAAAACGATAAGAAATTGTCAGATTTATTGCAATTTGTGATTAGTGCAGTTTTCTTCTATTAGTACCGAAGCTTTAAATTCACTCGAACCAGAAGTAGTTACTGCATAATGTATTTTTATTTGATCAGGATGGTTTATTATTAGAGAAGATGTGTAATATTTAATAAATTCCATAATAATAATGACACTCGATAGCTCAATACACTTGAAATTGTTGCATAATACTTCCAATAACTACCAACTTCTTAATTGCATGTATTATTATTTGGCATGCTCTGACAATGAAACTTGCTTAATAGGTGAGTTTAAAATTGGGTTTTTGATATTTTTTATCAATTTTATAGTAGTAGGAAACATCTTTATTTCTAAAAAAGGCTATCGACCTATCGGTTTTTCTGCCCTTGTTTAATACATGTAGTCTTAATCTAAATAAAAAACAAAGATGAACATTCTCTTATTCTAGGTTAATAATATTATTAAATAAACTTTCCAATTCTAATGACAAGAAAAAATTATTTTATTGTGCTGTAGTCAGTTGCTTTTGTAAGTGTTCGAGTAGCGTTGATGTAGGGAAACGGAAGCGGGATTGTCTGGTTGGTCTTGTAAGACAAAGGGGATTCAGTATGGTCCAGTTGTAGGGTTGTTTGTCCATTTTGTCTGTAGCTGTATGAGTCTTTCCGAGATCTTTGTCATGTTTGTGCGTTCGTATAGTAGTTGGGTGGGGGGGTTGTGTAGTGGGTTTTGGGGGTCTTATTCGTGTTATTAGTCTTAGTGCAATTTGTTCTGTTGTTTGTGTATAACGTTTTGTCCTTTCTGTTCCGTTGGTCATGAGTATATGTCCAAAGTCTAGCAAGGGTCTACAAATATCTTTATATATTTTGGTGGCGGTGTTTGTGCTAATTCCTCTGTCTTTGTAGGTTAGTGATCGGAAGTGTTTTGTTCTCTTTATTGTTTCTGCCCTGATGTTTCGTATGTGTTTAGTGAATTTAAGTTTGTGGTCAATTGTGATTCCAAGGTATTTTACGTCGTTTTTTGGTTGTGTCGTTTGGCCGTCTGCAGTTATTGTAGGGGAGTCAGCGTTGAGTCTGTGGTTTGTGAGCAGAAGTTGGTTTTTTGACGCGTTTGGTGTTAGTCTCCATTTATAAAACCATGTCATTGTGTTGTTTGTTAGTACTCAATTTTATATTAACACATTGTTGCATAAATATGCAAACGATTAATTGAATTGAATTCAACTGGTCTTTTAACTTCCCTTTTTCAATTTTTCTACACTATTCACGCTAGTCTGTATTTTTAAACTAACATTGTAATAGTACGATTTAGTGTATACAATTTCCTGACTGTATTTTAATTTAATTCAACAACTACACATACAAACTGATGATGGTGGAAAAAGACACCGAAACGTTTTTAGAATGAAATAATAAACAAATAATTGACTGATACCAAGGAATTTTATTTTGAAGTACGGTAATTTTTCGAACTATTTATTCGCGACGATACGATGATTTAATTAACTTCCTTATAATGCCCATGAATTGCCCGCCGCATTAAGTGCGACTATTACGTGTTATTGACGTAATTAATTATGAGTTTTTCTTAAATCATATTTTGTTTCTTATCTCTCGTGACGTTAGTTTGACCTTAAATAGAGAAACATGTAACATTTAATTGATATCAGAACAATAAAAAATTAATTTAACAGTATTATAATGACGATATTTGGTATTATAAAGACACAAACCTCGTCAGTTGACCTCTGGTAGGATAAATTCGTTTTTAATATATAGTGAGTGAGGTTTGATTAAATCTTAGTGTGTTTTAAGTACCACCTGGGAAAATACTGAGATGGTTTAACTTTTAATGGATACTTGCGTTATCGTAAGATAATTAAATAGTATTTAACAATAAATAGGTGAAATAAAAAAATTGATCTAATATATAATTAATGTGTATATTTTCCTGACTGTATTTCAAATTAATTCAAATTAAATTCCTGGACAATTGCTTGCCAAAGTTGAAGGTGGAAACAGCCATGCATGCAAACTGATAATGGTGGAGAAAGACACCGAAACGTATTTGTAACATGTTTAAATAATAAACAATAAAATTGACTGGAACCCAGGAATTTCATTTGAACTAAAATATAATTACAGGACGGAAACATAACTAGTACAGGCTGGAACAAATAAAAAGCAATTGTAAAACTTCAAACAAATATATATTTGAAAGTAAAAAATCTTCATAAAAATCAGGGTTTAAAAAATTATAAAACAACATTAAATTATTATAAAGGAATTCATAAAGTATGGATTTTATAATACATTTTTCAAATTCAATCATATGAGATAAAAGCGGCTCTAGATTAGATACAAATATTTTGTAGACATATGCAATTCTATATTGATGCAATAAATACTTACATCAATAATATCAATTTAAAATTAGGCATCAGTGAGTCAATATTTCAAGTGTGTTTGCTGTGCGTTATACTGTACAAGTTGATATTGAAATTAAATATCTGATAGGTAGTACATAGGTTTTTTAAGCAATGGCATTCTGAACTGATTCACGGTTCCCTTATTTAATCAAATATAATTTAAGTACTTAGGTTTTCCCCTGAATTATCTATCTACTTTAAAAGTCCTCATAGTTACTCTTATAATATGACTCAGATATTCCAATTTACGTCTTTTGACTGGGTGATAACAATCACTCTTTTCATGTCCATGTGTTTTAAAACCTCGTTTGTGACTCTCTATTTAGGATATTCTGAGGATCCTTCTATACACCACCATCTCGAATGCTTCATATTTTTAAGAATTGCCGCATATCCATTTCTCCCCATAAAAAATTATGGTAGGTAGTGAAAAGGTAACATGTCACTAAATGATATTTTACGATCGTACTTAGTTTTTCTAATCTTATTCCGACTTCCTTCCTGAATCTATTCATTTGTGCTCTTTTTCATTTATATAAAATAAATCTACTCATTTTCTACATTCATAACTTGTATAGTTAGACTATCTGCTGTTGGTTTTTAAAATTATCAAAGATTTCGTATTATTAGTGTTGAGGGGTTATCCACATTTTTCATGGCAGTTCGTTAATATTTGTATTTTATTCTGGAGTATCTGTTTGTGTTATTATGACAATCTCTTATTGTAGATTTGTCATTTGATTGTTTCATAAAAAAATTGCGTCAGACAAGGGGGGTCAGATAGGGAAAACAACAATAAAAAATTTATAAATTGAAACTGTAATATGGAAAATATTGTTTCACGAAGAAAAGCGAGGTTTGCTATTATTTTTTGGACAAAAAGATGCATATTAATTAGGCTTTAAATCGGAATGACGATGGTGTAAGCAATCCCCCTAATGACCAATAAAATATTCATTCTTGTTCAAAATAATTCGTAAATCTAATTAATTTTTTAGAATTAATATCGCTCCCTAAACATTCATATTAATCATTGGACATGTGTGTTTAGAGCTTTCTTCTCTTATTATTTCGCTATTTTCACTCGGTTTTCTGCTCTTTTTTTATTTGCAACCGGATTTTTAACAAAATTATGTCGACATGCAATAACTAGCTTTATTTGCAAACTTTATATATTCTTTAATGCTGAAGCCCTTTAAAAATTCTAAAAGGATCGTATTGATCTAACTGTGAACTGGAGCAAAATAAAGCTCATTGTAGCTCATAAAATTAAACTTTATATTCGTACTATTGCTAGAAGAAACCAGTTTTCTAGTACGAAATACATAAACACAGTAGAAAATAAACAAAAAACGTCGTCTTTTGTAAACATTGAAACTACAACCCGATTCAATATTGCAATTGCGCTCTCGCCAGGCAAAAGAAATATAAAAGCGGGATTTCAGTTTCAGTTGATTCAGAATTGCTACCAAAACTTGACTTTGTTACGGACCGTTACCTCGCTTTGTCGGCATCGCTTTAATAGATATTTCACTTGGATTTCATTGGACACATTTTCTAATTGCTAAACTTAATCCAGCAGTGTAACAAGTGAAATTCTTGTTCCAAACGTCAGGTAACCATACGCTTAGCGGTGAGGTAGATATTAAATAGATGAAGTGTTATCTGCGAAAAACTTGAAATTATGGAGCTTTTGTGGATGAGTTTAATTAGTTTGGGACTAACTGTTGGAACTACTTATGCAGTTGTTGTGAGGTAATTGAGCACGAAAGTTTGGTTTTTGAAACAGATTTTTTTAATTTTAAGTTGCATGTTATTGTTTCTTTCATTATAGAGGAATAATCTTGAACATTTGGGGAAACAAGCAAATCCAATAGAAACTATACATATATTCATACTTAATATTTTAGTAGTTGCATACCTACTACTCACACTATTTAAATGTAGGTAATTTTAAATGTAGTGCGAATGTGTTTCAGACTTTATCAAAATCATTTTCCGCCAATATAAAAAATGGCAAGTTTTGCCAGCAAATTTTCAGAACAGCGGATAATCTTTATGATACATATTATTTAGTGATTTATAGAATTCGAAAAAAAAGTGGATTATTTAGGAAAATTGATTTGGATTCAAATTTAATTCAAGCAGAAGAAGTTAGTTTGGAATATTCGATTTAAATACTCCCTAGAAAACATAATTTACATAAACAACAATTTACATACAGACACTTCTATTGAATTATTCTGCTGCCCTATATAATTTTCGGTTTCTAAAGTGAGATAGTTTAGATGCAGACTTTAATAGATGCAGACTTGCATTAAAAGCTCATAAGTTTATGCTATTTTTATTCAATCGAAATCAATTTTCTCCTTGATTGAATGGAGTGAATTCTTCCGCATCCAAACGTTGAAAATAGCTGTGCTATCGATAGTTATTACTATCAATTTCAGGTCGGGTTCTCACTTGTATTCAATCATTTGCAAAATGCAAAATGGTGATTTCATTATAAATAGCAGTGTTGTCGGAAAAGAAAGTCATTTTTACACAAGCTATAGGTTTCTATAGAAAATGGACGTTTGTTTTTTATATTTCGACTCGCAATACTTAAGTAGGCATATAATAGCATTGACTGGTTGTTTGGTTTGGTTCAATATAATTCTGTCCTTCATATGAATATAATTCAATATAATCCTGTCTTCTATCCAGAAGGAAATTTTCTAATTTCTAGAAGTAAATCTTACATTGAAATTTCTTATATTGAATTTTCAAAGTAGAACTTCAAATGAGAGTAAAAGTGTGAGTGAGTGTGAGGTTCAAGTGTGAGAAATATTTATTGTTTAATAATTTTACGTTCGAAACTGGTCTGAACCTTGGAAATGCTAACCAGAACTTTGTCGGTTCTGTTTAGGTTTAAAATACTAGTAAATCACTGTTTGCATAGACTCTTTGTAAAAATCTGATTTCAAGAATAAATATATTTTTTCTTGTTTGTTTTGTTGATATGGTCAACCCCAGACACAAACGTGTTTCAATAAATAAATAATTACCGATTAAAATAATTGGAATTTTAAACACACAAATAATTGGTACTTAAATATCCATATAATTAATACAATACCTAAAATATTTTTTTTATACTTATTTCAATGATCCTGCGGTTTCTGTTATTTCTACCAGATAAAACAAGTTGGTTTTATTTAATATTTATTCACAATTAAATCAATTATGTAAAATCACATTTGTTGCAAAATAAGTGAGTCACTTAATAACTATCAGTTTCAATTTGAACGCGATAGGAACTTGTTCAGTAATTAAAAACAAGTATGCGAGTATTTATAAGAACTAGAATAACAGTTTTGTTCCTAAATTAATCAAGTTACTGATAAAAAAAATGTTTACAACACTATAATTATGGTGAAGCAACTTCTACTGCTTGCCAAATATTCAACGACAAATTTATATTAACGTATTCGATTCAATAGTTTCAAGTCTATTATCTCTCAAATTTTGTGCATTAAGTTGATAGTCTTTTTTCAAAAATCACAATAATAATAATAATAAAGTTCCACATTACATTGGTTACATTTTCAAACTTTATAATTCACAATACATTCAAATGCGTCCCACTTTATTAATTTTTCGGTGTGCTGTTGTAATAAACGGGTTTTATGGGGTAGGTATATGCTGGTATTTACCAATAAAATATTTTTATTACTTTAAGCTAATGTTGTTTAATGGCACCTGCTCTGCTTATTCATCATCCATCTGAATGTGATAATTATCTGTCAGTTTTCATTTAAAATTCGTCACGTCTGCTGACATTCGTGCAATATTTTTCGGAAGGCCAGATATTGGTTTTTTTGCCTGTTTTTATCATCTATTCTCCATGATAAATTGGTATGTCGTGGCAGGCATAATAAATATAAAATAAACATTTTGGTTCAAGAACTTGTAAAGGAAGCGTAATAACGGTGATTTACGAGTACTTTTAGTTTGTATTTCACTGTGACAAACTAATTGGATTATGTGCTTAATGTTTACACTCTATATTATCGCAAAACTGGATAATATCGTAATTTGAACGGTTGTTTTACTGCTAAATTTATTACACTAAATATTTGATTTACTTAGGTAATGTTTCCGTCAAAATTGCCTACTTGTACTCTGTTAATTCTACTAGACGATTTCCAGTTTATATTTACAATTGCAATTAGTGTTTTACATACTTATTTTATTTTATTATAGGAATATTATTGGGTATATCTATACCAGGTGCGAAAAATATTTGTCCTCTAGACTGATAAGCAATCTAAATATAACATCAACAATATTATCAATCGTTTCACTTAGCGACTACAATTTCGTATTTACATTAACAATAAAATTTGAATAATTCTAAAATGGCGTTAATATAGCACCTGCAGTGTTTTTTAATTATTGAAATTGCCAAACTTTACTATAAAATCTAGTGATTATTGTCATTCTACACTTGATCAAAGGGTCATTCATAAAGTTACATACTTATTTTTCGTTCGTTGGCATTCTTCGTACATTGTCGTGAAGAATTGTATAAAAAAACCTAGTTTGTGATAAGCTGGATGATGAATGGAACATGTCAACTAAATTTATTCCACCCCAACACTATTTTATGTTTGTGTGAACAATTGCTATTTTTTTTATATTTGCACACTCGTATACTGCAATATTCGGTACATAAAAGTGTATTAAAATCTAAAATCACTATTGGGTTGGGAATGTATTGATTAAACATTAATATGCGTTGTTCACTTAACATGAAATTACTTCATTATTAATATTACTTGATTATTCACTCGTTAATGCTTGTTTATTTTAAATTTCGATATAAACCTTCATTCTTCACTCTTTCTTCATTTTTAGTAGTAGTAGTAAACATCTTTATTTCTAAAAAGGCTATCGACCTATCGGTCTTTCTGCCCTTGTTTAATACATGCAGTCTTAATCTAAATAAAAAACAAATATGAAAATTCTCTTATTCTAGGTTAACGATATTATTAAATAAAATTTCAGTGGCAGGAAGAGATTATTTTATTGTCCACTAGTCAGTTGCGTTTGTAAGTGTTCGAGTAGAGTTAATGTAGGGAAACGGAAGCGGGAAAATTCATTTTTATTTATTTGATATTTAACGTTTACTTTACTAAAATAGGACTTGCAATAAAATAAAACGTTTTTTTTGGAAAAAGTATTCAAAGAAGCAATTAAGGTGAAGGTTAATGGACTACAAAACATTTGAATGTACATGTGGTACTTGTATATAAATGCGAACGACATGTTGTTATGTGGAACTTAATCATCGTTTAGAATTTGGTAAATAGAGGCTACTTTATTTTTAGGACACACACGATAAACGTGATTATTATGCCTAATAGTAACAGCGCCGGAAGGAAATACGCTTTTACCTTGATGCAGTTTGATTCAATATTTGAATACATAACATCGATATTTAAATTACAAATGTTTCTTATAAATATTTTAGTTTAGTTAGTAAAATTAATGACGGTTTTAATTATTTTTTTTTGTGATGACGATGCGAGTTTTTTTATCTGCAAAGTAATTATTTTTCTGGGTGATATTTATATGTGTTATTTATTATTTTTAAAGATGGTTTATTGATGCACAGTTTGAGTTTGTTTTTGCCTTATTGAAGCCGTTATGTGTGCGTCATTTATAAACCCAATATTATTTATTTTGTTAGTTGTCCTTTGTTGTCTTTTGCGAAATGCGATCATTACTGTTTAAAACATTTCTTTATGGGAATTGAACTTTCAAAAATTGTCTATTTTCCTCAATAATTTAAATAAGGTTTTTACCCCGTAATTTTGAGGATGGCATAGATACAATTTATGTGGTGAAGCAGGTTCATACTTATAATTCTTTGCCTCGATTTCAATTTTTATTAAAGTGAGTTTTTGGTAATCTGACATACACCAACTAGCAGGATTTTAAAAGCACAATTTTTTTAAAAGATGTTGACAAAAGATTATGTAATCCTGACAAAATAATTAAGCATAAGCCAGATTTGATTGGAAACTTAATAAGCCGATCTACGCTATCTCTACATAATAGAAAACCAAAATACCGATAGGTCGATGGCCTTTTTTAGAAATAAAGATGTTTACTACTACTATTGTTAACCTAGAATAGGAGAATTTTCATATTGGTTTTTTATCTAGATTAAGACTGCATGTATTAAACAATTCCCAAGAAAATCACATTTCCAAGAAAATCACAAAACCTGCGATCATTACACCCTATAGTAAGGATCATAAGTTCACATATGGGGACTCTCTCCACTCTTGTCCAAAATATCTGTTAAATATTTTAATTATCTTTTAAGATGTAATATAATTTATAAATTATATATTAGATAATTTATCATCTCATAGATTCATTCATCACCATATTATATCGTATTGGAAATTCAGTTTCATTTCACTTATATAAATCCCAACAATTTTATGGCTGTTATTCTCGTTATTACAGTTATTCGTCAAACTTAAAGAACTCACAAAATAACGTATTCGCACAATGGCCAAGGTTGCTCTGCACCGTTTTTTAGTAGTATAATTTTATGGAATATTTGAAATGAAACTTAAGAGAAAGTACATTTTAAGCTATTAATTTAGTTTCAAAAACTTTATTAAACAAATAAATCGAACATTAAAATAAATAGAAAAAATAGCCAAATCTTTTTCATATACGTTTTAATTATTATATTAATTATTCAAATATTATACAGAATGTACGCAGAAAGCTAATACATAGAGAACGACAGTTGAACTTTAATACAAATCAACTAATTTTGTCGAAAAAGGGTGTAAACAATGTATATGATAAGATTAAAGAATTTGTTACAAGTCAAAGTCAATAACGAAAAACATTTTTTTTAAAACATAGGTACAAATGTTATAGTTTAGTACTTATAGCAAAACTTTTACTCCATTTGTTCCTGGAATTTGGAACAAGATAAACTCAAATACTAAGCAAACGATTTAGAAAGCAATGAAAATACAATAAAATCAAATGAAAATATTTAACTTTGCATTAGTATTGATTTTTGTTAGACAATTTTCTAGTGACTCTATCATGGAAACCAGATTTCCATACTTTCAGTTACTTAATGGAAGAAATATAACGGAGCCAATCACATTTTGAAGTTCACTAAACCCTGCCTTCATAACATGTTCTTCAAATTTTGTTTTTGGAAATTACCATCCCATATGTTCGACCTGCCTGAAAAACCCACAAAACGCAAAACGCACTTTAATTCCTTAACTCTCACAATTTTTTATTTGCACCCTATACAAAAGTAAAAAGGTACTAAAAGGAAAACATAAAATTGGTAATTATTTCATTTGTAACAAAAATAAATACCTGATCATATCAGGCCTTGTTACTAAAACCATCTTGAGTATTTCATTAACGCTATGTTATTAATCATGCGAGTCCTATTAGGTCGTACTTACAGATTTTGATAATAAAATGTTAAATATGTCATATTACCAAGAAATGGCAAATGTTTGAAAAAAAATTGCAAATATTACATTACTGGCGTCCGTAGAATACACAAACCAGTCTCAAATATGAAGGCCCTAAAACGAGTCATTGAACTCCAGATCTGATAGCATAGTCATGTAGAAAGTAAAAAGTTGTTATAATAATGTGGCTATTATTTTTAAATGGCTCTTCAGATAAGCTGAGAGAAAAATAAAAATCATTTGAGAAAATTTCGTTTTTTTCTTCGAATATTTTTGGCAGTAGTAGAAATTTCTGATCTTTTAAATGACCATCTTGTTTCTCATTAAAATGACCAACTTTGCCCTAATTTAACCGATTTCGTATCTCTTATAATTTACTAGATCCCAATGCTAACCACCCCCCACTAAACACACATTGATTTGTTTCCGACAGACGTGTATTTTTTCCAAATATGTTCTACGTTTGCTAAAAACGATTTTTTTTCTTCAGGAACTCTTACAGTAGAAGAAGTATATCGAGACAGGGACCAATTCGCGGCCTTAGTGCGAGAAGTAGCAGCCCCGGATGTGGGTCGAATGGGTATCGAAATTTTATCGTTCACCATCAAGGACGTTTATGACGACGTCCAATATCTAACGTCGTTGGGGAAGGCCCAAACTGCCATGGTCAAAAGGGACGCCGACGCCGGTGTTGCGGAAGCCAATAGAGACGCCGGTATCAGAGTAAGTTCTTCAGACTCTCTTCAAGTAAATTGTTTTTTTATGGCGAATAATAGCATTCTTAAAACTCATGAGTATGACGTGATTTTCACGTCAGTGTGCTACGCTGGTATTGTTTTGAAACGCAGAAATAATTTAAGTTAATTGCAGCACTTCTAAGGAAATACTGCGGGACATATAATTTTATGCTTCCATAAATCCATAAACTCTAAGGATTTACCGTAAGGGGTATAACTTTTTAATGCTTACCGTGCTTTATTAGTTCCGTCCGTGTTGCAAATTAATTCTTGATTAGAAACGACGCAACTTAGTTTCATCTAAACACGAACGGTTTTAAGGTATTACATATTTAAAAGTGTTTTTGTACTACTAAAATGTACTTTTTTCTTTTTTTTTCAATGCCTCTCTAGTTCATTATATGAAATCCGGTAAATTTATTAAATTTATCAAAATTTCATTATTTAAAAACAGTAATCAGCGCTGGTTTTAATCATGATATATAAGCAAATTTTGTTGGGAAGTTTTTGCTTTCTAGTATGGTGCTGACGCTACCAAGTCATATTCACAGAAAACGCTAATATCCAAGGCGTTTAAAAAATATACTGAAAATAGAATAAAACATACAATCCCATAAACATAATAAGTCTGCCTAAGTTCCAAGAATATGTAATTCCGTTCTGGAGTCTTCTGAAAAACAGCTGAATGGTTTATTTGATTCCATTCAGAAGCTGTTAATCTAAAGGGTGGTCCAACCTAAACGCACCATGTTAATTGTAAATAAAACAAAAATTTTTCAGAGAATTATTTCAATATTTTTTATAATGACAATTATGTGTGAAACAAAATATAGGCCAAATGCTCGCAGCGGCTTCGGTGACATACCTCTCTCTATCCGATATGTGCAATGATACTGAGACCATAGAGTAAGTAAAATAACTTTACTAAGTAATTTTACTTACTCTATGACTGAGACATAATTGAGCTTCAATGTCGTTAATGTGCCAAATTAAATCATCCTTCTTGAATTGTTCTTGGTTTATTGACGTAGACAGTTGTAAATTCGAGAGCATCAAGTAGTTTCGCTGTTGTAAAAGCTTTTGGTTCGTAAAATAAACGGTTTTTTAAAACAGTTGTTTTACGACCAGAAACAAAATTGGCGCAGTCTGTAGGATCCTTACGGAGGCGGTTACGGTTTTCAAGTTTTTATCGAAAAATCGATTGTTCAATTAAGGGACAACTCTATTGTAGTAATTCCAACAAATAGCATTGAAACAATAAAGTTCCCATCATTGATAATTCCAGCACAATGTGTAACAAAAATCAAACAATTAACTTTTCAACCTCACACCCCAGATACAATAAACAACCTAGGGTTGAAACTTCCAAAAATCGAAATGATAAACGAAAATGTGAAAGAAAAAAAGTGAAATAAATTAGGAAAACTTTCATGAGGATCTAAGTACCTAATGCCAAAAAACTTGCGACTCATGAGTTAAAAGAATTTGATGTAGTCCATACAATTGACAATTTTAAGGAAAAGAAAAAGAATGTAAAGGTAGATATTAAAACCCAATTTTCTCAGATTTAATGAGGAGATATGACCACTTATGACGACCACTGTATATTTTAAAGCATAACTGTCGATGCAGCATTTTATGATTATATAAGCATCGAATTCGACACAAATCAGTCGTAAGTCAATTATAAATTCGAGAGTATCAAATCAGTATTTTCGGTGTTGTAAAATCTTTTGGTTTGTAAATAAAAGTTTTTTAAAAACAATTGGTTTACGACCAGACGCAAAATTGGATGATTATTTCGTATATAAAAGATTTTTCTGTAAATAAACGGTTATGCATATCCCAGCATAACCGTTTTTTCGAGGGGTCGATTCGATATTGCTCATGCATGTAAAAACTAAAAACAGATAAAAGAGAAACAAGAATTGTAAAAATTACGAAAGCACTTGTTAGCTTTGGATGATAGACATTTTTAAGCCAGAACAAAAGCATGAACATCATATGAACTTTTCGCCTAGTTTTGGAAAGTTTAAAAACCTTTTTCCAGTTACAGGCAGTCAATTCAGAGTCAAAAATTATTGCTTTAAAATGTTAATGTTTTGCTGACATGAAATGTGCATCTAATAGTAACATTATTCTTGATTAGACAGGAAGCATTTAGTGCAACAATAATTTCATTCTTATTTAATCCTATTAACTCTATTATCCGATAAGTGATAGACAAGTCGTTAAAGATTTAATATTGGAAAATTAAGACATAAGCATTCAATAAATGTGAATATTTAGTGATGAAAGTTAGTTGAATTTTGGACTAACTTAGAATTAACACAAACAACTTAATAATTTCTTCAATCTAATTATCAATCAGATAACAATCTAAATCGAATCGAACACGTCATATTTCTTATCATTTATCATTTTACTGCAATTGTTCCGAATAGGAAATGTCTCTTGTACAGTTGAATTTAATAATAATTGTATAATTATTTAATAAATAAAATAATTGTTAAAAGTTCTTGACACATAAGTGAGTGAATGTACTATTAATATTTACACTTTTATGTGTGTGACCATACATTCTTATGCGAATTAATGTCCAAAATATTTATCATGTGGATTGAATGACTGAGTTACTGAAAACTTTCCTACCATAGTTCAAAACTTCCGTTTCATTCGTCAACATGAATTTATCATCCTTGACAAGATAACTCTTGCAGATGGTACGTTTTAGTCAGCCTGATCCATTCATCTCTTACCAGGTGCATTAATATACTTTGAATTCTTATGTAGAGGATAAATGCTCCTTACAAACAGTTATATACCCACTATTGCAGAAACTATTAAGAAAACATATTTTTTTAATAATACGCCAGAAACTTCATATTTTTGTATCCACAAATGTGACATGTGAATTCAGTAGAAATGTATAAAACTGATGAGTTCAAACTAGATTGTAACAAAATCGCAACGAACTCGTCGAGATCACAAATCAACAATTTAGTTGGTTTTTATAACAAGTTCATTTCCGCACAAATTTAAAGCCCCTATAAAGAAGAAACAAAAAATTGGTGCAACTTCACTAGCGTTTGCGGACGTCCACTCTATTGTGAGTTGATCAAATCCTAGAGCTGGGGTACGTTTTTTTTCAAACAATCAGTATATTAAATGAGTAACTGACGCACTTTCACTTTTTTGAAACATACCTTATTTCTCAGTGAATTTCAGTTAAACATTCAATGTAGGTACTATCTGATGTAAATGTTACATTAAGACCCAAGCCATAAAAGGTCATTTGCTACGCAAGGGCTATTAAAAGCAGCCTTTTAATAGCTATAGGCTTAAATGTGAATAAAACATATAAAATGGAATCATTCAAGTTAATTGAAACACGCCTAGGGGAATATTGTCGCACACATAATGCTTCTTTGAGTACAGTCTTTAGGCTACCAGGATTTACCCTATGATGTACAGAATGGCTCATCAGATTTTAGTTTTTATCTTGCAATAAAGCGAATGGATATTTCGATTTTTATTTTCTTTTTTTTTTGTAATTGCCCCATAGACACAGGATCAAAAAAGTACTGCGACATTCTTTGGCTCATAAAGAGACAAATTGACTTCTTTTGAGTTCTTCAAATAAATTGTGCTTTTTGTAATATCGGGTGCATGTTATGATATATTTTAATTAAACTTTATGTGGATTCGTTCCGAAGTAAGACTCATGTGTTGCTAAAAACAATCTCTCCCTTTCGCTTTGAGCAAGTGGTAAATGCTCGAGTATAAAAAAACTCCAAGAACTTGGTAGCTGGGAACCATTAATTTCTTTTAGTTGATCATCCTTTTCAATATTTTTCACTTTTTATAATACATGTTTTTTTGCAAATTTTTATTTGCACCAGGTAATTTCCACCAAGTTCCGGTTTGCTGCCATTTCCCGCATGGAATGATTAACTTTTTTACTTGCGGTGTGTATAATTTTCCCTTATTTTTCTTTTTGGTATTCTATTCTAGAAGTTTTTTTCAGTTCTTCATACACTTTGGTATGCAGGTATGCAGTTCTTTTCGTTTCCGTTATTATTAATTTAATACCTACATTTTCTTAGATGCATTAAGTATACATGAATGTTGTAGTTACTACCACATTTAGATTTTCTGTAAATTGTGTTCCAATTCATGAAAGTTGGTCAGTTCATGAAGCAAGCACAAAATCTAATCTTATTCTCTATTGTTGTAGGAAGCGGAATGCCAAAAATCATCAATGGATATCAAGTATTCAACAGACACAAAAATTGAAGATAACTCACGAATGTATAAACTCCAAAAAGCCAATTTTGACCAAGAAATCAACACGGCAGTAAGTAGACAAACTACGCCATAATACATTAAATAATTCTTTTAATCTTGCAGAAAGCACAAGCTCAGCTGGCCTACGAGCTGCAAGCCGCCAAGATTCGACAAAAAATCCGAAACGAGGAAATTCAAATCGAGGTTGTAGAACGAAAAAAACAAATTGAAATCGAAACACAGGAAGTGCAAAGAAAAGAACGGGAATTGAATGCCACTGTTAAATTGCCCGCAGAAGCCGAGAGCTACAAGATGCAAATGTTGGCTGAAGGAAAGGGGTATGAAAGAGTTGAAGCGCTAATAGTTGTTTTTGTTACTTCAATGAAACCACATTTGCAGAACTCAAACGGTCCAAAAAGCTCAAGCTGACAGCGAGAAAGTCAAGATGATTGGTACAGCCCAAGCTTCAGCAATTGCAAGCATTGGTAAAGCTGATGCGGAAAGAATGCGAATGAAGGCTGCTGTTTATAAACAGTATGGGGATGCCGCCATAATGAGTATTGTACTGGATGCCTTACCTAAGGTAAAATCCCTATCATGAAATGATACTGATCATGTGAAACCAATGTATTCTTTAAAGTGTTTGAAATCAGTTCTAAAAAAATTGAACTTTTGATGATATACTTCCAAACGTGCAGATTAGTTTGAGTTTTAATTCTTGCATTTGAATTTCATTAATTTGAAAATAGTCCAGTTTATTTTAAAATTTGTTAAATTGTAATAAAAACAGTTTGTTTTTGGCTGAAAAACTAACATTCAAACCTAACGCTTTTGATATTCATGTATTGAATGATTTTTTATAATTTAATTTGGAGGCATTAACGAAAGAAAAATAGCTGTTTGAATTACTTTGGTTATCACGATCGATTCTTAATATCAAACATTGGTTGCAGATTGCTGCCGAAGTGGCCGCACCATTAGCGAAAACCGAAGAAATTGTCCTCATTGGAGGACAAGACAATACTACTGGTGAAATTGCCCGATTGGTAAGCCAAATACCTCCAACTGTTAATGCCCTCACCGGCATTGACTTATCGAAAGTATTAGGCAAAATACCTGGAGCAACCCAAAACACCGTTGCCCCAGTAAAATGAGATTTTATGTAAGTTTGCAATAATACTAGGAATGTTTGTGTGTGTGTATATCTGTTTAACACAATTACAAATATTCGTAGTATGAACGGTGTTGCGTTATGGTTGTTTCATCCATTAAAACATGTTTGATGCAAAGGATTTCTTTCCAACAACGAAGGCAAACTTTTGGATTATTCTTGTTCTACCGTGCATTTTTAATACATGAAACAACCACAGCCGGTAATGTACAATGATTTCAGTGATTAATTACCACGATGTGACTTCAAAACCAGTGAAAACCTGGAATATTTTTGTTAAAATGTCCGGAACTGTTTTCGAAATCCGCTTTGTAGCTTTGTGGAGTTGCCATATAATTTAATGCAATGCGTCACAAATGAATTTTATAAAATATCGCCATCACGAAGTAAGCGTCGATATATTTATTGCCTGTATTTAAACACGAAAAACTCCTGAAAACACTGCAGATATTAAAACAATTGCCTCTCGAATGGTGTTCATTGTAAAATTGATTTTAAACGTATTTAGATTTTCTGCCCAGGTGTGTATCTATTCTAGCAGCTTAAAGAGTAGCAATTTATATTTTTCTACTCCCTAAATTCCACTTATTTTTCTCGAATATGTAATTACAGTTACACTATTAGCATTTGTGTGTTACCTCCTAATAATAATAATAAATACTTCCGTTTTGTGTTTCATAGTTGAGCCCGGAAAATGTGTGTGTGTATTAAATAAGGATTGAGAATTTATTGATGCATTCCAAGATGATATTAATTAAAATAGGATCATAGATATCTTTTTGTTGTTGCATCTTTTGCTGTTGTTTATCTTAAATTGCATTTAAATCCTTTGGATATTATTTCTATAAAGTCAAACAAAGTAGAATAAATTAATCACCATCCGCAAATTGTGCTGTGCAGTAATTTGTTGATTCAAATGACGGTTTACGTAACACGTCAGTTAGAAAATATAAAATCGACCAACATTTCAAAGCGTGTCGTTAATACTGGTTGAAAAATAAATAGAGTGATTGCAAAGCAGAACGAAAACTTGGACTTAACTAACGTTTTTCGATGGTCGCTACCATTTATTATAAAACGTCTTTATCGCCATTTAATGTGTGTTGCTATACCAGACAAGCCTGAAAGTGCGAAAATATATGTGTTCAATTTTAAATTACTTTAAATTGATAGATTATCAACTGACACTGTGACACCTGTAAATATGGGGACACGTAAAGACGGAAATTAAATAATGACAATGCGCTCTTTATCGGTATAAATTTAACGCTTCAAAACGGGAAAAAGCATGTTGCAAGAAGTTTCAACAAATCTTTCAGAATTTTATTATTAATATATATCATACATTCAGACAAGTACACAACATGTGTAACGAGAGCCTCGTGACGTAGTTTTGAAAATTTTAGAGCTGTTTATTAAATATATTAAATTAAACAGTTACAATAAAAAAAGGCGAACTTTTTCAACAATCTACATGCGATTCCACTAATACAACGTGTTTTAATCAAAATAGAACCTAGTTTGTAGATGTATTGACTCAGGCAATTGCGAAAATTGCTTATAAAACACAATTGAGAAATTATAAAATTTTACACCATTTATTAACATTTTTGACCAAAAGATATTTAAACGATTAAGAGTGAAATGACAGTAAATGGTGTACCTAGATTTCAATAATTTCCGGATTACCTCTTTGTATTTAATAGGCAGTTTTTTAGATGTCGGTCGCAATCATTCTTCTACCAACTAAGCTCATTTTAATTGCTTTATTAAAAATGTAAAGATGTCATAAGGAAAAGTTGACTCAGTGCATTGTTCTTCTTTCCACTTCTAATTTGATACCAATAACTGCTTCTAATAGATTTTTCTTAAACATTGGTAAGTTGATTTAAAATAACAGACAAATATATTAAAATAGGTCATTAATACGAGTCGGACAATTATTATAATTAAAATGCACAGGAGCGCTCGTTACAAAATGATTTTACTTCATTGATGCACGCAAAATCTGGAAACGAAACAAACAAAAACAAATATATTCGTTTTAAAATAAATGGTGTGTGATACAAAGCTTGTCTATGTATGTTTCGTCACTCTATAACGAGGAAAGCTGTTAATCACAAAATGCGATTTGTTACCTGAGGGGGAGTCGAGCTCAAAAAGAAGGGTGTGATCTGGTAGAATATCCAAATTAAAACAAAAACTTTACATATATTTATTGCAGCTATATTAATGTGTCAAGCGGAATAGATGAGAGTGGATATATTTTCGCCTTTTCCAAGTAAGTCTCTTCTCACTCCCGACTCTCCCTACCGCACAACGTCACTAGTACACTGCTTCACCCACTCATTTTTTTGGAAAATGGCGGATGCTGTGCGAACTTTAGTCTTACTTATTCGCGCGGTTCGGATAATTTTTCCTCGCGAGGTTTTGCGCCGCCAAATATAGCTGCATTCCTCGTCGACTCTGCAATGCTGTTTACAGGGTCCTTCACTGTCCTAGGTAGCAACTTTAGTCGTTGCCTACCGCTTGTATCTATAAAGCAAAAACAAAGATCATTAATAAATGCACAGAAGACAGCCAACAGTTAACTAAATTATTTAGTTTACTCAAGGTGAACTTCTTTGGTCCTTTTCCTTTTCTTTTTACTCCGTAGTTCTCAACTATTTTTAAAAACCATCCACACCTTATAAGACATTTGTCTTATAAGGTGTGGATTGGCTCCATTTGAAATATAAATGTTGGTTTTTTTTGTGTAACCACAGGAAATAAGCTAATTTATCTATTTGAAATAATTTTGGGGATGCAATTTAAAGATTACAATTTTTAAGATGTTCTCTGTCCGTTCAGTTTTATCTCGTTTACGTTTTGCTTGTTAAATCTTAAACTAAGCGATCACTCTGTACAATATATACTCAAGAAGAAAGTCCAAGTAATATATACATATATATGCAGTGAGACTCAGAGGATCAAGAAAAAAGTATACGGTACGCGAGGCGAAAGTCGAATGCCCGCCACCGGGTGAAGTTGACGCCAGAGGTGAAGCCGAAGCCCTCGCCTTCGCATCTGGCGTCAACTTCAGGCAGTGGTGGAACTTCGACTTTCGTCCCTTGTACCGCAATATACCATTGAAAATTTACTAAAATACTCGTTTTTAAGGTATCCTTTAAAAATAAGGGTACTGTTCTAATTATATTTAATTTCTACTGGCAATTTTCTCTTACAGCTTGAGCGTTAAGGGTCGTAGGTTGCTTGATTACGTTTTAATATAAAATTTGCTCTATATTAAAGAGAGTGACCCCGCAAAAGGTTTTAAAGATATTAAACAGGTGTCAATCATTACAACTGATCTAAAAAAATTATGGTTCTTCTTTTTCTGGTGTTAATTTTTCTCAATTTACGTATTTCGTAATCAATGTTTATGATTTTTATGCAGTATTACATATAATTATCGACTAGTGTCTAGTGTCTATTTTATGATATTTATAACTTGTGTATAATATATTTTATATACTTTAATTGAAATGCTTATATGTAATTTGGATGCTGATTAAAATTGTGTTTTGCGTCTTTTGTTCTTGTTTTCTTAATTAGTGTATCTGATTTTAGTCATTGACAGAGATGAACACGTATTTCACATCCGATTATTGTCGTAAAGAACTTTAAAAAAATGTTAATAATCGGAATACAGTGGTTTTGTGTTGAGAGTGACAGTCGAACAGCGAATAATTTCTTTTGACGTTTCGCAAGCACGAGTGGTTTGCATCTTAAGAGATGTTTATCTCGAAATCTTAAACTGGACAATGTAAGTTTCCGAGCGAAACGCTTCTAAGGATGCAAACAACTCGTGCTGTTGCACGTCAGCAATACATTCTTTTCCACAATTCAAGAGCCCGAAAAACTCACCAGTTTCAATCAAACTCGAAGATATTAATAATAATAATTGAAAATATCTCAGAAGCCTTCCTGAAAAATTGGCAGATCTGCATTTTCGACGTCGTTATACAGGATGATTCACGGCCGATGGCTCATTGGCCGAAGAACGCGATGTACGAGCTTTAAAAAAATGTGTACATCGTAATTGGATATGCTCTATGGATATAAAATATTTAGAAAGGTGACGTTGCCTCTTTATATACGACACCCTGTATATTATTGCATATTTGGATTGGACCTAAAGATATATATGTATCTCAAGCGGTTTTCGAAGTAACAAATTATATTAATATTTTTTAATCATAACATAGTCCCAAGAAATCTTTATTTTTGAGCCTCGAATACAGCAATTTCTTCTTCATTATACAGGGAGTATTGAAATCAGTGATGTTAAATGGTGTTCCGTTGAAAAAATGCAATTGAAGCAATGTAGATGAAATTTCTGTTTACGACCGTCACAAACAAATATTTCTTGGGATTACGTTATGACAAAAAATTTAATATTATTTCTTAATAATTCGTAAACTCTTTTAGATATGTGTACAAATCGTTAAGAAAAAATCAACAGATCTATAAGGCCTGTCTGGGGCAATAATATGCAGGGTGTGTCATTTAAAAGATCGCAGTTATAGGTACTTTCCATATAAAATTATATAATATATAAGCAGCAAAGTCGCAGAGCTGAGTATTTTAGGGGCATTTTAGGTCCATATCCGATTATTTAGTGGTACACATTTTCAGAAAGATCGTATGTCCCGTTCTCCATTAACGTATGATTCGCCATTGGCCGTAAATTACACTGTGTATTTAAATAAACTTAACCACAAAATATTAGACAATTTTTTGTGCGAAAATATGTACTTTGTAATTGCACAAAAAATACGAGATTGTAGACAGAAACATATTTACGTAATGTTAATGAGAAAAACGCCATTGCAGATACGATCTCAAACATATTGCTGCTCAATTTATGATCTAATTTTTTGCGATTAACTCAGTTTTTTTTAAATATTTTTTTACTGTTTTCTGTATTTGCGAAATACCCCCAAAAGAAATCACGCTAATTTTGAAAAAAACCTCTTTAAAAGACGAGCAGTTGCATTATTAGAACACATATTATAGGCCATATCAATTTCCGAAAAAATCAAATAACGAGAAGCAGTATCTTTCGAAGCACACCAGACACCAGTATTCTTCAAACGAAGAATATGAACAAGGTGAATAGGTAAGTCTACTGTGAATAAGTGACAGCCTGCGTCAGAATGCATTATGACATTTCAGAAGTTTTCTCCCAGTACTTTTGGTATTGCTTTACGTGAGCATACGAAATCGTGTTCAATAAATTATTATTTATTGAAAGAATAACGGAACATAAAAATAAAACGAACGGAATTATCCGTACCAAAAAAATTAAACCTAAAACGCTGAGGTGTAACAATATTTCGACTGGCTAATACTATCAGCAGGGATTAGTCAACGGTATTTAATGCACGAAGTGAGCAAACGCGGCACCCATTACGCAGACAGCTTTTTCATGCCCAACATTTCATGCAGGATATGACCCACGTGGTCTTACTGTCTCAGGTATCTCGCACACCTTCAATCCGCGGTCTGCCAATTCTAGATCGTGGATTTTTGTTATGTTAAACTTCGTGGCAGCCCTTTTCGGGGCATCTGGGCGTGGCTCATCAAAAACCGACGTGCGACCACGTTGAAACTCGTTACACCAATTTTTGACAGTCGCCAAACAAGAATCACATCATCGACCAATATTGCTCATTTTCCATTTCTCAGGAATTCGCAGACACGCCCACTTTAATTGACAGCAGCCGTCTACGAGAATGTACTACACGATAGTAAATTTCTCTTGCGACAGTAGCGCCATCGGCCGGTGAGGATAGGTACTTATCCGACGCCCCTCGTAAATGTCGAATAAAAGTTATATCTCAAAAACGAAATTTCTAAGTCACCATATTCACAAATGACGCTTTAATCAGACACGACACAATTGGCGGTTCGAACTTGTATAGTTATCGATATAAATAAGGGCCAAAAAAGGTACGAGTTAGAAGAAAACAAAATAATCCTTAAAAAACACCTTCCATGATGTGGCCAAATCGAGAAATAAATAATAAATTCGCAAGAATACAGTTAATTCGAGTAAACATTCAGGTTGACCAACTGAGTGTTTTATTACAATAGGAAAATGCGGTTACTCAATCAAAGATTCGATTCTGATTTATAATACCGACTATTAGAGTTACAAAATAAATATAACTATTTTGCAAACCAACCTACCTGGTGTTGCTGCAGGTACATCATCGTTAAATCGTCTTTCATTTCCAACTCCAGGAGGCCCTCTTCTAGGAGCCCCTTGAGCACCGCCAAAGTTATTGGGACCTCCCGTTCTTGGAACGCCGCCCCGTTGTCCGCCACCCCATGAATCTTCGCCGGCAAAGCTTCCATAGTTTCCTCTGTGAGGGCCACGTACATCCTGCAAATAAAAAAATAGATCGAAATTACTACATGGTCTGTACCAAAATCATTTGTTTGATTTAAAGCAAATAAACGATGTATGCAAGCCATCGTTTAAATTTCGATCATTTACATTAACTATTGAAACCAACCTGAAAACCTGGACCTCCTCTTGATGGTCCTCCACCGCCTCTTCTGTCCATGTCCGAGTCATTGTAGCCGCCATGTTGAGGTCGATCACCACCACGAAAGCCGCCGCTTCTAATGCGGTTGCCACCACCTCGACCACCTCTGTCAAATCCTCCGCCTCGATCATTTCTCTTACCTGCAATTAAAAAAAAGCATAAAACATTAAGTTAAATGAAGAATAATAATTTAAAAAAACATAAGCACTGCAGAATATTAAATGAGATTATATCAGGATGTTAAAAACTTTAGAGTGGCCTTAATTACTCCATTGGTACCTTAAAAACAGGTATTATAAGAGAATGTACGAATTACATTTGACTTTCTAGCATCTACATGGTCTCTCTATGCCTTCACATTATGTATTCCTTCGTGATCTATACAGCAAATATTAACACTGAATATGTATGCTAACCTTCTGCTACGTCGACTTTAATAATGTTTCCTTCTACTTCGATTTCTCCATTCATATTAATAGCAGATTCCAAATCTTGAAGAGTGTCGAATTCCACATAGCAAAAGCCTTTAAACCTGTCGGTTTCCTTGTCCATAACCAACCGCGTGTTCTTGATATGCAAATCATTGAAAATGCGATTGACATCGCCCTGTACTAGTCCTGTAGGTAAATTGCCTACATAAGCGGTGAATGGTGGTTCAGTTGGCAAAGGTTTTCTGCCTCCTCGGCGACCGCCGCCTCCATAATCCCTGGAAGAGAATAATACACGTAAGTACAATGAGTTACAAAGTTCATTTGGAGATTGACTATTATGTTAACGATAAGTTTAGTTCGGATTCACTAATGTTTGTTTGGATAACATTAGATTTGGTGCCAAATTGTAATCAAACGGCGAAATCATCTGAAGGTTGGATAAGTTATGTTTTCCCATGTTTCAAAGTGCCCAATAGCAATTTTATAATTTTAGGAAATGTATATCTGAATAAAATCCAACATTAGAAATGTAAATCAAGTCGATATGAGAACAAAATTTCTAAGGCAATTTGTTGAGGATCGAAACAAAGGCGCGCGATAGACGCGATCGAAATATGAAAATACTAGACTAGACTATCACGATAACTATCCCAAATCATTCTTCGAACCAATCATAAAACGAAGAATAAATATAATCTACAATTCCAATAAATGGAACAACATAAATAATATCAATAAGAAAAAAGAAGGTGAAATCAAGTATGTATCATTACCGTATATTCCAGAAATCAACATGAAAATAAAAAATATTTTAAAACCGCATAATATTACTATAGCGGAAAAACTAAAAACAACTTAGCAAAGGAATGTTTCACAAAATTTAAACCTAAAAGTGATATGTTAAACACACCTAATGTAATATACAAGATTGACTGTTTGAACTCTGACAACACATACATAGGTCAAACAGGACAATATTTAAAGAAAAGAATATACGAACATAAATATACCCTAAGAAAGGTTAACGAAAATGGAACAGCATTAGCACAACATGCACAACAAAAGTTGCATGATTTTGATTTCGATAACACACAAATATTAATCAATGAAAACTATAATAAGAGAAGAATCCAGGAAATGATACAAATTAAAAAACATCGGAATGCAAAGAATGTTAGATCAGACACAGACAATCTTAGGTCTGTATATCATACACTAATTAAATGAACACCTACATACACTAATTAAACCAACTACATAAAATATGAACACCTGGTATATTGAAGAAATGCAGAACAAGTGATATTCTCAGAATGCAAAGAAAAATGCCAAATATTATAAACAGTTTTTTTATCCTCTCGCTCGATATTGGACAAAGTAAAGATTTTTCAATAGTTGGCCAAATGTGTAGGTAGAAACAGCCATACATGTAAGTAAAATTTAAATTTCTAAACAATAAATTCTAGTCTTTTCCCGAACATGATTGTCCTGACTCATCACCTGTGATCCTATGATTTTAATATGTTCGTAATTTGTATTTTAGTATGTATATTTTAGCAGAGCTTTTGTTTTAAATTAATGACGACTGCGAATGTATATTTTAGACAAACTGATGATGGTGGAGAAAGACACCGAAACGTATTTGTAAAATGTTTTAACTAATAAACAATAATATTGACTGGAACCCAGGAATTTCTTTTGAATCTTAATATACTAAGCGATTGTATTACGAATAAAATGTAAAAAACTCCAGTTGCTTGAAGATAAGGAAACAAAAAAAATACATACGCAAATAAGCATAATAATATAATGTAATTGTTCTATTAAACAGTTAAACAAAAAAAAACGAATGGCGTTAAATCGAAATTTATCAGTTTCTTCCAGCTGTCCTCGTACATTTGGTCGCAAATCGGGGCTGGTAACCGGCAGAAATAATGGTCTTAAAATCGGCTTTGAAACAAGAGCTTATTAACAACAGTAAAAAATGTATTGCTCTATTATGATGGATTCTAACATAAGATTATCCAAATCGACTGTAGAAAATAAACATAGCAATCAACATTGTCTTAATTCTTATACTAAATTAACATTATACGGACAAACATTTCATTATCTGAAAATACATTGATAAATATTTGGGTTCGAAATTGATATTATTGTATGAGAAAGTAGAATAATGGGTCTAAAGTCTCATCAGTTAAAAAATCAGGAACACATTCATTCTTCTCAATTAAAATTTATCATTTCCCCTACTCTTGTAGGGGAAAATGTAATTAATAAGACATGATAATTTAAAGTTAAGATTATAATAAAAATACGACAATTCTAACTAAGCAACTGTTTCTCTAATTTCATTCCAAGCCTAAGATCGAACAAAGAAAAAACAAATCTTCTACCCATACACTTGCACATGTTTAAAATTCCCTTATAGGGAAATATGACTCGCTTTTCTGCTTCCGATGAAAATAGTTCATATTAGATGACGATACCTCACAGCAGAAAAAAAAGAGAAATTCAATTTTCCTAAGAACCGTTTTCGGAATTTTAGCCTTCATCAACTAAGCTAATTATACTTAAATGGATGTGCTCATATTTGAAATTCCTTCACATTTTCATGTCTTATCATTTTCGTTTACCGATCATTAGCATATCACCGATTGTAGTTCTGTAAGTTCTAATTTAATGGTAAGTAAATAAAAACGCAAGAAGCAAAGTGAGTCATAGAAACACTATTAATATTTAGTTGGGACACAGCCAGTGAATTTGTGTTGAAATAATACTTTAAGTATTTTTTTTTCTTCTACACAGTTTCCCTACAATTTAGTCAAGATGGAAGAGTAGTTGATGCAATCAAATCTTGATCTTCAAAGCAAATGTTCGCTACATTAAAAACCAAACCAGTACGTTAATGGATTAAAAGCATGAAGAAACTGTTCAAAAGTAATAACTGAGAATAAAACTCATAAATTATTGTATGCGGTTATTTCAGGAACACACCGAGTCATCGAAAGTTTTCAGCCAACAAATCATCGGGATTCTCACAATGATCGATTTTGTCTTCTGAGGTCATAAAAGTTAATGGTATTTTTTACAAAAAATAATTCGCCAAGAAACCAACCACTGAACTAAAATACAACTATGATGTGTGACTGAAAATTTAAATTTTTTAGTTAATTGGAGGTGTCAAGAATGTTACGCTTAACCGGTGCAAAATAGACTTGAAATATTTGTTCAATGAAAAAATCTTTCCTCTTAGATGGATGAGTTCATATAATAAGAATCGAGTCAAAAAGATCCAAATTTTAAACGAAACAAAAATATGTAGAGATTAGGTCGACTAAGCGAAGTATTTTAAAAACTTGTTTCGTCTCGCCTTTAAGCGACGCCCAAAAGTTACTTGCATATTCGGAAATTAATACTAGAACAGTAAACGCTGTTCTACTGAAAACTTGTAATTTGTACGCTGTAGTATCACCTCATTAGTGCTTGGGCCTCTAATTTCAACTTTACAATAACTTCGTCATTAGTATTGCTTGAAGTAGGTGTAGAAAATTTATTTTTCTCAATAAAATACCAAATCACTTTTTACGAGAGCAGTCGACAAAAATGCCCAATTTAAAAGATCTGAAGATGCAAACGTGAGGTTAAATTTGCAGAATGTAAACAATCGATTAGGAAAATAAATCACTTTCTTCAGTTACGTTATTAATTTGCCTCAATTGTATAGTATTTTGCGTTAAATGTGAGTGTTAAAGTGTTTTATTTTCATGGTGGAAAACCTGTAGTCAAATTATGAGGAAAATAGAAAGAAAATGAGACTCATGCTCATAGAACATCTAAGCGATGGTGGTGAAAAATTGAGCAAAATGAACAGTTGTTCGCCATCACAATATTGCACGGTCGGCACCCGAAATTAACAGACACCAGTAAATTGAATTGGTTGGGAAAATTCACACAAACTGTCCGCAATCGCCCATAAATCAAATTAATAATTTTAATTGATTTTATTCTTCCATACTTCTGCGAATTGTAAGAATTTGATGACAGACATACGTTGATAGCATCAAAGTTCCGTCTCGCTGGGTGGACAAGAATAGAAAAAGAACGACAATTATTGCGTCACTACCAAAACGCTTGGGACACACTGTAGCTGCTCAATTACGCACATTTCAATCTACTAAAAAAACTTCTTCTAATTCTTCTAGCCTTGAAGAAGGCGGTAATAAATCGCGGAAAGCTTGGTTAGCTGAAGAAGTTTTCTTTCGACACCACTGCCTAGACCGTATCCCCAAGAAACCCCATATTTGAAGTAAAAAAAACTTCAATAGATTAGGAATGGAAGAAAAATTATGAAGTGATAGTGACTGAAAATGTTCAATTTTTACTCGATTACAAGTGGTAAGAATGCTTACCGGGGACAAAAAAGCTGAATGGACGGTTTGTTTCAGTGAATGAGCAAGTTTCGATTTAGATAATGAAGTGCCCACCATCAGACCACAGCAAAAAAATGACTTCACTTTATTTGCTTTACTATATTATTAGTAGCCTTTACTATTTGTACTAATCTAGGTATCCTATTGAGTCATAAAGCTCTAAATTTTCAACAGATAAAAGAACCAAAAAAACAAATCCGTTTTAAGAGAATTGAACTCAATCTCAATCACCAATAATTTATACATCTTGCATTCTATGTAAGGATGCAAAATGTAAAAAAAACAATGCTTAAGTAAAGTCTAGGAATCATGTAAAACAACACAATATAAGACGGCTTGAAGACTGAAAATCTGCATGACCGTAGATATTCTCTTCTACTTTAAACGAGCTGAAAGTTGATACAATTGATTCGCATATTCCAAAATTGGAAATGTGCAAGCAATATTACCGAACTTAGTCTAGTGAACTGATTAGTGTTCGTGTGCCAGATTTCAAGTACATAGAGCGTTTTTCTCAAAAAGTCGCCAATTTGTCTTTTCGCTTATATTAGAGTTATCTCTTTAGATTTTACGAAATGGATGTTCGCTGACTCCAGAGGAACATTCAGTGTTCGATCAGAGTTCTAGAGTAGAAGATTTATTATCTGACCCATTAACTAAGTTAAATACAGGAGAATAACTGTTGGCGTGACGTTTCGACCGACCATGGTTAATGGGTAGCCCAGACACCAGACACATTAAGTGCCTGAAAACGGAAATGAAGTTACCAAGTATCGTTTGATTTTTTTGCGTTCAGAATGGGGCAGTTGATAACATTTTTCTACATTAATTCCAGCTGCTTTATATTATGCAACTAGTTTTCTTTTGCAGTATCAATTAAGAAAATTAAACGCCGCTTTGGACATATTGAGTGTTTCTTATGCAATGGGATAAAATATACCTAGTATTCCACCAAAGCTCTTGTCATTCATTCAGGCAATGAAATTCGGACATTTTTTCGATGATCAGTCATAAAATTAAAGGTATAGAAATACACAATTATACATGTACAAGCCCTTGCGGCAAGATGTTTACAACCATCCAAAAAACCCTCCCCCAGCGTAGGTACTTGGGCAAAGGGTAAGCGTTAGCTGGAATTTACACATTTACGTAGACTTTGCATTAATTATATAATAATAATCCAGGGCGAAACAAAATCAAATTCCCAAACATCTTCAAGGACTTGTTTAGTTTTTACATAGAAAAATGCTTGGAAAAATAAGCATGTGCCCTATAGAAGCTTTGAGTTAATGAGTTTGTAACATAAAACCTGGTGATGCGAGCTAGATTTCAATATTATACACCATGCGGCTTACCCACGACCTAATAAAAGCATTCTGCAGCCACTGCGAGTGATAATTGTTAATAAAAATAAGGCAAATTACCTATTGTCGTCGAACGAGCTTCTACCGGCCATGTTTTACACGGGACTTGCGTGTGCGCAAATGGATGTCAAGCGGCGGTGCAAAAATGGCCAACAATTCATTTCATTTTGGTTTATGCGGTTCTTTCACTGAATAATTTAGATCACTGGTTCAATATTAGCTGTACAAAATTCGCTCAGATGTATGATCTTATTCAGATTAATTCAAAAAGCTTTAAGACCATAAGTTGTCAAGCTGGAAACTTCGACTGACAAAAAGGAAGCGAACTAGTCGGAACCAGGGTCCTTGTTTGTAATCTATAGTTTTCGCATGGTCGCCATATTCAAGGTTGCCACTTGTTAATTTAGTACCAATACTTTGCCGAATAATCTACGCAAACAAGCACATTATATTCAAAATTATTACGCTTCCAGTTTTTTCTCACCTAGTATTAAACTGGGATAAAATATTGCTGCACTGCAATTGAGCATTTAAAGTTTAAACCTTAGAAGAATGAAACTGGAAATCTTCAAGTGGTTATTACTCGCCCAATCTGGCAATGCGCCTTCATTATGGCATGTATTGGTGACACTGTTTTAGGAACATTTATTTTCCTTAAATATTGTGTCTACTGTGCTAGTACCAATATGCGCGCACACATGTTTGTCCGTTGGAACTTGATTTATGCACTTGAGAGAACTGTGTGAATTATTGCATTTTTGTTACACACTTCATTACTTTAGTTAATTTTGTGGAAACCATGGAAATATTTGAAATTAGAATTTTAATATACAATAAAACATTTTTAGTATTTTTTTAAATCAGCTAAAAGTTGAAGTTTTCCAGCCTAAATACAAAATTGTATTTTAAATTCCACTTGATTCAAATGGCATATAAATTTTTCCGTTCGCAAATGCTCAGTGCGTACGCAACAACATTCCAACCAAATCAGTCGAAAACACTGCAAACGATTGGCTAAGCTGATCGTGGCAGATGTCACATCTGACCAATTACGAATCTCTAATGTAATTCGCCAGTTGTCAATAGTGAATGTGAATCCATCAGATTTGATAAGTCCCAAGACTTTATTTAATTTTTGCCAATATACTCCGAAGTGTTTGGCCAAAAATGAATGGCAGTGCTATAAAGCCGCATTAGTTCACCGCAAAATCATCAGACAGGTTTTCGAAATCTGATGAGTCTATTCGCATTCAACCCCAAATTGTCGACATGAAGAAACTATTTTCAAAAATTGAAAAAAATATTGACACCCACATCAAAAGAAACAAATACCGCTATAGGAAAAGTGTTTAAAGTAGGAATACACACGGTTCAAGTCGAAGATGTATTAGCTGAAGGTAGGAAATTCCTTCTAGTAGGGTTGGCGATAAGGGATGGTACATGGGATATCATTTAGCCCCCCATGTTTGACAGCAGTTAAAATCGATTTTTTAGTCAAATATCTTATAATAAATTAATATCACTGTACTTTGAAGCGATTATATGCAATTTATTGAAGTAAAAACAGACTGACCTATTTTAATCAATAGTTATGTATATTTGCAAATCTTTGCATGTGATTAAAAAAAAATCAATATGAAACTACACTCTAATTTATTGAAAACGTTACTCTAATACAATCGCAAAATAATCCCATAAAGTCGACAAAATAAGATAAGAATGATCTATTGTTCACTAGGTGGGTTTGCAATTGTCTACCTCGTAAGAACCCACATTGGGGGAGTTTCAAACAGAGCAGCTCTTAAACGCATGTATGTTAACAATGAGCAGGATCTTAACGTTGCTAAGCGTGAGCTTCAAATAATTGTAAGTATTGTAGCTGAACTTGCTATTTTGCTTTCGCTCTGCAACACACTTAAAAAACTATAGAATTTCTCTGTTGCAAATTACATGCGATGGAAACCTCAAATCAACAATAAATGTTTCTCTTTTAGAGTAGTTTAAGCGGTCATAAAAATATTGTTGGCTACATCGACTCCTGTTTAGTTTCCCTTGGTGGCGGAGTATCTGAGGTGTTGCTCCTCATGACTTACTATCGTCAGAACTTATTGGATATTATGAAGGAGCGGGGTAAACCAGATTTTAGCGAGAGTGAAGTCTTATCTATTTTCTGTGATATGTGTGAAGCTGTAGCTAGACTACATCATTGCAAAACACCAATAATGCATAGAGATTTAAAGGTAAGACTATTTGAACAAGTGAAAATTAAATATATTTAATAGCTTTGCGTACTCCTATAGTTGTTTATAAGCAGGGTAAATGTCGGTAAATATCCACAGTTTCCAGTTAAATGTTTCAAATTGCAAAGAAACTTAGATGAGTGATTAATTCAACATGGAGTTACCATTATTATCTAATCTGTCCCTAATTCGCTCTTAAATTAGAAATTTTAGAATCAATATACTAATTTTAAACTTCAACTGATTAACAAAATAAACGTTACACTCCGAAAGTTGACCTAACGTTGGAACTGGATAAATTATTGTTGTGTATATTTTCCTGACTGTACTTCAATTTATTTCAAAAAATTTTTCCTGGGTTTCAGTCAATTTTATTGTTTATTATTTAAAATGTCACAAATACGTTTCGGTGTCTTTCTCCACCATCATCAGTTTGTGTGTATAGTTGTTTCTACCTTCACATTTGACTGGTCACTCTTTTTAAGTCACACATTTTAAATAATAAACAATAAAATTGACTGAAACCCAGGAAAAATTTTTTGAAATGAACTGGATAAATTCTGATTGCTGCAAGTGCTTTGAAGCGTTATGCCCAACTATTTTTCTGTCAGCCTGATCATTTTCAAAAATTAAGTACTTCACATAAAGTTTCTACAGGAGGGAAGATCAAACAATGCAAATTTTCTTAAAAGTCGACATGCCCCCAGATGAAGAAAAAGTGTTGTTGGATTTCAAGAGCAAAGGCATAAAAGTAGACCGATATCTTTATGCCTTTGGTGTTGAAATCCAAAAAACTTTATTTTGTTCAAATGGAAACACTTTGAAAAAAATTGAATTACATAACAAATCGCTTGCAGCAATCAGAATTTATCCAGTTCCAAAATGAGGCCAAATTTGACCGCGCACCGTTTACTTTGTGGAGCAGGTTATTTATCTCAGATCAATAATGCTTCAAGCATTTGAAAATTGATTAACTTGGTACTGTTCAATTGAATGAAGAAACGAATTAAAATCGACAGTAAATGTCACTAAAGAACCGCAACAAGCATTGAGGGGTTTTATCAAAATTGCAAAGGAAACCGAATGCTATGCATAAAAATAAAAAATATATCAGCCTATAAACCAGTGTCTGAAAATGCTGTTTTCGAACTCTAGACGTAGAAATTTATTAGTTTGGGATATTTGTGTTCTATCTCGTTTTCTATTCTTTGGGTATTTATCCTAATCGAATGATTAACGAATCAGTTAGTGCCAGAACTGGACATCATTAACCCAGTAAAATTACAGGATTTTATGTGGGTCAGTAGCCAGTAAACACATCAAAGACTAGTTTAAAAAGACCTCAATATTTACTGATTAAATTGGTTAAGTTTCACACAACTACATTTAAATTACAGGCATTTAGACATGTGTAAGAGCTAAACCATGTAACGGTTCTGAGCGCTTCTTTTGCCAGTTTGGCTCCAAAGTAAACTGTCTGAATTTGTTTTATTTGTATACTTCATTAATATTGGAATTTTTTGAGAAAAACTGATACTGATCTGAGCAAAATAAATAAAAACCATCTCGCATACATCCACCTATTGAAACATCAAATTGCTTTTTTCATTAAGCTACATGGAAAGTTCTGTGAAAAATTGAAAATTTTCGACGCCATTTCTACGAAACAAGCAATTTGTCCACGAGTTTTTAGAAAGATTGTAATTATTTTTCTTTGCAAAAATTCATACAATATCAATATTATAATAGCAAATAATAAAAATGTTATTGCATATTCATCGTGGTTAATAAAATATTTCAATTTACCGAGAACAATAATTTTATATTGCTCGCTAACGTATAACTCGTAAAGTATTCTAAACCAACATGAGTATTTTATGAAGCATTCCAATGATATCCTCGGGATCATTGTAATAATTGTCGAACAATTGCCTGAGATTATAGATTGTTTGGTTTACTTTAGTACGAGTAAAATAGTGAAAATGTTATTTGCAGCCAGCAAGGACACATAACTTGAGTCTGAAACATGTTGATAGTTTTGCTTCTAAATAAAGGCATTTTTATCGTTGAAACAATTACATATTTTATGTCATAGGTTTTACGATTGTAAATAATCTTGAAGATTACTAGGTGAAATTCAATCTACAGTTGTTCTGTTAGCAAGGCAAATATTTGGAATTATCAGTAAAGAAGAGAATGGTTTTATTGTGTATAAACAGTACACTAAAATAAATGACACTTAACACGGGACATCTGTATTCTCATAACAGGGCACAATTATTCAATAGTTCTTTAATTAACTAATGCAATTTGGTTACGGATTGTTTTCTTCTTGGGTACGAGACTGTTCTTGATCAAAATCATCAATATCGTTATCCTCTTTGGGTTTAAAATCCCCTCTTCCAATCAACGTGAATATGGGATGTGGTGAAATAGACATTCCCATTGAGTTCTATGCAATATTCGACCCATTGTCTGAAAGTAGTTTTTATGTCAGAACACGAAAGGGCCTATTGCCACAATTTTGGGCAAATTATGAGATTGCTGGCAGCTGGAGATAAGTTATATGCAGATCTTTGCATGCACTGCTTCAACCAAAGAGGATATCCATAGTAAAGTCTATAAAATCAGAACAAGGGCAGTAATTATTAGGGAACTAAAAATAAAATGTTTTTAAAACACACCTTGGCATTTCAAGACTTGCATTATAGTTTTTGCTAACTTGCATAGCTCTTTTTTTAACCTTCTCTGTCTTATTCTTACTGTAAGGTGTTTTAACGTTTTTGCCCTGCAAGCATGATTCCTCATACAGTTTATTGTACAATAACTCTTTTTTGTCCTGCAGTGCATATAAAATGTGTTCTAAGGACCCATTTATGGAAATCAGGATACTTTTAATTTCCAAATATGGGTATCTGTTAAAATCACAATTGTCCGTCTGTGTGCCTCTTGTAAAACATTGCTTGTGCGCGGAAAACAGCTTTGATGTGCAGCTGCCTGAAACTTTAATAGTCTTTAATGGGTAGTTCCACCAATTTAGAACAATTGTTATAACCCTGTCTGTTAATATTGTAATATGAAATTATTTTTAGATCAGTGGCATTGTTGTGAAGAAACGAATTAATTATGTTTACACGAAGATTAAACTCAGAATGTTTTATCTATTTCTGTTGCTGTAAAGCTCGATGTTTTTAATTAGGTGACTTCCCATTCTCGATATAGACCTAAATTTACATTTATTACCTTTTTCGTCACTAAATTTATTACTGGAATGTCTAGCATAAATTGTAAAAGTTGCGCGCAACAACACTTTCGTCTTTCTTCAGGAAGTTGTTTTCTTTTATTCTAACTGGCAATTTTGACTGCATATCTTCAGATTAGGATTTTGCTTGTTTAGATTCAAACTTCTGTTAATATTACTAATTTTGACTCCCTAGTGACATTTTAATGATCACCTTCTAAAGGTAATTTTATAGAAATTTGAGGTAAGTGTTTATATTAACTCTACCTGATATTTAGGCTTATTTACATCGATGAAGATAAAAAATATATGAAAAATGTAGTAATATTTGTTGCAGGTCGAGAATGTATTAATAGATGGTGATACTTGTTTACTGTGTGATTTTGGATCGGCCACTTCTAGAGTATTAAATCCGCCGAAAAAGGCGTAGCAGTGGTGGGAAGAAGAAATAAAAAAATATACTACTTTAGTTATAGAGCATCCCGAAATGGTAGATATGTATTGCGGAAAACCAATCACTACAAAGGCTGATATATGGGTAAGAATGGAACAGTGTCGAATTACAAAAGTCTACGGTTAGAAGTCAAGACTCCCATATAATTATATTGTGTATTTTTAGGCGTTAGGATGTATGTTGTATAGAATTTGCTTTTATACGTTGCCATTTGGGCGAGGAGTACATTGGCGATACCAGAGTGGTAATTTTGCATTCCAGATAATTCACAAATTTTCAAAGGGGCCTACATCAACATAATTAGTAAGTGCTCGAAACTCTTTTGGCCGATAAGAATTCCCTAGTTTGACTATTTTAGGATATATGTTAGACCAGATCCCGATAATAGACCTGATTTTATCAAGTAAGCTGTGTGGCTTTCGAATTACTGGGAAAAACCAACCCGGTGAAGAATTTCAAAAGTAAGAGCGATGACGAACAAATGGCGATAATAAAGTCAATAAAATTCCTATTGATTTTAGAAAGTAGCGAAAAACTAACATTGAAGAACTGCCAGTGCCCGCTGTTTGATTCGTGAGCAAAAACGGGGCTAGTCAACTAAAAGATTCAGAGCACTAAAGCACTCACGGCAAACGCCCACGGTCGAAGGCACCAGTGTTATGCCGAGACAACGACCAAAAGGAAATACCACAACACCACTGAAACTAACAGCATTCCTTTAAGCATCAGTTCTAGCCCAAGCACGTCTAAAAAAGCTCAAAGTTCCCAAAGTCCCACTTCCCAGGTTAACGTTCCTGCCTTTCAACAACAGTCCGCAGGTAATCCTAGTGCGTTTTCCAATCCGCCTGTTTTCCCTGATTTCAGACCCGATAATTATTTCCCATCTTCGCAAGGCGAAGAACTACCTCCTCAGCAACTCGATTCCTTGTTTCAGTCTTCCATTTATCCTGATCCTTTCCGAGACGACCATCACTCTAACGAACAACTATCAATTACTACTGACATAATGGAAGTAAAAATGAAAGTTTTGTGGTGCAATCTGCTGTTAATGTCGTCTCACCAGTTGCTGCTGACATTTCACTATTTGGATCAGGAAATTTGGGTCGTGGGGTAAGTTCATTTAGTCAAAGTTAAAGAATTGATTCGGAGCGAAATGTTTACAAATATGTACTGCGGAAATGGGTAGTTCTTTGGCTTATTTTATGGCAAAAATTTCATATACGGGAGATTTAAAATAGGCGTCATTGCTCGGGGGTATAAAAGGAGTACGAAAAAAAACTTAAATCAGTGAAAACAAAAATAATCTGAAAAAACTGACATATTTGCAAACAATGAAATCATTAAATCTGTACAAATGCATTTGACTGCAACGGCAAATGGCGGTTTTCTTCTTAGCATCACGTACATACCGGTTGATTTATGCATAAATCAGTAAAGGTGAGATGCGGAACTAAAAGCAACTTTGGTACTTTTAACTCTTCTAATAGCTTTTCAAATAACCATTGAATTACTTTTTTTTTCGCTTAACAGGAAATATTAAAGTCCTTCCGCAAGAGCTGATATCTTCGAGAAATGAATTACACTTTTCCCATATTCTCCAAATAATTCCAGGAATTCATTTCCTTAAGCGGTAAAAGGAATGAATCCATTTTTGAATCACCCTGTCTACATAGATCAGCAAATATTTCGCTTTCAATCTACAGGATGTTAACATTTAAAGAGTTTCAAAATATTTCCTTTTCCAACTCCTGAATTATTTGAGAGATTAAGCTCAAAGTTAGCAAATACTTACTCTGTAGGCTTTTCATAATCGGATATTTTTGTATATTCTTTTTCCTGACTGTACTTTAATTCATTCCAATGTATTCCTGGGTTTCTGTCAATTTTATTGTCACTAATTATGGTGTTATGTGATGAGCCCTGCGTTTCGTCTCGGTCTACCTAGGTAGGTAGACCTACATAGGTAGACCCGAGACGAAACGCAGGGCTCATCAGATAACACCATAATTAGTGACAATAAAATTGACTGAAAACCCAGGAATACATTGGAATGAATAATCGGATATGCCAAAATGCTTGTGAGTTTTTACAGTGATATTATTTCTCAAGCTTTCCTGCATGATTCTAAGTATTGAAATACTTGGAATCATGCTTTTTGTCATAAAATATGCTAAATAGTTCCTGCCTTGTACAGGGTGTGAACTGTGAACTTGCGGTATTATTTCTTTCAATTAAAAAAAAAGTGCATGTTCCGAGTGCGTCGGAAAAGTTGCAGCACAAAAAAACTTTTCTAACGGAACACCCGATATGTTATTTTATTTTTGAATTCTTATCTAAATTTCGATTACTTCTTGTTTAGTGAGGAGTTGTAATTTCCTTACTAACACCCGGTTGATCTTTGACTCGATCAACCCAAACGCGGGAAATCGGATCAATGTTTAATTGATCCTCTTTCTAGGATTTGCTGATTCCTACAGTAAAACTCCAAGCCAACGGTAAAAATACATTTAATAATTAAATTATTAAAGAAATTGACAAATTCTACCACTAATTCCCTTCATTCATCCCTCACTTTCACTCCTGTGCTCATAACAACCTTAAATTAACTAGAAATTGAAAATTGATGATCTGTGAAAAACCTTGTGTATAATTGTTAGTTGTTGAGAACGCACTAACGGATGAATTGTTGCACTTCCAGTATGATCTAATTCACACACTTGTCCACCTTAAATCTCTTTTCCTCTCTACGTGACCCACCTTGTAAGTGTTGTGATCATTCCGGAACCGAACTGTTGCACTAGAATCACCAACCACACCAATTTGGAATTTCAAACGATTTGTGTGACGTTAATTAACGGTGGAATAGTACTGCAAGCGTCCGTTGGTATAATTGTAGTCACGAAAGTGTAAAAAAATTATACGAATTGTATATTGTAAAAATTATCGCCCGTTGCAAAGAACTTGATCTCGTAACGTCTTGTATGCGACTCTGTGTTGAAAAAGGTTCCTTTTCGCTGGAATGCTAGTACCTGGTTCTTAGTAGCGGGCTTTCGTTGTTACCAGCGAGACACTAAGAAACCACCCATGGTTCACTACAACCACTGTGGTCTTTTCCAATTTAAAACTACGTGTAAGGGGGTGCCTAGAGTATGAGCTTACTAATGTCTTCGGCACAGTTTTTTAGTTATTCGGCTTTAACGATGAAATTTCGCATTTTCATGATGTAAAATCGAAAGTTTCTCCGCCGTCTTTAGACAGAAAATTTCGAAATTTGGCAGGAAAGGACTAATTTTATATTAATATTTGGTTTGCAAAATATTTGTCTTTGAAACTACAGCGCAGCCATAATAATAGTCCAAATGTACCAAATATAGCATATTTAGGTACAATCTATATAATACGATATTTTGCCGAATTGCAGATGAGCCCTTTGAGAAGTGGTTTAACAGAGTCTACGAGCATGATAGAGAGCAGTACACCTCCCTCATCACCCTCATTAAGTGTTCCGAAGGGACACAGGCGCAACATGAGTGATACCACGGCTTTTAATAAGTGAGTTTAAAAAGCTTAATTTGACTGAATTAGTAATTTGCTTTCTAAGGGCATTTGCAACGGAAACTACACAATTCCTTGCACCGTTTGAGTCGTCAATGAAATCTAAAGCGCGCGACTCACCAACTCAATCTTGTGGTGAGGATGTGTGATTGCACCTATGGGAAGTTCCGCGTCTACCACTGATGTTAGTCATGTTATTGGTAAGCATACAAGAATATGAACAAAAGAAGAATGTCTCAGTATCTTTACACAACAAGAGTTCATTTTTAAACCTGATAAATATGGAAAAATATGTTCAAAGTATGCAAAAAATTGACCACAATGTTAAATGGAAATCAGTCATATAATCAACAAGGTATTTTCGGTAATAAATAATCCGACAGGCAGTTTGATTCTCTAAAATAAGCGTCCCAGGACCATGACAATATGAGGCAATTTCAGGCAACCCAAAAAAAATGTTAATTGACTAAATTGATTTAGGAGCTGATAGTCGATCATTGTCTGCTGATGTTGCAAGTTGGAATCCTTTCGAAGAAAGCACACCTTTTAGTCAAATGACTGAAGATCACATTTTTGGAGCAGAATTTGATAAAATTCGGCAAGGAACTGGAAGTCAAAACAGTAAGTATTATCATTAGCGTATATAAAGCAAAATAGCAAGCTGATTTTCCGATTTTCAAATTGTGCCTAGATGACGAATGTATATAACTACTAATTACTCGATTTATTATCCAAGGTATTCATGATGCAAAGTCTAATGAAAGTCTTGTTATGCAAGAAGACCCTTTTGGAGCAGCACCATTTAGTTTCCCATTAAAGTCACGAGAAAAGACTCACAAGAGACTACATTCAACAGGTAATATGTCTTAAAGAGATTTTTTTGAAAGTGACTATTGAAATTATTTTTTCCTACTAAAGTCATGTGAAATGCTCCTTAGACATTAGTTTTACCGACTGTATGCAACATATAGTTAGCATCTAAGTATATTGTTTATCAAATGCTACGCTATGCTTACATGTGGGGTGATATATTGATGTGTTATGGGTTTTAACACTGTTTCAACGTCATGAAACATATCCGGTAAAGAGCACAATCCAAAAATGTAATCTGTAATACCCGAAACTTCGATTAAACAGTGTTTTTAATAACAAAAATATACATCCAGGGATGTTAAGAAAAATCCCTCACATGTTTTTCAATAATTTCTGCTTTTTAATGATTCAAGGTTGAGCCATTTCTCTATGTTTTATTAAGGCTTTGCGATTAAATCTGAGTGATTATTTACACTCCTCTACTTAGCAGTACTTAAAATTGAATTATCTAAACAAAAAATATACGTTTTTTATTAAAATAATCTTGCGATGATTACGTGTAACAGAATGGATGTTTTTATCAATCAGAGCAAAAATATAAAAGAATCATTCCAAAAATTACTTTTAGCCTAGAGAGAAATAAAAGACATCGTTTACTAGTCACTAAATTGAATCAGCGATTGTTAGTCGTCTTTGTTTAGAAATATTAATAGCTGATATTTACCTATTGTTAGAAATCGTGGCTATAGTGAATCAAGTAACCCACAGAGTCGGTCATTTAGTTGGTTTAAACTGTGATAAAATTATTCAAATGCTTTGTGTCATTTGTTTGGATAAATTCGGATAGCAATATATCATTTGTACTTTAGGCTTAATACCTATATGTAGGTATCAAATTAATTTTATTTCAGATTGAGAGTATATTAAAAAAATCAAATATGTAGTATTTTTGCGAATTATGCTTTCGATCTCATTTTATAGACTCGGAAATTATTTTCCTTGAATTGATTTTTATAAATATTTCACATATCATTACATTTATTTGTAGACTTCGGATTTCTCATCAGCCAGTGCGCTTTTGGTGGTTTTCAGACTCTCTTTGCTATCTTCCAGCTCCAGAGGCTCTTTTGTTTAAAGCTTTATAATATTGTTGATTTCCTAACCAGATGTCCAATTTCTTCATCAAATTTTCCCTTTTATCGCTTTTTAAAAATCTTCTGATCAACCGTCTTCTTAGCAGTTGTCAGCTGGTTTTAGGCTTCTTCCAACTGCCTAGAACTGTTTGTCTAAATGAAAAAATTAGCGACTCTTTTCTAGCTGCCACAATCTTGATTGTTTCTTGGCCTCTAGCCAGTTGAGCTTCAGTTTCAACAAGTCACGATTGGAATGGCCAGGCTTTCTCCAAAACTGTGCTTTTCCTTATATCATTTCCCTAGCTGGCATTAAGGTTGATTCATCCCGCTCTTAGAAGTAGCATCCAGGCTGCTGGCGAGATTCCAAGTTTGAGCGTGCGTTTCTTGCAGCTCAGCCGAAATGGTCAGCAGCTTGGAGCAGCCGGGATTCCAAGGACGCTTTGGATTTTGAAATAGCTTTATTATAAAGTGGCACCAATATATTTGAGCATTATTTTATGTTTAGACATTTAAAGTGTGTAATGTAGTATTCCCACCATACTAATACAATAAGTAGAATACATTGGTATCACGTAATCAGATTTTTGGAACAGCATTTTTAGAAATACCTCTATTTATGTTTCCTTATTGTTATATTCGTCAGTTCTTAAATTATTCAATTCATTTTATTTCAGCAATTACAAGTCATATACGTACCTATAGCGTTGTAAATATATTTTGGTAAATTCATTAATTTCAAATTATACAAATTATTTTTGTGATCATCTATCATTGAGTGTACAGCTATACATATTATGTATTAAATGCGGCAATAAAGTTGCTTTGCATTAGAAAATGGTTTTTATTACAATTCCTATCTCTAAAAATGGCTGTTCCAGAATAGGAAGGTGGTGGGTTGACTAACTTTGTGAATATTTGTTTAGAAAACCAACTTTCAAAGCACTCCCACTATCTTCAATTATGAAACAGCCTTTTTGCTCTTACTATATTCACCCTTTTGCTTACTAGATTACTTCTTAGAAAAGCCTATTTGTGTCACAGTGTCAATTGCAAGTGTACCACCTACATTATTTCGGTATTTCATAACTACAATTAGATATTCAGAAACGAAGGTTATAGTCAAACTCTGAAAAAAAGTGTACACAATTATCTGAGCTAAAACTTACGGTCAGATTTCCTACTACTACTAGTTTAAAGTAGATCTAATATTTTTAACAACACCCCATTTTTGTGTAGTTAGAAAACAAGCTGTAATTTTTATATAATCTAACAAATTCGCATGGAATTGCAAGATAGATAAGAGCATTACAGTTTATCGTAGACGTCCAATTCTAGTTAGTGTTGAAATTACTTGAAAACATATATTTGTTCGTAAGATATTCGACAGGTTTTTTATTTATTTATGGTGTCTTAAAATTGTATTTTTTTCGCCGCCCAATCAAGTCTACTATAAGCTGGAATCATTATCATTCGTTATAAATTAGTACTTACAAGTTGTTTATACGCCAAAAGGTACGTAGTTTTGAAACACCTTTCGGGTGTATATAAAAAAAATAAAAAACTATATATTTCTTTTCAGTTTCGTCATCATGTCGATTAGATATACCGGAACCTGTTATAGAAGAAAAATTGGAAATCCTTGCCACCTTCGATTACTCATCCGAATCTCGTTCAATTTCACACGTTTTTCAGAAGGAGACGTCCCATTGATTGGAACGACCGAAACGGAAAGTGACAACGAAATTTCACCGTCGTGCAAAAAAGTGCAACTACCTTTAGAATTGCCGTTAGAAGACCATAGGAATAAATACGAAAAACTTATACATGGCCTGGATTTCAGTTCGGATAGCAGTGAACGAGAGGAGAAAATTAAACAGGACAAAGTTAAAAAAAGAAGAAAACCACTATACCGGAAAAGCTACAACATGTATACAAAACCATCGAAATACCAATTAAAAGCTTCCGCTCCGAGGACAGGCAGCATAAACGTAAGAAAAAAGGAGCAGGCAAAACTTCGTCCAATGCTGAAGTGGATTCTGATGATTCAATTGGATCAGCTAGTGATCTTAAAGCCGATGACAATCAGATCGAAATTGGTGAAGAAGCCAAAGAGGACATTAAAGTGAAAATATTAGCGAGGATATACAAACATGCGGTTCATCCGCGTATCATGCAGAGTGTGAAAGCATGGCGACACACGACGATGGTATTAGCCGGGGTGGTTAGATCGAAAAAGAAAGAGGAAATTAAACTAACCGATCAGCAGGAAAATGAGGACATGAATTTCATAGGACACCAGTACGGTGAAAAACCGCTTCTCGCAGACGACGAACTAGATTCTGATTATGAGGTCCTAGAAAATATCAAGTGGGATATTGAAAAGAACACTACTAAAAAAGAATCCCTGTGGATGGCTCCGTCAAGTAGCTTTGAAGAGGCTTCGGATGTATTCAGTTTAGCACCTTTTGGCAAAACAAAATTTTCAAAAACCCCTTTAGAACCGCTTGTGCCATTAGCAGAAGTTAAACTCCGTCCTAGTGTAAGTGCAGACCCAACCGAAACTCGCGATTTTTCAATAGTATCGGAAGCACCAAGATCTCTAAATCCTTTTTTGTCCTGTGAATATTCCACATCTAGTTTGCCACGTAGATCCAACTACGAAAACTCCCCATTAAACTCAAAGTTCACACATTCAGATGTATTATCTCATTCCAAATCGGCGTGTTCGCAAAATATTGATTTTGAATCCAGCTTCAGCAATAAGGTGGGCAGTACTTCGGATAGTTTACTGGGTGAATTTTCCGAAGAATTCAATACTGTTGAAACCACTCAAGAGTCAGAATTTTTAGTAGATATCTCCAACAGCAGTAGCGACAATTTCCCTATTCTACGCACAACACCTTCTTCAGTATTTTCCTCGCTCCAGATGCGAATGAGAAAAGAGAATCACCGAAAGTAAAACTTTGGAAAGATAAGAAAAAGGAAAAAGACATGAAATCCAAATATCAATTATTTAATGACTTTGACTCCGCAGTAGTTCTAGCTTTAGAGCGCCAAATAATCTTAAACTGACTAAAGCAACGGGCAATTCCAGTAAAAAATCAAGCAAAGCAAAGAAAAGTTCTGGCAAGGTCTTAATGGAAGAAGGCTTTAGCAACATGAGCTTTGAAGACTTTCCGTCTGATGACACGGAAGCGATTTCAAATTCTGAATTACCGTTTGAAGTATTACGTAGCCCAAACCAAGATATTCGCAGATCAAATGGAAAGCGAGTTGCAAATCCATTTTCTTGAGGCAAAGCGTTTGAAACCGATCACTCTATAAAAATGTTTGAAGGCGAAATAAACTACGCAAACTTTTTATTGAAAGTATTATAATTCGAGTTTTAATAGAAAGATTGATATTGCTGCTGCCCCGGTTAGCGGTAACAGATTTTTTTTTCATTAAGAATCTCAATTTTTCTATTTACACAATAATATAATTACACGAAACCATAGTTAATAGTTTTTCTAGTTAATTTCTTAAAGTCTAACTAATTTCCGCCGATAGAGTGTAAAAATAAAATATAAACATCACAATATACTTTCGTTAAGCTGATATAAAATAAAGTACAGTAAGTCTACTTAAGCTGTAGCCATATAGAAGAAGAAAAAAAAGAAATTTTGCATGGTCTAAAGCCTAAAATACAACCATTAGATATTAATTTTTGTTGTCTATAGAAAATTATGAATGTGGCTCAAGAGTAAATTAGCTTTAGTTTTATTAATCATGGGAAAAAGTTGATCTGAATTTTCGATTGAAAGGAAAATTTAAAAATGCAATTATTACATCGATCTATAGTGAAAATAAATGTTTTACAATTTCCACGAAAATTATCTTTATCAATAATGAACATGTATTTCTTTGTTTACTAAAATCGCGATAACCTTTCAGTTTTTAATAAACAAATTTGGTAATTGAAATTTTAAATTAAATTCGAGCTTTTAAAAAAAATTACCTTCTATGTTTCTGCAGAAGCATGTAATTACATATTTAAATGTACTTTTCAGTTACGATCAACTTTGTTTTACAATTTTGGGTTTGCCCAAAAAACAAGCTGCTTCATTTTGAGCCAATTTTTTTGAGGAACATCGTTTACAGCTAAAAATCTATACGATGCGGCAATTTAGTTAGACATACCTACTGTATATTAATCACTTATTTCGCTTTTAATATATTTTCCTAGAAAAAAGCTAGTGCTTTTTCAAAAGTGAGATAGAGAATCTTAGTGATAATAAATCACGGCTGTAATGAAATATAGACGTAGCATAGTATTTTGATACAATTGTTAAGTATCCAGGATTTTTCAGAAGAATAGCTCCACAAGGATTTCAAATTGAATTTCAGTGACTTGATAATTATTGTTTACAAAATCAGCTTTTAATAAGATTTATTAGACTGAATGATTTAGGCTTTCCTCTTAATAATCAACTACATTTAATAGAATAGTTTAATTCGGAACGTTAAAGTATGTAATTTGAACTCATAAATCTGGTTAATCAATTTGTGAACTCAATTCTAGAAGAAACTAAACAGGAAAACTGATTCATTAAGTACCTGTTTAGTAATTATTCGAAAGATATGTCATTACATAATTCAAATGTTCCAATAAAAGTAAAATGTACTACATTATTATACGTATTGTAGTGCCTTTGGTAGGAAGAAATTTGGTCTGATTGCTAAAACAATAATTATTTACGAAAATTTACATGATATAGATGTTTTTGCAAGAGATGTGTAATTTTGTACTACATACTGGCTACTCATAAAGTGAACATAGAAATTATATATAAACCAAAGCTTTAGGATTTAGAAGTTATGTGGAAAAATACGTAAAACCTTTCGTCTTTGAAAAGATTGTTAATTATGCCCTTTCTTTACTATTAATTATTTATTTTATATTATTCGATTGGTTAACAACACTTTTTACTAGCGATTTACGAATATTTCTTTCTCAAAATCAAACTTTTTCTTTTAATTCTCATGATCAAGGCGTACTTAATGGTATTTTGGAAGTATGGTATTAAGAGGTTTTTTCAACCTTTTCGAATGAATATTCCTTTAATCGGCATACTTGATGTAGGAAGGATTAAAAAACATTTTGCAGAAAATACAAGATCTATTTATTGAAAATTTGTACTTTATATAATACGATTTTGTTCATGTTGCATTCCTTTTTAATTATACATACATATAAGTATAATTTATTGCACATTTTTATTTATGTATTAATACGAATAAATATGTTTTGTTTGTTATACAGAATTTTCATTTTAAACCTTTGCGTTCGTGTCACTCGGTTATGGCTAAGACTCTGGCGACCAAACGTAAATATGTGTATATCGTATATTTCTAAGGCACAATATTTTGTATATATTACTAATATACATAAGGAAGACAATTTGTCCTTTTATAGAACACATTTCAAGGAAAAACCGGAATGCAATGTTTTCAGTCTGTTGTGTAACATATACAGGGTGGCCTGTCACAAACAAAAATCGCACCCTTATTTATGTCTCTCCTAATAGATTATAAGTAAACGATTAAAAGCCTAATGATTTCATAAAGTCGTTTGTACGTAGTTCTTATGGATCTTTTTCTCGTCGCAAGTCAAAAACAAATCACGGTAATGCACCACTTTAAGCTTAATTTTTTAAACAATTAATACCGTAATTCGGAGGAAAATAATAGAAATGTATCTTGAAAAACATTCAGACGGAACTATTAACGAAAACTATTTGGTTGATTAAAATCCTAATGATGATTAAAAAATTAATTTGAATAAACTGAATTTCTGACTAATATTCTGCAACTTATAATTCGAACGATGGGGAACAATATAATAGAAATAGCGGTTTCAGTTTTTTTAGTCTAGCGGAAATAGCAATAGAAAGTTGTTGGTGATATTATTTTTCGGATGAATTCACATTTGGTTTACAGTCAGTTAGTAGTCAGAATATTGATAGATAAATTAGGGCCGTTTATTGTAAATAATACCAAAAATCAGAGCCAATTGAAGGCCTTCTGCACCCGATTACAAATGATTTAATACGGGTAAATACTTACAGAAAGTTTGAGTAGAACTTTTCTTACTATATGAATGGATATGAATCTATTTTTCAACGTCTTCAGCAATCTTGCTTGCCAATTCCTTGCCTTGCCCGACAATTTCATTTTCTGTTTACTTCTTGTTTTTTTATTTTAAGGAATTTATTATAATTAGCATTTTCTTTATGAGTAATACCAAAGTATCCTGGAAGAAGAAGATCCTTGTTCTAAAATTTTCATACAACAAACGTATCGATAATCCTAATAAAAACGCAGATAAAAAACAAAATGACTACAAATTTCAGGCAAGAGCGAAAACTGCTATAAAACTTGCAGGTTTTATGGCTGTTTTTTCTAAATGAATCAGGCGCGTCATAGAGGAATGAGCTTTCCGTTTGGCCACCTTGTATGTGATGATATGGAAAATTCAGTATGTTATTTATACATTTTTGTAAATGTTAGTTTATTTTTGTAAATGCTTAATTCTGCATTTTGCTATTTGGGGAGTTGAAACGTTCAGTCAAAATATTATAGATATCAATATAATGTATAAATATAAACAAAAAAAAGATTTCTTATGGGAAATTATACGGTTTTTGCACAATCCATAAGAATAATATTCTCATAAATATGGCAACAAATGATTCAATTTTCCTAGACCATGAAAATATAGCATTACTATCAATTTAACTTTTTTTTTGGAAAAATGTTAAGTGCACATTCAAAATACGAATTTAGCTACCGTTTAACCAAAACGATGTTTAGTTTAGCTGGACTGAACTTGAACTTAAAAAAAACACTTTTTATAAATTTAAAGTACTTTGAAACGGCGCAACAATGCATTCATCCCATATAAAAAATTCTTAAAATATTAACGACAGGTAAGGCATTCAAAAATTCTGTAAAGTGTAAACATTGTAAAGTATGGAGCGATAAAATCAAGGAAAACAAATTTAAACATATCGATGTTTGCGTTTCGCCATCGTAATATTCAAAACACTGGAAAACAACAGAAGCACCCATGCAAAGCACGATGCTGCTAATCCTAAACTAAGGGACAGTCCAGTGTTTATAAACCCATTTCTAGACGCATTTTCGCTGTCCAGTTGCATGTAATCCATGAAATCAAAAACAGATTGGCAGTATAAACGTCGATAGATGACTGGAAGTGCACTTCCATGCATACCTATCATCCTTTCAAGCACCCTTCTGTACTGATTGCAAGTTGTATAAAATCCATCCAAAAATAGTGCGAAATTAATTAGAGCATACGCGAAAAAAACGGAGGTAAACACGGACATGGTTATCCAGAATGCTCGAGGTAGAGGGCTGGTGTCTTCTTGGGAAATTGCTGTTATTTGAACAGATGAACCAGTTCTGAAAGGGTGAGTCAATTATGAGCCATGACTACTTATAGCAACAAAATAAAAGTTTTTTTTATACAGTCGAGCACTGTGCCTATTGACACTCACACCTTATTAAGCAATTAATTGTGATTTAGGCACATTCTGCCAGTGTAATTTATGTACTTACTCGGTTTTAGCAATAACAGATCTAGTAGATCTCATTCT